>JASANP010001158.1:0-312442 GCA_030849625.1 Wallacemonas sp. TrypX | reverse complement strand
CGTCGTTGTCGTCACTCACGGACCACACAGTGTCGTCTTCGCTCTCGTCCACGTCGTGGAAAACGATGCGTTTGTGGCTGGGCCTGTTGACAGATTTAGTCTGCCTCTTCGGTGGTTCGGCTCTTTGGCTATGCCGCACGGGTGACTGTCAGTAGTCGTCTTCGAAAATCGGTATGTCGTTGCCCGACTCGTGGAGGAATGGGTCCCCGTTCTTGTGTCGGATGCTGAAGCCCTCATCATAATCCGTGTCCTTCTGTTTTCTTCTTCCTCATTGATTTCCTTTGGCCGGCGTTTGGTGCTCCTTGGCTTAGGTGGGTCGTACGCGGCCATGTGGGTTTGCCTGTCGTTTTGCCGGCCGGGCCTTTTGTCGCCTGGCGCGTTGCCCCCGGGGTTTTGCGTCCGCCGGCGGCCCAGGCGGTCCCTCCCCGGCCCCGCCAAATGGGCAGCCGCCCAAACCCGCGCCCTCCACCCGGGGGCAGGCGGAGAAGCGAGAGGGCCGCGGCGCGGCGAGGGGGAAACGAGGAGAACGGACGGAACAGAGGGCGGAAACGGCGAGAGAAGCCGAGGGAAACGCGAAGCAAGGAACGGGAACGACACGCGACGAAAGCAGCCACCACCGCAAAGCACGCACCAGACGGTTTATCGGCGAACAGATTGTACAGTAGAGAGGGCTGTCAAAGGTTCGTCCGTCACACAGGTGCGTGCGCGAGGGGTTCTTTTTTTTTTTTTTGCGCGCACAAGGTCATAGAAAGGAAAGTCAGTTAGTTGACTCATGATGGAACAGGGGGGGGGGGGAAACGGGTTTGCACAGTCTACGGCAGCGCGAAGAAACCAAACGAGTGGCGAACACGAAAACAATCGTTGGTGTCTCACCACGCGGTCGGTTTAGCGTCGCCGGCGTCTATCGCGAAACACCTCTTCGTAGTTCGTTCCATGTATACCGGGTGGCGACAAAACAATGAGACGCGAAACGCAAGCGGTTGGCGGTACGGCAAAGTTGGATGAGAGGTCCCCTGTGGCGTTGGTGCCTACGACGGTGAGCGTTTAACGAAACAAAGGGGGTGGGCGAGAACAACAACAACCAAGTGTGGCTCATTCAGATGGGTGCCGTCATCTTTCTCACGCCGAGGAGCCTCGTACACTCGTCTTGTTGGTTTGAAGACGGTGTATGAATGTCCCAAGAAAAGCACAGCGGAACGCTCAGCAGTAGTTGGCATACCGACGACGATCTCGTCCACTGTCGTTGACTCAAAAGAGACACCACGAGCCACACCGACAGATCGCGTTGAGAATTGAGTTAAAAGTTTACATGGCCCAAACGCGGTGTGCCGGCCGCCATGGTGCACGCTACCTGCAAAAAAAAGGCTGAAGTGGAGCTTTACAACCCGGCCCGCACCGACGTGAGTCGGCGTCACAGCTGACAGAGTTGTGGCACTGATTAATGAGGGGGGAAAGTCAGCCAAAGAAGCCGGTGTCCTCACTGGGAGTTCAGAACCGGATGGAGGTTTGAATCACTCGCCGCAGCACCACAACATTACTGAATGCCTGGAGGTCACGCTGTTGACGGACACCACAACCCCGTAAATCAATCATCTTTTTTTTTTCAAGCGCAGCCGGATTTAGTTTCAGAGTGCGGTAGTGGTGGGTCCTTCGACCGTACACCTGATAAAAAGTCAGTACAACCAATTTTTAACCTTTGTCCTTGAACAATGCGGCAACGCGGAAAACAATCCAAAAAGAGTTTGTATAATCAATGAAAAATAAGAACCCTCTGGCCAGTGGACCTACCAACTTCGAGCACGGCCAAACAAGGACAGGATATAAGGAAGCAAGCAAGGAAAGGAGGCATATAACAACGAAAGATCGTATCTGACTAACGCACGGCAAGATAGGGAAAATCTAAAAAGGTAGAAAAGACAGAAACGACAAAATAAATAAATCGGGCGAAAGACAGTTGACAGAAAAACAAAAACGGGAATTACTGGCGTCGCGATCGGTCACGTCGAAAGCAGTCTCACTGGGC
Organism: Wallacemonas sp. TrypX; assembly: GCA_030849625.1. Classification (NCBI taxonomy): domain Eukaryota; phylum Euglenozoa; class Kinetoplastea; order Trypanosomatida; family Trypanosomatidae; genus Wallacemonas; species Wallacemonas sp. TrypX. The sequence continues at coordinate 310,419 of JASANP010001158.1, read as the reverse complement.
GGTGGTCGGTTGACGGTGGTGTCAGCCGTGCGGTGTACAAGGGGGTGTTGTGGAGGGAGGCCGGGGCCTTCAGGTACCCAGCCTCCGCACACCTCCTCGTCGGTCACGTGCTTTTGGCTACCATCATTGTCAGTGGAAGTCTCCGAGGACGATGTCACGAGGGGGTCCGGAAATCCAAACAGCTTGCAAAGGAAGCGGGCCAGTTCCGGGCTTCGATGGAAGTCTTCCCGTTTTACTTTATGTTGCGCACACTGTTCTCTCAGCTCCTGCAGTGCCGGACACGCTAACAGGTGGCACGATGTCTCCACCAGGGGAAGGCGGCGAAACCAGGGCACAGCCTTGATGGCCTCGCCAATGCCGTGGGCCTCAATCATGTGGTACCCCAGAGCGTGTTTCAGCGCGTACTGCTTGTCGCACAGCGTGCAGCGGTATCGTGGGGGCGTCATGCGGAAAACTCTTGGGGGGTTCTCCGGGCCATCGGCATAGTACCTTTCGGAGGTGTATCCATGACTCAGCTTAGTCAGATGACAACGCAGTCCGCGGTCGGACTTGTACAGTTTCTTACACACATCGCACTGGTACGGGTGGGTGGCTGGCGTGGGCACGGGATCCTGGGTGGGCTTTTGTCAGGGCATAAGTGTGGGACGTCACTACACGCTGGCGCGCGCAGCATTGGGGTAGTTGCTTCTTCGTACATCGTTGGCACGGCCTCGCAACCAGGACTCTACCTCGGGTCGAACTGTCGAGCCAAAGGCCGCCGACACCCGCTCTCCCGAGAGAGACAAGGATCGGCTCCTGGCTTCCCCCCTCACACCGGGGTACTGGACTCACACACCACGTTGAGGTGGCCGACATCGTGTGGACATTTAGTACTTCTAAACAAGTCGCACCTTCCAAAGGGCTGAGATCGGAGACGGTACTCTCTGAAATGTCGAGTTCTTTCAGTTCGTGACTGAGGGATACAACCATCTGCAGTTGGGTGAACGTTTTGGCTTTACTGAGATCCCACGCATCACCAACGAACCACAGCAGTCGTACGCCACCACCTTCACAGGCAGCCAATGAGCACTAAAAGGTTGTCTGTGCAGCCACCAGTCGCACGCGTCCAAATATCGCTGGGCCTGTGTGGGATCACTCTGAAGCTGCTCCACCTCTATGCCAGTGACTATGTTGAGTGCGTTGGTCGGTCTTGCAGAGAGCCACTTCCTCGCCGACGACATACCCACGTCCATCGGGAGACTCTGTTTCCACGAGCCAGCGCGTCCACGGCTCCGCGGTCGTCAGGGCGTGGCTCGTTTTTTGAGGTTCATCGGAGAATGAGTCGAACGGACATCAGTCGAAACTGTCAGATGCGTGTGGTCGCGAGTGTGGTGAAAGAGACAGAGGGTATGCATTCAGGATGCGGATCATGGCAACTGAGCATGTTCTAGGCCGCTCCGCTCACGCCAGCGACAGACATGTGGTGGGGGCAAAGGAAAAAGATATGATAGCCCATTTAACATTACCGGTGCTGATCACCACTCAAGTCCTGCGCGCGATTGTCTGTTCGGGTGAAAGCGGTGCTCACGATGAACACGCCGTTCTGATTTGAAAAAAAAGAAGGAAGAAGAGGAAAGCTGTACCGAGGACATCCTCTAGTACGTGGCGGGGCTAGGTCGTTCACGCGCCACCACGCAGTGACACAACTACTCAGTGTGTACAACAGTGTCACTAGTGCACGAAACGAGCGAGGAAAAAAAAATGACTTCCGAGGATTAGTTGGCATTATTTTTTTTGATCGGACGTGGTTACACAACCACGTTGTTTGCATGGGTTAGCTGAAGCCTTTGCAGGTATTGGCACCGGCGCAAGTCTTCGTATTGTCTGGCATCGCGCAGCATGTGGAACAGCCGTCCATCCCCACGGCCCCCTTCGACGCGTGCGAGCCACAAGTGCGTAGGCGAGTTGGGGGCAACGGGCAATGGTAGCAGTGGCGAGCGTGAGATGAGCGACGCCGTTCACCAACTAGGCTGCACGCAGCGCGATACAAACCATCTCTTGTGTCCAAGGAGCGGCGCCAAGACGAAAAGCGCAACGTTGAATGCAACCTTCGTCAGTACCGCTTGGAGACGTAGAAGTTTACAGAAGAGACCTAACGTTGCCGCGTGTGGCTGCGAGGAAAGGTCTTGATGTGCAGACGAGGTGGAGACAGAGAGGTGAGAGAAGAGTATGTGATGCGTGAGCGAGAATTGTCAGCCGTGTGTCGAGCGTTCATTGGGGTTACAGTGTGTGTGTGTGTGTGTGTATGTGTGTAAGACAGTAAATGAGTGTCAAAAGAGGGAAAATGAAAGAAACGCGAAACAAGAAAGAGATGAGAGTTGTGCGTCGTCGAGGCCGCCGTGCACACTATGGTTGTTCAAGGATGCACCGTTTTGTGTTTTTCGGCTTCGTTTTGTGCCAACTCTCTCGCAGAGTGCGGTTTGCTAACGTCGTGAACTGCTTCCTCATGACATTTGGTCAGAGTCGCGAGTGCACTTGCGCAGCAACCTTCGTCGTCACCTTCCCTTAAGCAAGGTGAATGCGGCTTAGTATAGCCTCGTAGTCCTTCTGATCAAAGACGCCAGCGTCCTCTTGGAGACAGTTCGCGGAGGCGGCAGTCAGCGCGCGGCGAAACGCCTCCGGTGCTGGTGTGCCAGAGAGCAATTCACTGAAGAGGACCGCGTCGGCCGTGTCGCCGGCGCCAAGCGGGTTGACGACATTGTCAAGCTTGTCAATTCGATACCGTTGAACAGATTGGCCGCGCTCCTGAAGGTACGCCGTGTCCGGACCATCTGTGATGGCGAGCACTGTCACAGACCACTCGCGCATCGCAAACGCAATGGCCTTCTCCACATCGTCCTGACCAGTCATCTTTTGCAGCTCTTCACGGTTCACCTTGAGGATGATGGAGGCACCATCGACGCGCAGTGCCTCGTCGACGCCTTTGACGGCATCAAGCAGAATGGGTTTGTTCGCCTCCGCACCGAGGCGGGTCCAGCGCGTGTAGAGTGACGGGTCCGTGCCGTCGGGAAGGCTCCCCATGATAGCGAGACCGCCACACGTACGCAGCAGCTCGCGGACCCTGGTGTCCATTTCTGCTGCCGCGGCCTCTGGCACCGGGTGTGACGGCTCGATAAGCTCCGTCATCGAGTGGGTCTCTCGGCAAAGGCACGTGGTGCAGGTACGTGTCTCTGCGGGAACATGGACAGGCACGGTGTCAATACCCTCTGCGTGCAGATACGCGTTGACCCGCTCGCCAGACTCGCCGCCGAGAAAGACGCACACCTTTGTGGGCGAGAAGTGTGGGTGAAACTTGTAGCACCCGGCGGCGCGGGCAAAGTTTGTGCCTTTGCCGCCCGTGTAAGTGCGCAGGCTCACGGCACGGTTCACGGCATCGGGTGTAAACTTCTCGAACACAAGCGTCTTCTGGAGAGCGGGGTTGGGGCTCACCACAACAATCGTTTGGCTTTCTGTCATCGCCGCAACGTAGAGAGTAGCAACAACAACAAAAAAAAGAAAGAAGCCGATTAGGCCGCGTAAAACGTTAAGCTAGATGGAGTGAGAGAGAGGGGGGGAGCCTGTCAAGGCACGCTGTGGAGGTGTTGTCGCGTGAATCGATGAGGGGTGATCAGACGTACTGTTGTGTCAAGACAACCAGTTCAGCCCTGACTGCAACGAGTGCATCTGCGTGAAGGTGGGATGTGCACATAAGAGTTGGCTAAAAACTCAGCGAGCGCACCCATGTGGTGCAGAGACAGAGTGCTTCGTTCTGTCATTTTACGTTTTATCTTTTATTCCGGCTTATTTCTGGCGTGGCGTCACGAGCGACCTCTATGGATGTGTGTCTCATTCTTGACGACGTCGTTTCGCCGCCCGCTCCTCAACGTCCTCCTCTGCGACAGAGTGTTCGGATTCAGAGTCACTTTGTGGTGTCTTCGGGGTGTGTGGTACGGCCTTCTCATCCCAGGTGATCACCGTTTGCTTGGGGTAGCATCGGCCAATGTCCCGGCGAAGAAGGTCCGCGGAGGTGAAGACCTCCGGCAGCTCGCCTTCACATGTGACGGCCACGTTAAAGCCGAGATGCAGAAACTCGTGGCCCTTGTAAGATAGTGCCACAAGCAAAGCTGTTGGCCCAGTGGGGTCAGGAATCTTTGTGACGTCCGGAGGATCGCATTCAATTGTGAACTCGTGCTTGCCGAGTGTGGTCAGAGGCCCGACTTCGAGTTCGTCAAGCTCCTGGTCAACCGAAAAGTCCCAGATTGGCGACCAGGTGCATTTCACGTCAATGGCGTCCGCGGGAGCGCGTTCAAACACCTCCACCTGTAATTGCAGCACGATAGGGTCACTGAATCGACCGGGGTTGGCTCCGAGGACAGTCGCCTTGCGGAATTCGACACGCGTTGCCATCTATGAAACGGAGGAGCTAGAAGCGAAAGGGCGAACTTCGGCGAAAGACGCTGAGTACAGCACAACAGGATGGCGCACAGAACGCGCGAGCACACAGAGAGGAGAGACATGAAGTGAGAGGAGTGAGAAGGTACACAGGAAGTCCGACAACGCTGTTGGCAACAAAACAGTTTACCCCACCTTTTCTATCAAACAAAACGCAGCACCGGGTGACATGCGAGTGGACAGCAGTGAAAGCTCATGTGCCCGGGTGCGGGATGTTCACTGCGGTCAGTGAGCGCAGAGAGCAGGGAGAACCGACTATAACAGGTGCGCGTCAGTTCTGTCGCAGTTGCGCACCGCTCCCCAAAGTGTATTCATCACTGGCCTCAACAACAACGACAAAAACAACGCGCCGTGAGTACGTGGAGTACCTTGCTGGGGCAATGAACAAAACAAAAACACACACACGACAAGAACAAAGGGATAGAACGCAGCACGTAGTGTAGTAGCTGCGCCATGTGTTTGACGCCGACGAGCTTACAACTTTCCGGATGACCGACGTGCCATGTCGGCAGTGTTGAGGCTGTGCCAGGGCAAAAGTGTGCCTGTGCCTGATTGCTGTAGGTGCCACTTCTGGTGGTGCTTTACCATCTCGTACTCCTCCACAGTGGCGGGGAACTCACGGTCCTGCGGAGGTCGGACGTAGTGAGACTGTCGACGGCCTGCATCGGGGTGCGCGTACTTGCTCTCGTCCTCATACCACTGCGACAGCCATCCCCGCTTTGCTGGGTTAGAGGCGAAGTTCTGGAGGCCCTTCCACTCCGGAAGCTCTTGGTCCAGAAACGTTGGATATTCTTCCGGGTGCAACTCTTGGTAAAGCCCCTCGTGCGTCATGTACACGCAGGTGAACGAGCCGCCTGCCTCTTCCAACAGGCGTATGGCCTTGGCGGAAGCGTTTTGCAGCTCAATGTTGAGCGGGTACGGCACGCGCTCCACTGACCCGGCGAGGAGAACAAAGCCGGGCCACACAATTTCGCGCTCGCCGATGACGTTTGCTTGACGCAAGTGATAGAGCGTGATTGTTTCGTTGGGGTTGAGCCGCCCGCTGTCAATGGCCCACAACAACTTGGACAGGTCCAGACGCGAGAATTGGGCCTTACCTTCGTAGCGGTTGCGGGGTCCGCCGGCCGACACGCGTGGTGCAAGCATAAAACGCGGTGTCATCTTACGCTCTTGCCACTGGCCCTTAGCGAAGCCGTGACGGGCGTCGTTGTAGCTGCGCGCGTACTTCCAGCTACCACCAATCTTCATCCAGCCCATTTTGATCATGTTGTGGCCGCTGCGGGGACCGACGTAATCCGGGCTCGGTGTCAGGTCCGACCAGTTCGTCGTGAGAACGGGATTAATGAACTGGTCCCAGTGAGACCAGCGGTGTGTCGACGTGCGCTCACTCAGGCGCGTCCCCACCACCGGCAACGGGTGGTCTTCATCGAACTCTTTACGACCTTCGAAGTCCTCCCAGCTATTGCGAGGCTTCGCCAACAGATTGTTCTGGTAAATCAGCGGGAAGACTGACTTCACAGGATTAAAATGAAACGGCACCGTCTGCCGCACCGGGTGAAACAGGCGGTGACGCCTCGACACGCCCGTACGTGACAGCATGGCAGCTAACTAGTATAAAACAGAGTTCAACAGACAGGTAAAGAGAAGAAAAGAAAAGGGAGGAGGAAAAGAGAAATACGAGGGTAGCGAGTTCGCTGCGTCGCCAGTGCGCCGAGCACCCACACAGCGGGGTGGAATGGCAAGGCAGCGGAAAGCGGGAGGGAGAAGCGCGCAGACACTCTGTGGGTCGGTGTGTCTGCCAGTGTAGAGGCGCTACAGGTCCAGAGCTTGTCGTGTAATCAACAGCTATGCGGGGCGTTGAGCGAACCGACCAGCTCGACACTGCTGCGCTGACAGTGTTGACAGACAAGCAACGCACCGTTTTTTGCACACGGAGTGCTAGTTCTCATTGTGGGAAAACGTAGGATCCCCAACGAAGGGATCCTCTCTCATGTACATACTTTTAGTCCCCACCCGATTGACCTGCCAGGGTAAGGTGGGCAAGGTCATGCGGCGATCTCTGTAACGCTACTCAGGCCGTTCAATTGAATCCACTTGCTCGCAGAGGTCGTGGAAGACAGTGTCAATGTCGCCGTTTCCGTCGATGCGCACGTAGAAAGGTGCGTAGCAGTCCGTTAATTCATCACGTCGCGCCGAGAAGTACTGCAAACGGGTGGCGATTGCCTCTGGGGTATCGTCCATCTTCGTGGTGGCATCCACACCCTGGGGTGGCGGGGCCGACGTGACGTTGTACACAGTTTTGCTACGCGGGTCCACGCGGCGAGTCAGCGAGCGACGGACAGCTTCGTCATCTGTCACGTCAATGAAAAGGAAGCGTTGGGGAGAAATACCTGCTTCCTGGAGGTAGATGGCCTGAGCTCGAGTGCGCGGGAACCCGTCGAGAATCCATCCCTGGTTGCGGCTCTCAATCTCACGCAGTTTATCCACGACCAGTGGGACAAACAAGTCATCTGGGACGAGCGACCCTTCCTTCACGTGTAGGGCAATGCGCGCGCCATTTTCGGAGCCCGACATTGCCTCGGTACGGAGGAAGTCGCCCACACTAATGTATTCCAGGCCGTACCTGTCGGCGAGCTTCGCTCCCTGAGTGCCTTTGCCACATCCCGGCGGACCGGCCACAATCAAGCGCATCGGTGTGCGCCGCTGAAGGGCAACTGCGAGGTGTTCCAGCGGGTCATCTGGAAGTGCAATGAGCAAGTCGTGCATGAGCTCCTCTAGAAGAGCCTTGATCTTCTTCTCTTCAAAGTAACGCATGGACGCGTCGGAAAGTGTGCCGGTTGACATTGCTGACAGACTAGGTTAAATCAATGGTGGTGCCTACCTTGGGAGGAGAGAGATGAAGGGGGAGGAGGATGATGCAGCACGGAATCTCTCCGTCAGATTTAACCGCACAGTGCAGCATGTGTACGTGTAGTTGTGTACTCGGTGTTTCGTGTCAGGGCGAAGAACACATTACATGATGAAACCGAGGGCACGAACAGACACGCGCACGCGGTGTAGAGGTGAGAGTGTTCCAGCATTCGTGCATTCATTTGCCTCTCTCTCTCGCCCGCAGCGACCAACCACATGTCGACCGAATAGAATGTGTTTTGCATTCATGTGCGCTTTGCGTAGACGTTTTTTGAGGTTAGCATTTAGATAAATCACACAAAACGCTTCGTACAGCGCGAGTCGTCCAGCTAGTGGTCATTTTCTAACAACTCAAACTCGAGCGTGTAGCAGCGTCGCCGTGCCTCGGCGAGCGTGAGTGTGAATCGCGCTGTGAGTGAGTCGTCTTCAAGCTCGTCAACACGCACCATCTCTGCCTCGCGCACACTCTCAGGGAGCAGCATGGTGGTTTGCTTCCAGTGCGTGGGCGGTGCGAAGGGGGACGTGTCCAGGTGACAGTCACCGAAGACGACGTCAAACCACAGAACGAAGCCATCAATGCTAAAGAGGTTATTGTCCCGCTGGAGGTCAGAGTGCCGAAAGCAGAAGCAAACAGTCGTGCTGATTGCCTCCAGCTCTTCGTGCCGCAACGTGTGGAGGTCGTGCGTGAAGAGGGTCTGGCCGCGGTGCAGCAAGCAACGCGGTGGGATGACCTCGACTAGTGGTGAGGCAGACGAAAGCGTGTTTTCAAAGTCAAGCAGAGCGACAACGGAGAGGTCAAGGTCGTCCGCCAGCTGCCACTCCTTAACGAAGCGGTCTTCGGCGAGGGGTCGCAGACTAATAGGCGCCACGTGCAGCGACGCCTCTGACGGCAGAAGACGCAGGGCTACGTGGCCACCGAGCGCGCGGTTGACGTCCGCAAAGAAATCGCGGGCTCTCAGCACAGACGAGAGCATGCCTTCGTGAAACAGGTAAAATCCCATCCACTCGGATACCAGAACGTGTACACCACCAGCTTCGCGTACCACTGGGTGCTCTCGCAGGAAAGCGTCCACGCCAGCGTCAATGAGACTCTCGACTGTGCAGTGCAGCACAGTCACCTTGTCTTGCACATTATTCGACTTGAAAAGAGCCGGCTGCAGACCGGCCAGCGTCGACGCCTCTACCGAGAACGTGTGCTGCGCACCGTACTTGGCAGCCCAGCAGGAAAGTAATCCCGTGCCAGAGCCGACGTCGACCACAACCTTTCCCGGCTCCTTTACCGCCGTGCGAATGCATTCACGGTAAAACGTCATGCGTGGACGGTCGTTCAGCATGACACGATGTACACTGAGGTCCGCGTAGTCACCGTAGTATTGATCATCCTCGTCTTCGCCCGACCGGAAGTCCTCCAAATGCTGCTCTGCGACGGGGAGATCGGGGCTCTGCTGTGCCATGGGTGGTGCGCACTGGGAAACAGACCGCAGGCGAGGAAAAGGCGAAGGAGGAGAAGGCGGTGGTGATTTGCAATGCAACGGAGGGGAACGGTGAGAATTCATGACAGCGAGAGCCGATTACAAGGGGTCAGACACAAACACACACAAAACGTGTACTTGGAATAGACGATGCCGATTTAATCCCATTCTCAGACTCGTCACGTACCAGACGCATACACACACAAACACAGTCTTCCAGATTTCGTTTCGTAGTTTTTGATTCACACAAAGCCTGGAGGGTTAATCACACTACGCACCATCGCTTTGTGGTTGTCTTTTGATGGTGGCCTGGCATCGTCAAGCAAGCTGATAAAGCTCGGCCACGCCACGTGACAGCTTGGCAACCTTTTGGAACAGCTCACACGCTCTCATTGCCTCCCCTTTGCTTTCAAGTAGACGCGCCTCTTGGTAGATTTCGAACGCCTTGCGATCCTTGTCCGAGTCGAGGATGGCGGGCGTGCGGCGGTACATGAGGTCTGCACGACAAATGTACTTCACTCCGTCGAGCACAGGCGCCGCTTCATGCAGCAGGTCGTAGTAAAAGAACGCTGCGCTGCCCTTCTTTGGTTGCACCGCCCCGACGCGCTTGGCGCTGCTGCCGCGGTACTTGTGATCGGACTCATCTAGGTACATGACCTCGCACTGTTCACCTGAGAAGATGAACGTTTGGCCGCCGTCAGGGCAGTCGTTCAAGTAAATAAGCAGTGTGTAGAAGGACCTCGTGTTCAGGTCTTGGATGGTGGAGCCGTCAATGTGTGGCATGAAGTGGCCGCCGGGATGGTAGCGTCCCAGAAGCAGGTTCGTCGACAGCGCGTGTGGGACCCACGTGCCCTCAATGTCACGCTCGAAGAGAGCATCGGCGTCCGCCATGTCCTTTGTGAACGTCTTCGGCTGCAGGTCCACGACAGCGGAAATTCGCTCAAACAGTTTCTTCGACAGGACAGGGAAGTCGGCCTCGATGGTGTCCACGACACGCACCGCCTTGACGCCCTCATCGCTCTTAGACTCCCCGTCCGGCTCGTCATGCGACTGCTGGTGCCAGAACGAGTATCCCACCTTTTCGCACGCGGCCATCAAGAGATCGCACTCCTCCGCAGAGAGGAACTCGTCCACCACAATACAGTCGACAGTGGGGTCAAGCAGAAACTGTGTGGACTGCGGGACAGCAGTGCAGCCATCCAGTGCATGGTCCACAATGGCCTTGTCCGCAGGCTCGCCCTTCTCCACAATGTTGTTGTAGCTGAACATGCCTAGACTCTACACACTAAGAAGAACGCCGAGGTGGAGAGAGAAACACATCCACAAACATACAAAAAAAAACACAGCAGAATGGATGGAACGGCAAAACAGGAGAAGTGGCACCGACAAGGCGTTTTGGAACCGTTGTGGTGTGGTGAAAAGCCACCGCTGAGGGTTGCGCGTGTGTGTGCAGGTCAAGTCTTGTAGAACGCACAAAGAAATATAGCGCACGGTCTCGTAGGTGGCGGCGCCGAGCCTCACCAACGTGACGTGGTACGCATGAGCCTGCGGTGGTTGCCGGAGTGTCGCTCTCTGTTGCATGAATGTGAGTACTTATTATGGCGTCGACGGCACAGCACCCGAGCGAAACGCACTTACACGAAACTCAGTTAAACTCTCTCACACACAGAGCCCTTCGCTCTCTCTTTGCCTCGCTCACACACGGTTTGCACGCGCGCATGCACACAGTTGAAGTGGAATCCGGGCAACATAAGTGAACCTAAGAAACATGCCTAATCGAGCAGCAGACTCATGAGAGCCAATTTGGGGAAAAACCACGTGTCATCGCCGGCGTCGCCACTCGCCTCGCCTTCCCGCTTTTGTGGTGGGTGGCACATGGCGATAGCAGCATTTTTGGCGAGCTTGAGCACTTTCGCATCCTGCGTCACCATGTTGCGCAGCGTGGCGGTGAGCGGCGCAAACGGTGGCAGTGCATATTCTTCGAGTGCGTTGTGCGCACTCAGTTCGCGAACGTACTCCTGCCACTCTGCTGGCAAGCTGCTCAAGCTGGTGCGCACCGTTTGGAGCTCTCCCGTGACGCTCTTGGTGTTAGTGAGGGTGTGAAAGCGACCACCGTCTGAGAGACCTTTGCGTTCCTTGGCGTTTGCCATATCCGACGGTGGCACGGCGATGCACGGCAGCAAGAGAATGCTACTACCCTTCATACCCATACGGCCCACACGGCCGACACGGTGGATGTATGACTGCACGGTAGAGGGGGGCTCAAAGTGGTACACGTAGTCGACATCCCTAACGTCCAGGCCGAACGCAGCAATGTCCGTGCAGAGGAGGATCGCACCTGTACCCATGCTTGGCTTCCCTTCCCGCTTGCAGCCACCCGCGAAGACCTGGTTTTTCTTCTCCTCAGAGAACGATTTGGCTTTGGACCCCGCCTCGCCACGCTTGCCCGCTGCCACCGTGGATGTGTGTGTCAAGAACTGGTTGTACTGCTCGATACGCGCATTTTCCGACATGCCTTCGTACATGACAAAGATGTCCTTTATGTACAGCAGTGGGCGCGGTCCTTGACACAAGTGGCTGAACAGCTTCTGCACAAAGAGGAGTGTGCGGAAGCTGTTGAAGAACACAAAGTGCTTGCGCGATGCGTGGACATTCATCAGCTGCACAAACACAGGCAGGAAGTTATGCGCGTCGCAGACAATGTATTTGTTCTGCAGCTGAGACACAAAGTCGTCGTTAGAGCGCAGCGCGACGGTTTGCAGCGCCGTGCCGCACTCTCGGCCACATTTCGCCGCAAAGTCACGCAGAGGGGCCGACGTAGCAACCGTGGCGCCGACAAAGGCAAAGTCCATCGGCAGTTTGCCTGACGCGTCGGTCGTTGCCTCCGTGGGGGCAGCTTTCTCTTGTCGGACAGCCTTAGTGCCTCTTTTCTTCAACTTGGACTTCTGCTTCTCGACGACTTCACTCTCGGCGGTGGCACCAGGGACTTGTGCAGCGTAGAGGTCAATGAAGCCAGACACCATCCCCCGCATCTCCGGAGAGTAGAAAACCAAATCAGCCTCATCAATGACAACAACAAAGCGGTGTGCGTCAGAGGCGAAGAAGGTCACGCCTGGTACATTCACGTCAGATGTGGTTGGAATACGTGCGGAGACTGGCGGCGCCATGGGATCTTCGCGTTCATCTCGCCTCGGCGTGGCTGTGCGCGCATTCGTCGTTTCGTTACCAAGGCATCGCAGGAACTCCTCAAAGTCCTTCGGTGTGGAGACAATAAAGGTGCCAGCACCACGCTGAGCGCGACGCAGCTTCTCCACGACACTCGCAGGACGCTCTAAAACACCGTCACAAAGTGAGAACTGGATGTTATACGGGTACCGCGACGACAGGTTCTTGGCGACGACGTAGGTTTGCTCGGCAAGTGTGCGTGACGGAGAGAGAATGACGCCGAGAATGTGCTTGCAGAGCGGCGGTCGTGCGTGCTTCTGCACGTAGTCGTCGCAGAACCGCACAGTGCGCTCCATAAGGGGAACCAGGAAGCCGAGTGTCTTGCCGCTTCCAGTCGGCGCTTCCACGATCGCACTGTGCCCTTGTTGGCGGAGGTGACCGATGGTCGCCGCCTGGACAGGGGTCGAGTGCGAAAAAAAGAAGACGTTTTTCAGCGCAAACAGTGTTGACTTGTGCAGTGGTGGCTGCACATCCTCCCAGGGCTGTTCGAGCATCTCATCGTTCCATGTCTTTTCTTCCGGCTCCCAGGTGCGCCGCAGCCGCTTCGTGCGAATAGCTGCCAGAGACATGACTGAGAAGCACGGTGCAAATGCGGTGGCACAGCTAGTGTGTGTGTGTGAGTGTGAGTGTGTCGCAAAGTGGACCGTTTGCAGAAAATCAGAGAGAGGGGGGAAGTGAGCAAAGTAGAGAGTGAGGTAGCTGTGTTCAGAACGGGTTCGTCTCTCATCGGCACATGAAGTGCTATTCAGACAAATAGGCAGACAAACACCAGTTGCTGCGCTGACGATGTATTTCACCGCCGAGACAGGCAGTGACGAAAGACCGCACAAACTTGTCGCTGCCATCAATAAGCGACGCTCAGTGCACGGCTTCGTGTGAACACTGCCGATTTCGGTAACTCGCTCAGCGTTGTGGTTGCTGACCCTGGGTGCGACGCACGTTGCAGGGCATTTTGCGGCTCCCCGTTGCACGCACTCGTGGTCTGCGTGCACAGTGGATAGCCTAGCTGTGGATGGAAAGACAAGGCTGGGATAACTTTTTTGCTACTTTTGTGGCAGGTTAGCGAAACACGAACGGTAGTGGTGCGTTTAGGTGGCACTGAATTTTGTCCGGAGGGCTTCATAGCGGAGCAGGTCCTCTGCGCTGACTGAGGGCTTCAGCTGGTCACGAGCTCGCAGGAAGTGCGACATCGAGACCTGAATCGGCTTTTGCGCGGTGTCACCATCATCTGCGCTGTCAGACTCTCCTTGTTCAGCGTCATCCTCAACATCCCCCGACGCCTTCGCGCGAAGTGCGGCGTCCATCTGTGCACGGACCTCCTCTAGGCTGTCTTCCACGGCCAGCATCATGGCATCGGAGCACAGGGCGAAAAAGTCGGCGCCTGTGTAGACCAGCTCCAGCGGTGCAATCAACGCCTCAAGATCCACGTCTTCGTGCAGGTCAAATTTACGTGTAAGGGCCTTGACGGCGTAAAGCTGCTCCGCTTTGGTGGAAGGCATTCCCAAGTAGCAGAGACGGTCGAAGCGGCCGGGACGCAGTAGAGATGGATCTAAAAGGTCCGGTCGGTTTGTGGCGCCGATGATGAACACATCGCCACTGGCTGTGCCATCAGAACGCTTCTGGCCGACGCCGTCCACCTCCACGAGGAGCTGCGAGACGATGCGATCCATGGCACCACCTGCGTCGCCCTTTGCTCCGCGCGCCGGCACGAGGGCATCCAGCTCATCGAAGAACACAATGCACGGCGAGTTATCACGAGCTTTTTGAAACAGCAGACGAATGTTCTTCTCACTCTCGCCCACGTACTGGTTGATCAGCTCAGGGCCCTTGACTGACATGAAGTTCATATTCATCTCCGTCGCGACTGCCTTTGCCAGCAGCGTTTTACCACAGCCCGGTGGACCGTAGAAGAGAATGCCAGTTCGCTTCTTCATGCCACTCGCAAACAGCTCTGGGTGCAGCATCGGCAACTGAATTGTCTCACGTAGCTCGCGCTTCGCGTCCTCCAGGCCACCTACGTCCGACCAGCGCACAGGCTGCAGCTTCGTGGATACCAGGTTGTGCCCGTGTGACTTTAGGAACTGCTGAAGCGTGTCCTCACACAGAGTGTCGGAAAGCACAGCACGTACGTCGCCAGCCGTACCGGCCGCGGCGCGCTCGGCAAGCGCCAGTGCGGCGCTGATGCACTCCTGCGCGTAAGCCACAATCTCCTCGACGGGCAGGCCAACAGTCCATGCGGCGAGTGACGAGGTAGACAGAAGCAAGCTGCGGTGGACGGCGAAACGCGACACAGCCTTCTCCACGAGCCAATCGAGCAGGTGGCTCCGGTCTTCTTCAGATGGGTTGCCGCACTCCAAGACGCCCTCTACGTTGGTGGCGCGTGCGGCAATGGATGGTGGCACCGCCTCCAGTGATTCGCACACAAGGACGACAACACGAGGCACACCGTGCACCGCGTCTTCCTTCTGGCTCGTCGCACACGCACTGTCGAGGCGTGAGAGCAGGTGCCGCTTCTCGGGAAGCAGATTCTGCGCGTTTTTGATCACCAGCCCTACATGGTGGCTACAGGCCCCAGTGAGAAACCGCTCCAGCACAGTAGCGAGGTCATCTGTGTCTAGCGCATCGACAGAGACACAAAAAGCACGGAGTCCGAAGCACCGCAGTGCGCACTCAACCAACTCGTGAGGCCAGTTTTCTTTGATGCCGTGGACCACCAACACGTGCGCGCCGGACGGCTTCGTCAAAGGACGAAGAACCGGTTGCAAGGCCTGCAACAGGTTGGCGAGTGTCTCAAACTTTGGGAACGCCACTCCTTGACGGCGACCGCTCTGAGGCACTGCCGGGGCGTACAGAGGTGTGCTGTCGAGTGTGCGCAGGAGGGAGACAGGCGCCGTGAGTGAGACCGCCGTGATGCCGCCACTGACGTTGACAAAGCCAAAGCCGCAGCTCAGCGGGCTCTCACCGGATAGGCTTACCACACGCAACGGCACCCGCAAGCAGGTGGTGGGTTCGGCGGAGCGGCCGAGCCACGCACCGTCCCACTTCTCGACGCCGTGATGGAGTTGGCTGTAGAGCACCTCGAGGACATCGACGCCGTCCACGAGACACCGTGATGTGCGCGCAGAGAGATTGGCAACATCAGCGTGTGTCAGCTCCACAAAAACAACGTCGCCTTCTGAAACGGCCTTGCCGTCAAGCTGGTCAGCAGCCAGAGCAATAAGGGTCGAAAAGAGGTCAAAGTAGCCGTCACCGAAGACGTTGGTGAGGAAAAAGTCGTCTGCGGCTGGTGCGAGTTGCAGAGACGTCAAGCACAGCGCCGAGTTCCGCCAGCCCGCCGCGGAAATGAGGTTGCCAGTGTCATCCTCGGCCAGTGCAAAGCACTCGATTGGCACAACGAGAGTGGTGTCCGCGAAGTGCATCGGTGCCGTTGATCCCTGCTCACCACCTTCTGTTGCCAGAGAGAGCGGCGAAGGCATTTGACACACCACACGCCGCAGGTTTCGAAACACCTCACCGCCCACTAGCAAGCGGAAGACGCCGTGGGAGGTGGTCGCGGTTGACAGCCCAACAGAGCCACCCGCAAGGTCGTCGCTGACAGTGACAGTAAATGCCGTTGACGCGACATCGCCCACAAACGTGAGCAGACCGACATCGCCCGGCATCAGAAGCGCCTCATTAGCTGTGCGCAGATCCGTCACGCAGTCGCCACCGCGAAGTGTGTTGTCAAGCTGCACAACAATGACATCACTATCAAGGCGACGAAGTGACTCACCGACGCGGTTGTCCACATCCTCTCCGCCCGCGCTGCCAGGGGCAATGCTCGCATAGGATGGGGGCAGCACAACGCAGGTGGCACTCTCCGTAAGCTCGCCGGTCGTGACAGGCGTGATGTCCACCACCGTCATAGACGGGTAGTCGTCCGTCGCATTGACAACCTGCGACAGAGAGAGCGTGTGGTGCTCGACACGCAGCGCCTCGACAAGTGAGAACTGGCCCACCGGTTTGCCGATAACCGCCGCGTACGCTTCTGGTGAGAAGCACTGTAGCACACAGCGCTCAATTGGCAAAGTCATAGTGCTCTGTCGTTTGTTAGTACCACAACAGAGCGAAAAGGATCGAGCGAGCGTTCAGTGAGTGAAGTAGGTAGGTTGGAGATGATTGTGAGTCAGCACAGAGAATGTGAACACAGCGAGGCGCAGCGTCTGTGCGCGTCGAGGAGTGATCGTCAACCGGCTTCCGTGTGGTAGTGCAGCACCACCAGTTGCGAGTATTGCTCCTCGTCTTCATAGCGATTGGTTACGTAACAGGCGAAGAGCAGTTGCTGGAGCCTTGGTGCACTTGTTGAGCGGGAGGGTAGTGCATAAACACGAAAAACAGCACAGGGCTATGCAGTGAATGCAAGCATGCCTGTGTGACCGTAAAAACACTCTTAGTGCCCCCACGCACACGGAAAAAGAGAAGAAAGAAAAGCATAAGAGAAATAAGAAAATGAGAGTAGCAGTCCTTCCGAGCTTCTGTGTATACGTCCCGGTGGCGGTTCGGCACAGACAACGTGATCGAAGGGCGGCTTGTGGTGATGGACGGTGCCACACGGTACTACGCTGCCTCCGTGGCGACGCTCACGTTGGCGTACACTCGTCGGATTTCATCGCGCACGTCCATC
Organism: Wallacemonas sp. TrypX; assembly: GCA_030849625.1. Classification (NCBI taxonomy): domain Eukaryota; phylum Euglenozoa; class Kinetoplastea; order Trypanosomatida; family Trypanosomatidae; genus Wallacemonas; species Wallacemonas sp. TrypX. Next base: position 293,679 of record JASANP010001158.1, on the reverse strand, counting down.
AACGCGAAGCCAAGCCAGTTGTCTCCGTTCCACGCTGACACATCGGAGAGTTTCTCGGTCGCCTCCGGGGTCTTGGGAAGCGCACAGCCAATGCCCCAGATGCAGTCCCGCGCACTTGCCTCGACGAGTACAGCGTCACCAGTGTTGAGGAGGAACTGGCGCAGGTCTTCGTTGGCGGAGAACTTGTAGTAGTTACCCTGGCAGACAATAGAACGAGCCACCACATTCCACTTGTCCGCGTCGAACCCCTTCACCTGGCGCCCAAGGGCTTTGATCTTGAAGGGGTCTGTTTGCGCGAGGATTTCGTCGGCCGTTTCGTCGTCGCCGAATACGAGAGCCTTATTATGCATCATGTACTGCTCCGCGCAGACGTACGACCAGCTCGCCTCCTCAAACAGCGGTTGCCCAGCACGACTCCCGGGCCGCGTCCAGAATTGGCTGAAGCACGCCTTGGTGAGCTTTGGGGTGGACTGCGTGTGCCCGTAGAAGAAGTAAAACGACCGAGTTGGCGCCGTGCCTTGCGCTTGCTCAGCGAGTAGGTCCTCACGTGTGAGGGTGGTGCGGCCGGTTGGCGTCCACAGCGTCACCCCGAGCTTCGCGGCGCACTGCAACTCCTGTGTGGGGGCGCCCTCGCTCGGGTCATCACCTTTATCAGGTCCGTCATCGTAAGCACGGAGCCAATACCTGGGCGGCACGAACAGACGGGTGTACTCCTCGCGGCTGGCAGGCTTCAATGACCCCAGCCATCCCCAGAACGTTGTCAGGTACGACTCGCCGCCACCCATTCGCCAGAAAAGGGACATGGGTGGCTGGCACGGGTACCGAATCCACGGCGGAAGTAGGCACTTTTTCCGAAGCTCCTCGCTCTGCACAAGCACGCGCTGAGCCACCGCAGCTTTCGGTGTTGCACGCATCTCGGTATTGTCAGGTTACGGACCGTGCAGGAACAGAACGAACAAGGAACTCACAGGGGACACACACGTACGTAACGCACCAACCGAAGTTTTGAAAACAAAGGTAATGCAAAAAAAAAAAAGATGCGCGGGTGTGTGTGCAGTTTTACCTACGTGTGTCAGCCAATTGACGTGGGTGAGAGAAGGGAAGGAAAGGGGGGAGTGATCACGTTTGTCGGACTGGGTGGTGCAGTCAACGCTAGAGCGCGAGAGATAGAGAGCGAGAAAGCGACCGAGTGAGAACGCATATACAGACGACAGGGGTAGACCGAACAAAGGGTGTCATCGTGTCGGTTGCACGGAAACAGCGCCGCGCGCAGCGGGGGGGGGGTACTAGGTCCACGCCCGATGATTCCCCTGACCGCCAACACCGTCAGTGCGGTCGTCAGTCGTGCGTAGATCGTGAGAAGACTGTTAGCTGTAGGCAGACATTGTTTTTTTGAGGTCACCACCGGACAGGAAAGAACAGGAAGTGCACTCGCGGCGCAGCAAGTGACCCTGTAGCTACCGCAGGCGGCGTGCACTCCGGGGGGCACAGTGTTCACACAAGGCTGGTGCTCGTGACAGCGTGCACGAGCCGCGCGCACTTCTCGCCCAAGAAGGGGACGGACAGCGTTCCTTCGGCCTCGCACTGTGAGAGCAGCGCCGCCATCACCCCCATTACGTCTGTGCGCGGACGCACGCGGTGAAGAAAAGTGTGGACGGTGCGGAGGCACAACAGCTCCGCGACACGCGCCGCCGTTTCCACGAAATCACGCTCGCGACAGGTTATGAGACACACAAAACGACGTCTTTCCTCGTCACCGGAAGTGGTCCCACTTCGCAAGGGCAGATTGAGCAGCTCCCAGAAGCGCTCGCTCCATGCGCGACGCGGGTAGTGTACTTGGCAACGCCGGAGTAAGGCCTCGAAAACATGGTGACGCAGGTGCACGAGATCAGGCCAGTGCATCGACACCACGTCGTCAAGCTGGCCAACCAACTCTGCTGCGTTTGCGACTGCCACAGGGAGCGAAGACACATCCACCCCGTCGTCACGAAGAACAAATAGATCTTTTCGCTGACGATTCCCCAACGCACTGAGAAGCCGCTTCGTCAGTGCATTTCCCCGCGCTGCGGTCGGCGCCCGATGACACCCTGTTGACCTTCGGCGACGCGAATAGGCCCAACGCGCCAACCCTCTGACGACCCACCAGTCCGTCGGGAACACAACAGCAAGCTGCCCTTCTCGAACCGCGTCTGTAGTTCGAGGGACCGGTACGTACTGAATAACGCGTTGCGAAGCGTGCGCCACCGCCCCCGCAAACCGGAAAGGGTCACCACAGGTACCGTTGGCACGCAGTATGGTGCGAGTGGACATGATGAGTGGCCGCGTCGGATACCCGCGCAGTGCGTGACCGACATCGACGGACGGGGAAGCCGACACGGATCGCTTCTCATCACCTTGAACTTTATGCTTGAGGCCCTCCTCGCTCGCATATCCGCTGATCAAGGCCAACGTGTTTGTGTTACGGCGTGGTCGCTTCACACCGGTGGAGCCAACCGCGGGCACGACACGTCGCTGTCCGTCGCCGTTGACCAGCGCATGTCGTGTGCAAGTTAAAAACTGAAGCCGCGCGTCGAGCTCCGCTAAGCGGGCGGCCGTTGCTTTCTGTAGTTGCTTGTTAGACGCGGCGGTGGCTTCCAAATTCGCAGCGCCTGCCGACGTCACACGATCAACCGACGCATCAGTCCGCCGCGCTTCCATAGGTCGCGCAGGGGCGTCCTCGTACACGTACGGGGCCACAAGCTGTGCAGCCACTGGACTCACCGGAACTCAGTGACGCAGTCCGCTGATTGCGTTCTGTTGCTGATATTGTGTTTACGGGGTGTACAATGTGTCTTTTGGTGACAGTGGCGCGGAGCCATTCATCGTCAAGAAGAGGGTCGAGGGCGGCACAGCGACGTGACGTGCCGAGATAAGGAGGAGGAGGATGGTGAGAAACGCGTCGAGGTCCTGCAAGAGGCACCAAAAGGCCGGGGCCCCGGCGGGCAGCTCTCCGGGCGTGTAGAAGGGACGTTTGTGTCAAAGCCTGGTATGCTGGATGTCATTGTGAGAGACAGGCTATTCGCCGCAGGCGTAGCTCAGCTTCTCAGCGATTGTGCCTCGACGTCCCGCCCTCACTGAAGCTTACAGTTGAGCGGGTGTCGCTGCCCAATGTGGTTGGCGACCACTTGTGGTGTAGATGTGTGAGGCGAGGGTCGATGGACGGTACGCCATGCACGCGTTAAACGAATGAACACCCAAACAAACTGAACGGAATATCAACAACCAAAAAGGCACCGCCACTTCACGCGATACGTGCGTGACTGTGCTCACGGTCGCCGTCCTACGCGGCGTTTTCCCCCTCATCTTCCTCGTCTTCCTCGTCGTCTTCGTCATCGTTGCCGTGAGCGCCGGCTTTGAGCGCGGCAATGGCCTGCTTCTCCAGTTGTCGCTGCTCCTCTTCGTACTGCTCCCACTCCTTTTCCTTTTGCAGGCGCCGCTCACGAAAGAATTTGGCTTCCTCCATTTCACGCTCTTCGACGAGCTTCAGTTGGTCAAGCAGTTCCTTGGCTTCCGTGTATCGCCGCTTGGCGAAAGCGAGGGCCTCGCGTCGCAGTTTCTTCTCACTGACCTGCTGCTCGTAGGACTCCTCCGCCATGGATATCCAGAAGGCAGAAGTGCGATCAAAGAACTGATGCAGGGTCTCCTCGTGGGCGGGTGTAGGGACGGACGCACCAGCACCGAGTTGGGCCAGCAGCTGCTGCTTGTGGACTTGGAGTCCTTTCTTGCCGCGTGCGCGGGTCAGCGCGTCGACAACATTACCGAGCTCGCCGACGCCTGGTGTGACCTCCATGTCCAGCTCAGCGGGGATCGCATCGGGCGCGTCGGCTCCGTTGTCCGCCGGGTCCAGAAGCACCTGTTTCGGAATCTTGCCAAAGTCCACACCGCCCGGGCCCCGGCCCATGCCACGAAAGCCGTCGCCCTCCTCATCATCGCCATAGTCCTCCTCATCGTCACCATCATCATCGTAGTCCATATCGAACGCCGCACTGACGACCGTGCTGCCGCTTTCCCACGAGCCAGCGTTGCTTTCGGTTTCCTTCCCCATCCACACTGCGGCAGAGAGATCCTGTGAGAGCAGCACCTCGTACGTGTCGAGACGACTCAAGTTGAGGGCAAAGAGGTCGGACATCGTGATCTCCTTCTTGCCGCTCTCGAACTGCCCGCCGTAAATGAAGAGCTGGTGCCCAACAACGACCATCGCCGCATCCATGCGCCGGTGCGGGTAGATTTGACCGTTGCGACGCGTCTCGTAGCTCTCACGCATGTCTTGCGCGTTGCCGTTCGGGGCCGCTTCATCATCGTCGCTACTGTCCTCGTCATCGCTGCTGCTCTCATCATCATCGCTGTCCTGGTTGACACCGAGAGAGGCGAGGTGAGCCGCGAGCTCGTCCTGTTGAGAGCGCACCTTGTTGGCGACCTGCTTCGCCTTGTCGGCCGTTTTGCGCAGCACCACCGGGTAAAAGCGCATGGTGTCCATGTGAAACACAAAGAGGTCGTTGCTGAATGTGGACTCAAGCTTGCCACCCGGTGTCTCGATGTCGACCACACCACCGAAGAGGTACATCTTCTTGTCCTTGAACGCACTGGCGACCGCGCAGCGGATGGGCGGAGGTACGCCCGCCAGGCGCACCTTCACCCAGACAGGGAGTGGCACGTCGCCAGGCGGCGCTGTCGTGCCGCTGCCGTCAATGCCCTGCGGCAGCTTCAGCATCCAGAGGTCGTGATGCACCGTCGCCTCAGACTTCTTGAACCGGTTGAACTTCTCCGTTGAGTAGCCGCCGTACACGAACACCGTGTCGTTGTGTATTGCCAGACTGTGGCCGCTGCGAGGAGCGGGTTTGTCGCCTAGCGTGGGCGTTTTGATCTCGGTCCACTTACCGGAGCCCTCCAGCTGCGAGAGCACCCAGAGGTCATTGTAGTAGTGACATTCTTGTGCATTGTCGTAGAAACCACCGAACATAACGACATTGCGCTTCCACAACGCCATACGGTGCCCACTGCGCGACGAGGGGCTGCCCTTGATCTTGACCTCTTCCCACTCACTCAGGCGCGAGTCATAGCGCCAGACGTCACGGAAGTGCAGGTACTGCGACTGTGTTTGCGACACGAACTCGCCACCAAAGAGAATCACGTAGTGCTTGTAGACGACGGCTTGGCTACTGCTGCGGGGTGCAGGGTTCACCGCCGTGGAGAGCCGTGCCCACGTCTTGCGCTTCACGTGGTAAAAGTACATGTCGTTGTAGGCTTCGGTCACGTCGCCGTTCCAAAACTCGCCACCAAAAATGATGAGCTCGTTGGCACGGAGTGGATGGGGGACGAACACGACATTCGCGCGAGGCGTCGGTGGCGGCACGTTCTCCACCTCTTCCGTTGTTTTGAGCTTTGACTGAGCCTTTTGGATACGCTTCAACGACACTTCGATGGCCTCTTCATTGTTGAACCCCTGCGCGTCGCCCTTCTTTTCACCCGAGGCGAGACCTTTCGCGAGCTTGTGCGCCTGCTTCGCAGCACGTGAGGCAGCCTTGGCAGGATCTTCGCGCTTCTTGCGCTTGTCGCGGCCTTTGCCCATCGTTCGAGTGGGAGGGAAGACACCTTACTGTCACGTGCTGGACGGCTTGCGAGTCTGCAGCTTCCCGATAGATCACACAAGAAACAACAACTGCAGTGCGATGGCTGGCTCCTGCAAACAACAGGAACCGGCTTAAAAAAAAAAAGGAGGAGGTCGTGTGTGATCTGTGCCAAGTGTGTGAAGTGAACGTAACGAAGAAAGGTGAGGCAGGGTGGCAAAGTGGACGTTGGCAGATGAAGAAAGCGGTGGACGAGTTGTATGGCCCGCAGTCACACAGAGAGAGCGAGCACGTGCAAGGGTGAGGCCAAGGGAGCACGATTAACTGTGCTGCCATCCATGAAGAATAACAGTTCGTGGCAATCGCGCACGCACAGCAATAAGGGTGAGTTGATTGGTGCTGGTTAAGGTCGCCACAAGAAAGGATACGCGCGTGCACAGACCGTCGGGAGCACTGTCGTTCCTAATGAACGCGTCAAGGAGTCGACCCACCACCTGGTGTGCCCGCGTTGGTTGAGCCACTTCCATCGTCCGGTACGGTTTCTGCCCATAGCGTGTCCATGTCTGGTCCGCACAGAGCATTTGTGATGGTGTCCGCTCGCTCTTCGAACTGAAACTTGTCCATGACAGAGAGTCTTTGGTACTCTTGAGCCAGCGTGGGGCCAGTGAACACACCTGGAGAGGCTGCACGTTGACGCTGCCCGAGTGCGAACAAGTCGAAGCCGGACACACTAGCAAGAAAGCACGCACGCTGTCCAAACATGTTTGTCACCTAATGGCCCAACCATACGGCTGCGAGTACTGTTGCGAAGCTCGGTGCGCGCTTCTGCGGACGCCACTGTGACAGAAAGAAAACGGTGAAAGGGGAGCAAGCAGAGGAGTGCGGGCGCCAGACGGTACGGAAGCAATGCGCGCGTGCGAGGGACACAGCTGAGCTCTCGAGACGGCCTCTGCAGCGAATAATCTGAACATGGGACACCCCTCACGCACCGCAGCGTAGTGAGTGTGCGCCAACAGGCACAAATGTAGGGCACGACAGGCGTCGGAGGGTGGAAGCAGAATAGAAGAAGAACAAGCAGAATCAAAAAGCGGAAAGCAAACCACGAAAATAGAGGTCCAACCTTCAATAGACCCAACCACAAAACGTCAGCGGGCCACTCGTTCAGCGAGGAACAAGTCAGGCTCACACAAGTTGGCGTCATCCGTGTCCGGTGATGATGCGGTGAGCAGAAGGGCCTCCTCCAAACTGCGCTCACCAGGCCCGCTTCCTCGGCACGACAGGTTCGCGTTCACCGCGCACGCCTCGAGATACGCTGGGTTCGTCGTCTCGGCGAGATTCACGAGGCGAAGTAGTCTGTCTTGCACGAACAGGACAAGTGGATGGGCATTCGGAAGAAGCGAGCAGCCGAACCAGTTAATGCGCTCAGGTGTCATCCAACGCTTACAGTGTACAGTGTTCTGCCTCACCGCAATACGCTTCATGGAGACGCACACGGATGGCGAGTAGAACTGGCCTTGATAATTGTAAGCGTCGTAGCGGGTGCACATCTCACTAGTGAACACGTCCGGGCGCGCAGTACCTTCAACGTTGAAGTACAAAAGAGGCAATGGTGCACAAAACGTGCTAGTTACGCGAACTGCCCTGCTGGTCTGCGACACGTACTCCTCATGAAACGGGGTGTGAAAGATGAACGCCGCCTCTTCGGGCGTGGCCCAGTAAGGCGACAGCCACCGCTCTCCAGCGAGAAAGCGCTCACGCACCGCCGAGGTAGCGGCACTCTCCAACAGCTCGCCGTTGGTATTGAGCGGACTATACGAATCAGCACCGCCGCCTCCGCGTTGGTTGCCGTCCTTGGTGATGGCGGCCCGCTGTGCCAATGACTGCTGCCAGGCGCACCAGCGGTCGCGGATGACCTGGGCGGGCTCACGAAACTGAGAGCTATGGTAATAGAAACAGCCGCCATTCAAAGCGTCCAGCCGTACCGCCTGTGCAGCCGTATCGTCGACGATAAGGCCCAGAGGTTCCAGCAGCTGCATGGCAACCCACAGCCCACCAGTGTACTGACGGGCACGCGCAATGGCGTTGAGAATCAGAGCACTACGGGCCGTGAATGGGCGCCCAGAGACCGTGTGAGGACGCGTCATTGCCACAGTGCCGTTCGTGGTAGCCCGAAGTGCGGGCATTCGTGCAGCGTGCACAGAGAAGGGAGCGCCGTGAAACAAACGAGCTTCACAAGCGTGCGCGTGTGTGTGTGGTCTGTGTGCACGACAGTCGCGTGGAAGAGCAAACAGAGAAATGCAGAGTAGCCAGCAGAGGAAACGAGAGCGACGGCTGATCTGTGTGAGCATGAAAAGCATGTGTGTCATGCACGTGAAAAAATCGTTTTGGGAAGGTTTGTTCAACCTCCACGCCGAGGAGGGTAAAATGAGGTCAACTACATATATATATGCATACAGCAATGCGGCAGATCAGTGATAACCCACCTGCTTAGCTTTAAGCACCCGTGAAGAGTTGTCCAAGTGACGTTTGTGTGTTTGTGTGTCCTGTGGGAACAGTGAGTGTAATGTACTGTAGTGGGTAGACGCTAAAACAAAACAAAAAAAGATGGAAAGCAAGCGCACAGAGCTGAGCAGGTCTACAGATGCCAGCCGCTGTGGTCACACATCTGCTTTAGCGTCTATTCGTGCCCACGACGATCAAAAGAAACCGATGAGTCGCTGAGCGACACCAAGCGTAGAGAGAGAGAAAAGTGACACGACGCCGAAACCAACCAACGCACGTGCACACTCCATCTCACCTCGTCTTGTCCACCTCCTCAAACTAGCCGTGACGGTAGCGGATGACCTCACCGAGCTGGAAGACGTTGGCGACAAGTCCGGCGAGGTTGAAGATGACGAGGAAAACCACGAACCAGTTGTGGAGTCCACAGCCAAACAGATGCGGCCGCACATCGTGCTGTGCGGCAATGATCCGGCTGTGGTGGATCAGCTCGGCGCCAGCACGGTCTTGGCGCTTCACGTCGTGGTACAGGCTTCCAATGTCCATGATGAACAGGTGCCGAATGAACTGACGGCACGTGCTGGAACACGCATACAAGTAGCGCACGAGGAGGACGCCCAGGAAAAAGAGGACAAAGAAGCCATACGCGTGCGCGGTGGAGTAGTAATCACAGCTACGGTCATAGTCCTTGGCGAGCATGTAGAACACGTCCGCAATGGACACCAGCGACGTGCAGAACAGGGCAAAGGTGAAGATACTCATGGCGGCTCCGCGTGAGAGGTGGTTGGCGCTAGCGGAGGCGTACAGAATGAGTGACCGCGACACGTACCATCCAGTGAACCCGTGAAACAAGTCGCTCGTGTTGACCCTCTCTGAGAACTCAAACGGCTGTGAGAGATGTAGACTCGGCCGCGAGATGCTGCGCTTCTCCAGAAAGGCGACGTTTGTGATGGCCTGCATCTTTGCGCAGATCTCCCTCTGCATGTCCGTAATCTTCAGCACGTAGTACACAAGCACGCCGCTGAAGAAGAATGTCGAAAAAAAAGCGAGCAGCGCGGCCGCCATCTCAAAGCCCTTGGCGCCAAACATACCGTGGCCAAAGCCACCACGTGTGGACGGGGCCGAAAGGCACATCATCGCCGCCAGCAGAAACGAGAAGAAGGCCCATCGGTACCGGTAGTGCTTATTTTTGACCTTACCGCGGCCCTCCTCGTTCCACGTGGTGATCGTCACACGAGAGCGACTGTCCACCGTGCTTGCGGCAAAGGCACACAGTGCCGGCGTCAGCTGTCTGTCCATGCACTCGAGACTATGCGGCACGCGGTTGTACGCGTCGTACCCAGCACAGGTGAAGCCCACCACCACCCACAGAATGCACGGGATCACCATCTCCGGCAGCGTCAAGCGCCCGTCCTGGACGGATCCGAGTGTCACCTTGCACGCCACAATGACGATGGCCGCAACCTGGCAGCAAAAGGCAATCGCAATGAGCCACAAGGAAAAGGTCGGTGGATCAAAGTCGCGCAGCAACGTGGCGCCACTCACGACGAACTCGCGCTCGATATCCAGAGCGGTTATCTTCAGCGGCGCAAATGGAACACCGGGCAACGACAGAAACGGGAAGAGGAACACAAACACTCGGTGACACCATTTTGTAAAGGAGAAAAACTCCACCGCCGCCGGGGCGGCATTCCAGAAAAAGTTGCCGTTCAACGGCGCACTCTCTGCTTTTGGGTTGGCAAACGGCTTCATGTCTACCGCCACGAGCGACTGGCGTGTGGAGGTGGAAGCACTGCGACGATGAATAAGCCGGGGAGAGAGTGACTCCGCTGCCACACGAGTGCCTTCGTCCGCTGTCGCTCTGACGGGTTCGTGTGACTCTAGTTGCTGTTGAGAAATGAGAAGTGCCATGGACGGCAGTGCGCGATCGGCGGGAGGTTTCGCTGTCGAGGTGATTGCACCACTGACGGTAGCAGGAACGCGCGGTGCAAAGCGTGTGGAGCGGAAAAAGTGCTCGTGCACGTGCTCCAGGACCGTTGCGAACAGGGAAGCGTGACCCTGCTGCAATAGGGCCAAGGTGGACAGAGGCGTCGATGAGAGACAGCGTTGGCCTTGCCACTCCCCCTCCACTTCTTTGCCGCCGATGCCGAACACACCTTTCCACCCGTCTGAGCCGGTCATGCTGCCAACAAAGTAGTCACCAGAGGAGAAGAAGAAGCAGCCATCACCTTGGATTTCCCCGTTCTGAAAATGGCCGACGCAAATATTGCCAGAGGAGAAGAAGACAGCGCCGTGACCGTGCGGCACTCCATTGTGCACCTCACCTTCGTAAACCGAGTCTTCACCAAACGCAAGCAGCTGTTTGTCCGGCGATTCAGGCCGTGCTGCTGGGGCAAGAGGGACCGGCATTGATTTTGCGCCAGAGAGATCCAAGGAAATGGCGGGTGTCGCGCGCTTGAGCAGCGGGATCACACGAAAGACGGCGGCACACGCACGGTGAGGTAGGAGGTGATAGAGAAAAAACAAATGAAGGGTAAGGCAACGGCTCTCAGCACACACGAGCAGTACGTGGGACGGAAATGAACGGGGCCCGTTCTGTCCATCGTTTTTGCGGGAACGTGGCAATGCCAAAGTGGCCGGAACGAGAATTTAGGAGAAGGAAACGTGTAAATATGGCAAGAGAGAGAGAGAGAGGTGGTAGTCAACAACTCATAGTGGTGCCGGCCAAACAAGCTAGTGGCGAGACGGGCCACAAGCATCTCCTTTGTGGACAGATATACACACACAACGGTCGGACGGCCGGCACTCACTTGCAGCGTCGTGCAGCCCGGATACTTGTCGGCAGTCCGTGAACCAATCACAGAGGCACCTCCTTGTGGTGCCGTTGGTGTTACTGTCAGATTTTGGTTGATGCTTTTCTGGTCAGCCCCGCATCGCCAAACTGTGCCACGAGGACAACGATATAAGAGAAGGCTCTGTATTGAGGAACGAGAGAAAAGAAAAAGGGAGGTCACTCGGCAGACAACCGATTGATCAGTTTTGGGAAGAGAGTTTTTTTTTGATATTGTTTTGCGAACGTGTTACTTCGACTGTTGGCACTCTACCTACGCCCTTTCTTCATTCTCTTTTTTTTTTTTTGAGAAGAGACCAGAGACACTACAGCAGTGCTTCCTTGGTATCAGTCGGTGGTTCGCGCACGCCGTCCGGTTTTCCACTGGTTTGCTCCGGGGTAGGCGAATACATGAAAGGGTGCTGGCTCATGAGAGCATGTGTTGACCTACGGGGCTTGGCTGGAAAGGCACAGACGGCTGTCCACCAACGTTGTGGACGGCGGTAAGGCACAGATTCACGCCCTGCATCTCCCAAGAAGAACGACGACACACACTACAGCTTTGGCTCGTGTCGCTGGAGCAGCATCTCCAGCCCGCGGCGGGCAAGGTGATCCGCGTAGGCCATCTTGTGGCCAGCCGTAGCAGGGAGTGATTGGCCTTCCAGCAGTGCGACCACGGCGCCCTGCAGGCACATGGCGGCTATGTACACGCTGAATATGTTTTCCCTCTGCGCACGGTCAATCGTGCGCTGGTAGCCGCGCGTGCGACAGTAGTACTCAAGAATCTCGCCAGCCGTGGGAAAGAGCGCCTGCACGGTCGGCGCGAGACCGTATATGCCCATAGGAGGTGGCATATAGTGAAACAGCGCGAGGCTGGCCACGTCAACGAGTGGGTCGTCAAGGGCGGTGAACCGGAAGGACGTCATGGCGAGTAGTTTTGGTGGGTACTTGGCGCGGCCTTCGAAGGAGCGATGCGTGAAGATGAGTGAGCTCATGTCAAAGCTGCCGTGAATCGGCACCAGCCGTTCGGGCTTTGGTATGCGCTGCTGCGAGAGGTTCGTCTCATCGAAGCAGGCGACGAGCGCCTTGCCGAGGGCCTCCACATTGGCGCTGCGCACGTACCTGGACGACTCACGGTCACCCTCTTGCAGCAGATCATAGCGAGTAATCCACTCGTGAACGCGCTGCAGAAGCGGGTGCACGCGGTTCGCCTGGCGTTTGATGGCCTCCTCATTGACCTTCATGTAACGAGGGAGCGCGGCGTTGTGGAACGCCGCCAGTGCACTGGTACTTGCCGTGAAGAACAGCTTCGGCTTCAGCTCAACGTTGATGACGCGGCGACGCTCAGAGTACGGGCGATGCACGCGGGGCAGGATGAGCTGGTCAATGGCCCTGATGTTCTCCCCATCCGTGTAGCGGCGTAGAAAGAAGCGACGGCCGCACACCGCATAAGAGTCGCAGTAGAGGAGCGCCTTCGGCACCTGCACACCCGGTGCGCACTCGTTTAAGTGCTCCATCATCTCAAACTCGCGGCGGATGTCCACGGCCCCAAACGGGGAGGGTCCACGTGGCTGGATGCGCAGGATGTAGCTGCCTGTGCGTAGGGTCACGCGAAAGGTCGCAAAGTACCCACTGTCCTCGATGTAGTCAAAGGTGATGGGGCCTGAAGAAGTCGCCAGGCCGCGCTGTCGGACGAGGTTCATCTTCTTGGTAGGGGTCGGCGGGATGCGCAACGGGAAGAGGTGTGGCAGGTGCTGTGCGCAGTAGTACAAGATAGCGTCCTGGTCGTCCTCGTCGAGGTGGTACCGTGCCGCCTCCGATGGACGCACGGGCGAACAGCGCTCATTCGGTGGCGGCGGGATAAACAGCAGATTGTTGTTCCAGTCGTGCAGCTCTTCCTGAACCCAGGAACCGAATTTGCCGTCGGGGCCCCGTGCAGGCTTGAACAAGGGACCGATATCCCTCTCAACCCCATCTGCCACCGTCTTCCAGAAAGGATCCTTTGCCGCGACAATGCGCAGCGCACGAAGGATGTCCTTGTACACGTCTGCAGCTCCGTCCTCGATCAGAAACGCCTCGGTGAACGGATGACCCGGAAGCTCGCGCGCCACCTCGCAGTGGTCACCCACATCGTCAAAGTAGAACACGTACGGCTTCAGTCCGTAGCGAACGGCCTCGCCGGTAGGGGTACGCGCGTTCATGATCTTCTCAAGGGCGTCCATGTAGATGTCAGGGAACGGCTTCCGCTTGTGATGAGTGTAGCTGCGCACGTACCCATCGAAGATGCCGCGCACTTGGAAGAAGTTTGTGTAGCCACCCTGATTCTCGTACTCGATGGGACACTGAACAGGAAACACAGCTGACACCGCATCGTTTGCGCTGTGCACGGAAGCATTCAGCATGCGGCGATAGTCGCCCTCGTGTTCCCACGTGTTCGCCATGGCGTACAGACGGATTTCTTGGTGGCTCTTGACACGCAGGTAGTGGAGGAGGTTCAGCACGTTCTTCCTTGGCGAGACTTTTTCCATCGTGCACAGGAACGCCTCGACGTCCATGAACTCACGGACGAGCGTTTGAATGATCGGATCCGCCAAAAGCGGAAAACGCTTTTTCAGAGCCAGAACCCGCTTCGGAAAAGCGATGCTCATGACGCCGAGCTCATCCTCGTTCTGTCGTAGTAGTGCCTTGAGCATAAAGTCAATCTCCTCCTGAAATTCGGGAATGAACTTCACCCGGTTGATCTCGCCAAGTTCAAGCTTCTCGTAAGCGCTCTTGACACCGCGCGTCTTCTCCGTGAACTCAATCACGGTAAAGAAGAAGTTACTGTACTGGTGAGCCAAAAACTTCACGGAATGGTGATTGGTTTTCATGGAGATCATGTGCGCCGCCGCACGGTCAAATACGCACATCATCATACTCTCCGCCAACCGCCGCGCGGCGGGAAACGGCGACGTCGTCAGCACGCCCGCCAAGTCAATCAGCAAAACCACTTCGGCCGGCATGGTTAGTCGGTTTTGGGGGGAGGAGAGGGTGCTTCTTCGCGTGCCAAAGTAACGAGGCGAAGCGGTGCAGAGAGAAAACGCACCAACACAAGGAAGTCGGTGGATGAATGTGCAAAGTTATCAACGGCACAGTTCTTGTTTCCTTGTTCTTGCTCGACAGGGCCGGTTGCCGGGTACTCGGAGGACGGATAATGACTACCTACTTTGCGTGCGTAAAAACAAAGAACAACGATGAAACAGGATCACACCACAAACGACAAGCAGGAAAGAAAAGGAAAGGGTAGGAGGAGATAATGAGGTGACACCGACTGGGCGGAAGGCGGCAAACGCTGCGCAGCGGAGGCGTGGTGATACACCAAGCGGGGCAAAAAAAAAAAAAACTTGAGTGCGCGCGCGGGTAACCACACTGGTTAACTTCTATGTTACCATGGCTAGAAGCAAGAAACACGGTATGTGTTCGAGCGGCGTTTGCCGTTACACCGATTGACTGTCTGGCCGAAACCGGTGAGATTGATCTCTGTGCTTATGTGAAGAACAGGGACGAACGAAAGCAGTACCTTGCGACGTGTCGGGTCGAGACGCATCCATCTACCCAATAGCAGTTACAGGGCACCGTGGGCAGACACGGGGCAAAGAACAAGAAAGGAACAGGGACGGAAAGGTAGCGACGGAGTCTTCCACCTCAGACCCCACGTAGTGCTGTGTAAGCGTGCTCAATCAAATGACATCACATTCGCGGAGGGCTTGTCCCTCTCCTGCACAACCTCCATCACCTCAGCAAGCAGTGCGCAAGTGGAATCGTGATCACACGGAGGCGCAAATGACTCGATCAACTGTGTACGGGCCTCTTGCCACGCGCTGACATCGCCGTGCAGCAGTGCCGCCAGCTCCACCCGCCCGCTTGTCAAAGCCTCCATGCAGGCGACGACGTACAGCGCCGAAACATCGTCTACGGTGAAACGGCGGTGGCCACGGCGGGGGTCGGACAGTCGCCCACACAGCACAACAAGTGCGGCCGCCACGTCCGGTGAGCAACGAACACGCGGAACGCCATCTTGCCGATGGGCAGAGCTGAGGGCAGCACTGTGCAAACCGTCCGTGGTGCCCAGTCGGCCTACGCAGGCCTGCCGCCACAGCAAGGCGGGGGTGACCACAAGTGAGCCCGTCACGCTGGCGGCCCCAAAGGCAGCCGCCACCTCCCACGCCGGCCATTCACCGGGGGCAGCTGTTTCCGCTGCCTCCATGCCCTGAAGGAAAGACACGCTGCACACACCGAGTAGCCGTTGCAGGGCGACACCACGAAGGCGCCGCCACTCGTGGCGGGCACACTCATTGGAGAAGGGCGGCTCAGGTGTCAGGCACAGCTCCATGAAGAGCTTGTACACAGCTTTGTGGCGTGCGCACCGTGCCGGGTCGATCCGAGAGAGAAAGAGAGCCAGTCGCAGCCACCGCTCTTCTTCAGTCGACGTGCATAGACGAGTGCGCTGTGCGACGGTGAGGCACCGGAGCAGATACTGGCAAACCTCAAGCGACGTCGAAGCTGGGAGGTCGTAGTTGGGAGCGTAGGAAACCAGTCGCAGCACCGTGTCCGCCATCTCAGCGTCGCGCGCACTGTGTGTATCACGGGCTGTTGCAAAGGCCGCCGCGTAGGCACGGACGACGTACGTGATGTCCATCGGATCCGTAGGAGGTGCCTGAATGCCGCGCGGCGCGTCGCTAGGATCGACGTCAATGGCGCGGCGATTCCGGGCGACTCCGTCATGGGGTGCCGCGGTTGAAGTCGGCGTTCGTGTGAGAGCGCGCTGAATCTGCTGCTTCGGTGAAGACGGCACGGCTGAGCGAAGGAGAGCGGTCACTGTCCGTGCTGCCTGGCCCATGACACGCACCAGCGCAGTTTGACAGTGGCCGAGTGCCGTGCGACACTCTACCGTGGACACGGCACCCTGAGCATTGGAAAGTCGATGGAGAGACTCTGCCAAGGCGGCCACGTGAAGCGGGTCGAGGCTCATCTCGGGCTCGCCGTCGTCGCGTGGAGAGTGCTCCGGAGATTCCGGCGCCAGTGGTGCCTCCGAGAGCGCAATGCCAACTTTGGTCACCAGTCGTGAGACGGTCTCCTCGTACAGAGGTGGGACAACTAGAGGCTGTGACCGTTCTCCGTCGGCACCGCCAACGAGTAGAAACCGAATCGACGGGTGCGTGAGCAGGTAGAGAGCCTCCACGGCACCTTCCGCACACAGGGACGGCAGGCGTGCGACGACCGCCTCAGCAAGCAAGGTGCGGCGCAGTACCGTCTCGATGCGCGACATTCCCTCCTCGGTATCAACCGGCGTCGATGCGTCGCTGTCAGAGACGGCAAGCAACAGGTCTTCGCGGGAAGCGAAGATGGTGAACCAAGTGAAGACGAGCGCATCCAACGAGACGGTTTCGTCAATCACCGCCTTTTCCAATCGGGCAAACACGTGGCGTAGCAACTCACGCAGCTGACCGCGCAACCTGTCCGCGAGCACAAGCGATTCATTCTTGCGGAACCGAGGGCTTGTTAGCTGTGCCTGCGCGGCGCTCGTCGCCTCCAACAGTTCTTGGAGGGAAACGCCCGACAAGCCACTGGGAGATGATGCCGCGGTGGCTCCGGTCGACGAAAAGACGTCATCCTCGTGACGGTCATCATGCTTGGCACCGTCACCGTGGTGTTGTGGGTTACCTGGCGAGCCATGTTCCGCAACTGGAACGTGTTCAGCCCGCTCTGCCTCCCTCTCTCGCTCCATGCGCAGGCGTGTGATGACCGCAAGTGGGGCCTTCTCGCGCTGCTTACTCTGCTCCTCCAGCGGACGGCTCCAGCTGCTCGGGTCATACGTGAAGTGCTGGTGCGGACGGAACATGTGCTTGCTGTGCCAGGCAAACCGATTCTGAGAGTCCTGGATCTGCTCCGAGTACGTCCGATCAGGACTCAAGTCTTTGCGAATGTGGCGTCTGCCACATAGATACACACCGCACGCTGTGATCGCGCTGCACCGCGTCCCGTGAAGCCTCTGCATCGTCAGTCTCAGAACGGGGAGGCAAAGTAGCAAGATGGGCTCCACGCGCAGCTCAAGAACAAAGGGACAGCTGTGCGTCGTCGCTAACATTGAGGGAGATGAAAAGCCACATGAAGGCAAGGCAAGGAGGGAAATGGGCGATGGCACAAGACGGGGGAATAGGAAGGAGCAAAAAAAAAAAAACAGAGAGAACGGTCGTCGAAGACAGTCACACGGTGATGCTGCAGCTGCGTGCAGCCTCTCGTGGGGAAGAGGGATGGAGGCGTGTTGCCAGTGTATCGACCGCGGTGCCGACACAAACAAAGTGCTTTCTTCTTTCTTTGACTGTTTTTTTCTTTCGTCGACGACAAATCACAGCGTCGCAGGCCGCTACCCGAAGAAATGTGTACCAGTGTCAGCGCGTCGTCTCTGCGCGCGTGCATTCTGTCCGTTCAAACAAAAACCGACATGAACACTGTTTCCCCCAAGTTCAGCGTCGCGTGATACCAATTGGTCGGGATGTAGATGATGTCGCCGACCTCGCATACGCACTCCATCAACTGGCTTGCTTCGCGAGGTGTGTATGTTGGACGCACGTTGTGGAGCCACTGGAGCGAGCTCTCGTCAGGGTCGAAGCGCGGTTCGTGGTGTGGAGGGGTAATCCACCAACGTTTGCGGCCGTACAACACCTCTGCGAACACGTGGCCGTGGACGTGAAACGGCACGCCGCTACCGCTGGAGGCAACGCCGAAGCTGAGAGACGGCGTCATCCCCGTCATGTACTCGAGGGGCGGCTGGTACAGGTGTTGGATCTCCGACCAGCGGAGATGGTGAGGGTCACCAAAGTGGTACCACGTGTCGGCACCACGTTGTGCAAGTGATTGCGGTAGCATATACTGTGCAATGTACTCTGACAGCGACACGTCCAATTTCCGGTACGAGTCGCGGTTACCTGTAGAGAGCGTCACTGTATCGTTGCCATGCGCAGCGAGAAGCGCCTTCTTCTGCACCGCTCGACGCATCGCTGCGTTGACTTCGAGCGAAGTACTGCTGCGAAGAATAACCGGCTGCTTCTCCAGATACAGCCTGGCAAAGTCATCGCCGCTAAGAAGGGAGGCCGGCACACGGTCAATGGTGCACGCGGTCGAATCCACAAAGTCGTACGGCAGGTCTACCTCGTTCCACACATCCTTGTGAACGGACACCGCCGCACTGACACTTGAGAGTTGGAGCGCCAGCAACGCCGCCAACAAAACGAGCGATAGTCCGTGAGGTTTTTCTGCTGCGCGTGCCATGGAGAGTGGCCGCGCGCAGTCGCTGCGCGGTGTCATGCTACTCTGTTTGTGTGTCGGTGTCAAGAACCGCGACGAGATCTCACGCGCAAATGGAATGAAAAAAAAAAGGAGAAGGGGAAGGAGAGGGAGTGGTAAAACGGACTGACTATGTAGAGACACAAGTCATGTACATATTAGCGACAACCGAGGGGTCCCGCCGCGCAAGAGGCCGCAATAACTTGCACACCAACCGCCGGATGTGCACCGTGCACCGGCGCTGCCTGGAGGTGTTGCGCCGGGCTGCAAGGAGACTAGAGTCCAATCCAACCTACACCGCGCGGCGGAAAAAAAAAACACCCCGCAACGTCGAGTCCGAGGCGGCGTAGCAGCCGCCTAGTGAGAGGTTTAAGGGCTAACTACACTTATTATAAACAGGGAAAACAAAGAGCAGAAAACAGGCTGAACGACTGACATTCACGTATTCCTCACCTGCGCTCAGACAGCTGCGTGCACGCACGTAAGAAGCACGCAAGGTGTTTCTTTAGTCCGCCATTGCTTACCGTCTCCTTGGACTCCGTCACTTTAACACACATCGCGAAGAAAAACAAAAAAAAGAAAACAAAGAAGGAGGATGGGCGCGGCCACATTACAAGTCGTCGAGGCCCGCCAGAGGGTCGTGCATCACCACCTCGTTCCGGTTAATTGCATCCGCGGCGTCCTCCTCTTCGGCCACGCCCTCGTTGTCGTTGACGAATTCGTAGTCACCGGTGCGCCCCTGGCCATTCTCTTCGGCGGAGCTGAAATCACGCGGAATGACGTTCTCCTTCACGAGCGTGCGCACCTCCTGAGGGCTGAACTTGTGCACGACGTCGACGAGATCGTTTGCGTTGAACTCGCGCTTCGCGATGATGACCACATCGCCCGGGCCCATCCACACCTTACGCACCATACGGCCTGGAATGGAGCCAATGACGGTCGTGCCGCCGGCCAGCTGGAGCTCTAGGCGCAGGTTACCTAGCGTACGCTTGACCTGGGCGTACTCCTCACCCTCCTCGGCGTCGGCATAGATAATTTCACGCTTGTTATCCTGGTTACCCTTGTCATTACCCGCCTTGAACGACTTGCCACCCTTTCCCTTATTCTTGGGCATCTCGAGGCTTCGCTGGGTGGAACAGTAGAAAAGTAAATAAAATACGGCTTGTGTCACGGTAGACGCACAGATGTACTTGTTTGTCTGGTTGAGCGAGTGGATTCTGTTGGCAAGAATGAGAGAGGGTGGAAGTGAGAGAGCGATTGTTTCTGCATGAGTGTAGCGCACCGCTCCATGTTGGCTGTAAGTAGTGTGCAGTGAGGCTCAGCGCATGAGAAGGTCGCGTGTCGACGGCGATCAAGCGATCCGTCGCACACACCTATGGCATTGAGGAGACAGTCACTGGCTGCAGTCCATCTGTTATTGGGCTCGCAGTAACGGCAGTTGAAGAAAGAAAGGAGAACGAGTAATGAGAAGCAAGGGAGAAACGTTGTAAGACGGCCGTCTGCCGTCTCCTGTGTGGCTAGTAGTAGCGGTTGTAGTCGTAGTAGGTGCGCTGCGCTTCGGCCATGTTAAGTGCTGCACGCCGCTGCAAGTCTTTGTGTGTCCAGAAGGTAGTCAGGTCAATTGTGCGAAGGTCCACGGGCAGCGGCGCCCGGGGGGTCTCAGGCACGCCTGCGCTGACGCGGTGCTCCGCCCGTTCAGGCACGGCTAGTTGTGACGACGCACACGCTTCCTGCGGCAGCGACGGAGAGGTTGCTCGGAACGTTTCGCTATCGTAGTTTGCGCACTGAGGCAAGAACGCCTCCCACGCCTCGCCGTTCGTCATCGTCTGCTCGTCGAACATGTTTTCAATGGCAGTGTGGTCCTCTTGCATCGGTGACCGCGGCAAGGGCACCAGACGCGCGTTCGGTAGCCCACCTGAGCTACGGTGCATCATGAGAGCACCGGCACCAGCCGTGGCTAAAGTTGTCGGTCACAGTTACCTCAAAAAGAAAAAAAAGAAAAATTAAGAAGGGGAAGAGAAATGGAAGTTTGCTAGTCTACTTGAGAGAAATCAGCGCGACGAGGATCTCACCGCCATACGAGCGCAACGAAAGGTTTTCGGTTCACAACCGGTGGGCCGCTCTCTTCCGCAGCCACGCTCGGTGCCTCCGTGGATAGCCTCCACTCTTATTCACCGCACGTACTGACGGACACGCTTGCCAGTTGCACGAGCCTTCGCATGTGTGAGACACTTGGAAGTGAGGCACCTCACTCGTGATGTCTCTTCTAGCCACGTGGTGTTTTCCCTTTTATTCGGAGTTTGAAACAACCTCTCTGTCGTTCTTGATCTTGTGGTTTTAGGTGGGTCACAGTCACACTCAGAATACACGATCGTACGTCAATACACGCCCTTCGGTGCAGGGCCCTCACCCGTGGTACCACCCTCGCCCGCTGCCGTGAAGGCGTCATCGTCGAGGTCAAACTCTTCAAAGTCACCCGTGTTGGAGAGCATCTCGTTGTGCCACTCCTCTTCTTCCTTCTCGGACCACAGCGGGTCGACGTCGCTCGGGTGCGGAACGTTGCGAATACCCCAGAAGCGCAGCTTCGCGTGGCGCAGGCGCCACCAGTGATGGAATTCCTCGGTTTTGAACTTGCTCGCCCAGCGGTCAAACGCCATCTGCATGTGCGGGGGCCGCTGAATACCCTTTTCCGTCTCGATGATGCGAGGAGGCAGGAAGAAGCGCTCTGGCCCACTTGTGTAGTCCTCGCCCTTGTGGTTGTCACTCATATCTCTGTGTTTGTACTCGATAAAGTACATCGCCACGTTGTCTGCACGGCGACGACCACGCAGCCGGGTCATCATCGCGTACTTGCCGTTCATGTCTTTGAACCGACGTGGGTACTCGTCAAACGCCTTGTCGACCAGCAGCGGGTCGTGCAAAAAGTACGCCAACTGCTGACGAGAGTCCGTATCACCCGCCTTGGCGAGCTCGACAACATGGTCGGCAAGAATGCGCAGAGCCGGGGCGCGAGCACCGCCGACAATGACGTGGTCCTTACGAATCAGCTCTGTCACCATGCGGCGCGCGATTTGCTGGCGGTGATACGGGCTACGCGCGCGGAATTTGGGTAGCTTGCCGCGCTCCCAGCCGTAGTCAGCCATCAACGGTTCGTTCGTGTTCCACGGGGTGTGCGTGATGGACGGATTATCGTCGACACCAGCATAACGGGCTTTTTTCGTCATGCCAATCACCGGCGGTGCACGGCCCACAATAGTGCGAGTAAACCTCAGCATTTCCTAGACAACTAATTCAGCGGCGCTGCACTCTCGACTTGGTCCCGCTCACGTGAACGGCAATCCTTCAGCAACGCTCTTCTCAACGTCTGCACTGGTCAAAGTCCCTAGAGAGTTGACCCTCCAGTTCGAGTACCAGACAGGCATGGGCAAATGACAGAGCCACGCGCATGATCAAATGGAGCGGGGAGAAGGGAGAAAGAAGAGGAGAGGGCAGAGTGCGTGGTTGAGAGACCCGGTCAGCCGTCCATGGGAACAGCCGTTTGCGTACATGGGTCAATTGAGCAAGAGACAGAGAGAAACAAGACGGTTCGGTAGGGGCCTCACGCCCGCAGAGAAGTATTCCAGCGCGCCGAATCGACAGAACTGATTTGGGCAGTGGGAAAAAAGGGGGACTTCCGCGACTTTGGAAAATTCACACTTACAATGAGTTGCGATAGGCGCATCAACCAGAGAACAACAACAGTAGCAATAACAAGGCACCTGTGAGAGCCGACTTTAAACGTCTGACAGCGCCGATCGCAATACGCAAAAGGGAACAAGAAGAAAGCTGAATCTCTCTCTCTCTCCGACAAGCTTCACTCGCACATCACCGTGCTAGGCGGCGTCGTTGTTAGAGAGGAGGCGCTGGTGGTGGGGAAGACACGCGTGAGTCTCCTTCATCCTCGGAGCTCACAACCGGCAGATTAGGATCGTGCACGAGCCGAACTCTCTCGCTGGCGTGTGTGCCAAGGCTGTACAACGCCATTTCCAGCTTGTCGCAGAGCTGGCCGTTCAGCACGGCGGGCAGCATTTTCTCTGTGATGCCGAGCCAGTTCAAGATGACCTCGGTGTTCACGGACACATCGCCGCCGAAGCGCAGCTGCGGAGAAAACTTGGAGGCGCGTAATGCCTTGAGAACACGCACGTCTTGCTCCACCTGCTTCTCAGAGACAATCGTCGTATTGGCCACACGTGCCGCTGCCGCCGCCGTATTCGCCGATGCACGCCACTCCGCCTCCCTACGTGGCGACGCAAAAGGCGGCAGTGCCCCAGTATCGTCCTCGGCATCGCCGCCTGTCTCTAGGTGGAACCTGAGGTCCGTGTGGCCAAACTGCTTGAACGCTTTCACGTTGCGACGATCTGTGAATGACTTCATGAGTGTGATCATCTCCTCAAAGTCGCGGAAGCGCGGGTTGCCCGTCCAGGGGTGGGACTGCCGCAGCGTCAACGTGAAACCGACATCCTTCTGACCCAACACTTGGCGCGTGTAGAACTCAAAGTGATTGTCGCCCAGAAAGCCGAGGATCGTCACGCGTGCGGCGCCGGGTCGGTACAACTCGGCGTTGTGTGTCTCGACGATGAGCACCTTTTTCGCAGCGGTGTAGTCGTCGCACGGTGTCTCGGCGAAGGAGAAGAGCGCGCGCTCGAAACTGGCCACCACACAGCCAGTGGCGGCCTGACCCGAGGAGATGGCACCGAGCAGCAGCTGCGTCTCCTCAAGCGACACGGTCAGCTGACCGCAGGGGACGCGTGGGATTGCATTTCCCAGGTAGGCAATGCAGTGAGCCAGCCCCGCAGCGGAGCTCGGCGATTGAGGCTCCGTGTGTCTACTCGGCGGTGAAGACGTGGTGGAGGTGGAATCAGCGCTGGTACGACGAGACTGCGCCACCCACGAGAAGACCGGTTCGTCCGCCGTGTCCACACTACTGCCCCGTCGTGCAGACGTCCTTGAGCCGTTCTGGGCAGACTTGAGAGCTGAGCTGACCGCCGTTGTAATGCGTTCAGCGGCGGTGGCCTGCTGGTCAGCCACAACGGCGCTCACACTGCGCAGCACCGTGAGCACGGCAGGGACGGTACTCGGTGTCACACCCAGCGTACCCTTGGAGAGCGAGATGTCAATGTCCGACGTGGTGAAGGCGTCGATGCCAACGCCATCCATGACGTTCGTCATCATGTGCCCCACACGACACTCGAAAATGTCCTTCAGCTGCCGCTCCTTGAAGGAGACGTGCACGCGTTGAACTAGAACCGTGCCACGGAAGGTGCGCTCGTCAGGGGAGCGCAGAAATTCGGGGGAGTCTTCGGCGTTGAGAATGAGAAAGCTCTGCACAATGACGTTGCGCAGCGTCGCGAAGCCTGAGAGCACACCTTCGGAGCGGATCTGGAAGGATTCCACTTGTGTTTGCAGAAGGTATGTGAGCGCCCCGTTGGCACGCAGGCACCGCTCGACGGCGCAGCGAATGGCTCCAAAGAGCAGCTGGTGGGCGTTGCCCGATCCCATGTCCACGGAGGCAATGCCGTGCGACAGGTACATGACCACCATGAGGTGTTTCTCCGTGCCAAGGTCGTCAGGGACGGAGGTGGCCTCACCAAGGCGGTGTGCCAACGCTGTGGCGCCGCTTTTCATCGCCGCGCCTTGCCGCGCCAGGGAGACGATGCTTTCCTTGGTTTCCGTGACAATGCGCGTCCAGATCTTCGTCACCATGAAAACCTGCGACAGATGCTGCATTCTCAAGGTCAGGTTCGGAACGGACCCCTCCGCGTTGAACGGGAAGTTCACGGCGACGGACTTTACCATTCCGACCGTCCCCTCGCGCGAGCTGACGACGAGCTCTGCCTCTGGTAGCACAATCTCCACCGACTTCACCTCAAGCTTCGTCTGGCACTCGGCGCGCAATCGTCTCACATTCGCGATGACGGACATTGTAGGGTCCTTGCGCACAAACGGCAGTGCGTCAAAGGGCTGGCGATACTCCTTGACGAGGCGGCACAACACATCCACTGAGCCGCGCTCATCGAGGAAGACCGTGAAGGTGGTGGAGGCAAACGGCTCAACGGAGAAGACCAGTCGAAAGCCCGAAAGCGTCACCTGGACGTCCGTGACAAAGCGCCGACGCGGAAGATCAGCCACCAACGGCGGCGACTGAGTGCCGTCAGCTGGATGGTTTGCCTGCGCGCGCACGGCTGTGGTCGCCGGTGCGCTACCTGCAACTTTGCGGTGTCTGTGCAGTGTGGCCATGCGGTGCGTGCGGTCTGTCAACACTGTGCTGGCGTATGCACGCGGCACTGGCAGCAGCAGCTCATGCATCGGCACAGGTAGAACGAGCTGCATCTGTGATGCAATCTTGTCTAGCTCCTGAATCAGTGCGAGAAGACCCTTGCGACGCTCGGCGACGTTGTGCTGGTGCGTGGCCGCTGTCTGCTCAATCTCGCGGGCCACGACACCCAACGAAGGGCCCAACTCGATTACGCCAGCGTGGATTTCGCCGCGCACCGCGGCAACGTCATCCGTTTCCGGTACGTTGGACCGCCTCACGAGTACCTGGACAATCACAGAGGGGAGCGGAATCTGCAGCACGCACCGCATCGTGTCTTCCGAGGCGGCTCCCGCAGGCCACAATCGCTTTCGCCGACCAAAGGTCGCCGGCGTGCTTGACGAGCCAGACGGCTTGCCATCCCCTCGCGCGCTGGCTGGTGGGGCGGAGCCGCCACGGGCCACGGGGGCCAACTCCCTGGCCATCGTGCGCGCCGAATAGCTTTCCGGTGTGTCGCGACCACGCGGCCCGCGGAGGGGGAAGCGGCTCCGCTGAAGTACGCTCTCGCTGGAGCTTCTGCGGCCACCGCCACCGCCTGCGTTGGTCGGTGCAGGGGGGCTTTCGTCGTCGTCTTGCTGGACGCCGTACGAGAAGAGGCGGATATCACCGGCTTCAAGACGAGCACTCACGTCCACTGTCAGGTGGTGCGGGGTGGTGTCGATCTCAGACACGGACATCGTCGGTGACCGCGAGAGAGGGGACACAGGCGGCGAGTTCGTCGACGTCGACCCGGCGGCCTCGGCGCCAGCGGCATCTGTCAATTGCAGGCGCAGACGGCGTGTGGGGAGTTCGCGTGTGAGTTCCATCATGAGCGTGACGAAGTGGGGAGAGAGCCTCACCCGTGGGCCAGACATGTCCAACATCACCGCCACAGAGGCCTTCTCACGGGTGGACTTGACGTGCACTGGCGCATCAATGGTCGTGATGTGCACCGTATTGCGCGCGCGCTGGTACTCGCACACGTTAGACCCGGCAAGGTTGCCGTCGCCACCCAACAAGAACGGCTCCCGGCCAAGTGCCTGCAGTGCAGCGACCCCGGCCGACGTGTCGACAGGCACACCCGGCGAGAAGAACAGCATTGTATCGGTCGCCAAGAAGCGGCCCACAAACTTGTGAGACGTGACCACCGCACCCGCCGGTGCGTCCGTGAACGCAGAGGCGGTGGCTTGTCGCGACTGCCCTGTGCTGGTGGTACCGCCGCCGCTGCCGGTCGCCACGACGGGGGCGGAAATGATCTGCAGACTCTTCGTCGACGTGGCCTCGCAGATGAACGAGGTGGTCTCGACCTTTGACTTGAACGCCAGCGTCGGCACGAACCGACGACGATCAAGGCAACTCACCCTGTGCATGTGCTTGTCGGTGCGGTGGCAGGAGAAGACTTCGGGTAGTTCGTCGAGGACGCTGCGGAAGGCGGTGTCTCCGAACGGAAGGATGACCATGAAGTTGGTGACCGTCGCGACGAAGCGGTGCGTGGTGGAGATGTCAAGGTCCGACAGCGCGCTGTCCCACCCAGGGCCCTGTGAGACACCGGCGCGACGACGCTGCAGATCGAGGGCAACCTGACCGGTCATACGCTTCAGCTGCTCCAGCTGCTCGTGGCGATTGCGGTTAATGAGAGTCTCATATCGACGCTTCTCCTTCTGTAGTTTGCGAAAGGTGCGATGGCGGTTGAGGCGTACCTTGAGACCCTGGTTTTCCTCATTGGTGGCCTGCTTCATGAAGGAGATGTCGCGTCGTGTCTCCTCGAAGCAGCGGTTCAGCAACGGCACCAGCCCAATACGTACAATGACGAGGGGAGAGCCGACAGACAGATTCCACCACGCGTTCGTCGCGCCGAGCTTCGCCATGAGTGCGGTCTGCATTTCTTCCGTATACGCGCCGAAAGACGTGTTCATGAGCGCCGTCTTGACCGTGTCTCGGTCTGTTTTACCGCCGGAGAGGGTAAAGTTCAGCTCAACTGAACCCCACACGTAGCCAGCGAGCGGGTCCAGTTGCGCTGGCGCGCCCGGTGTGCAGCCGGTCCGCAGCGTCGAGCTTGCCACGGGTGGAATCGCTGAGGTGGTGGACTGCCCGTCGCCTTGGCTAGGTGCAAACGCGCTTGATGAGGGACCGGTACTCCGCACACTCCTGGGGTGATGCGCCTGCGTACAGGCGCTGTAGCTCGCACGTGACTCGCTAATGTGGCTCGCACTCACGGTCGCGGTCGGCACTGTCTGGGT
Source organism: Wallacemonas sp. TrypX (assembly GCA_030849625.1). Classification (NCBI taxonomy): domain Eukaryota; phylum Euglenozoa; class Kinetoplastea; order Trypanosomatida; family Trypanosomatidae; genus Wallacemonas; species Wallacemonas sp. TrypX. The sequence goes on along the minus strand of JASANP010001158.1, from coordinate 266,847 downwards.
CTCTCTCACCCCCTCCGCACTGGCGACACTACGACTGTGCTTGTCATGATAGTCGCGGTCGACAAGGGCGACCTGCGCACCAGTGACGTTGATGGTCCACTCGAGTGTCTTGCGCGTTTCCACCTGAGAGGATTCGCCAATCGCATTCAACTTGCGCAGCGAAAAGCGTAGGTTCGACATGGAAGTGAGATACGAAAAGTGAAATCCTTGCCAGAGAAAGAGAAAACTGCAGCGTCGGCCGCGTTTGATGGCCACCTTGGGTGTGGACATGCTCATGCCGAGGATGCTCCGTCCATCCATGGCCGCCATCGGGTTCGGCGCGTGGCGCGCGACGTTACCCTGCGCGTCGAGCGGAACACTGCGGGACACCAAAGCGCCGATGAAGGCCGTCAGCTTTTCGTAGGTGAGCAGCGCGTGGTTCACAAAGGACGGCGTGATCGTGATAGAGACTGGCTCCATAATGACCGTGGAGGTCATCTTGATGGCGTCGTGAGCGTACATGAGATACACGTTAGGCAGTGTCACGCGGTAGTTGTCCGCCGCACTGGCCTTGGCGTCGATCGAGAAGGGATGGGCGTGCACCTTCACGTTGACACGTTCGTCAGACGACGAGCGCACAAATAGACAAAGCTCTGGAAGCACAAAACGTTGCTGAATGTTCTGGGGTAGACCCAGTATCGTCTCCATCTGCTTTACTTGCAGCCGCAAGACAATGCCCTTGTTGTGCGCCGCCTTCACAGGCTTGTAGCGCGGGCTACTCGGCCCCCCATTGCCGCTAACGGCCGCAGGCGATGGTGGACGTGTACTGTTGTGTCCACCGTAGCCCGATGAAACGCCTGTGGTGACGGAGGCCTGCATCTTCTTGGCGGCACTGCGCCAGCTTGTGATGAACTGCACTAGCTGTGGGTTCACCGTCTCTTCTGTGTGCGCGTGGTGCGGCGCCATTACGTTGACCTTGGACACTATCGCGTGCACATCCACTTGCTGTCCCAGCAAGTCGTACTGGTCAGAGAAGTGGCAGCTAGTGGAGATACCAGTAACGGTCGCCGAGAAGACTTCCGCCACGTGCGCAGCGGGTGTCTGTGTGGGTGGTCCGTCGGCGACGCTGTGCAGAACGGCGTCCACGACGTATCGCGCGACGAGGTTTTGTGTAAAGAAAGACGCCGTGGAGTAAAGCTGGAGCTGCGCGGTGGTGGCAGGTGGTGCGGCGTAGCGGCTGCGCTTCGCCCGTTGCCGTGCCTTGTGTGCGAGAAACCGGAGCCTTTCCTTGAGGCGTGGAGAGATGGCTTCCGTCAGGGCTTCCATCTGCACGCACTCACGCGACCGCATCGGCTCCAGCCGCGACTCCGCCCCGCCGGTCAGGTTCGTTCCGCACAGCTGCGCGTAGTTGGTCCGGGACTGGGCCACGATGGCATCCAACGAGCGCAGGGTGAAGGCGAAATTGTATACCCACTGCTTCCCCGCTTTGGGTTTTGCCGGTGCTTCTGCAGGACGAGTCGACGTGGGGGCGCGACCAGAGGTGCCGAGCGCGGACGGCGACAGCGAGGGAGCCGCCGAGACCGGGGTAGCCAGCTTCTTTTCAAAGGACACATGTGGCACGGCGCGCTCGGTCGGCGAAGGTGGTGACTGGCCGTCGCCGCCCTGACCAGCAGCTGTGCTGGTGGCGTACAAGCTTTCCCAGTCCACGACATCGACGCGTGGTTGCAGGCAGTGCAGCAGGCAGGGATACAGCCGCACCTCAACAGCGCGGACCTCGCCAATGGTCGTGAGGTGCAAGCATTCTGGTTGGTCGGGTCGGCGGTTTGGCACGACGAGGACGAAGTTCGTGGAGACTTTCGAGACGGTGATGCTCGACGGATGGGCGACGTCGACGACGATGCAGTCACCCTGGCGGCGCGTGTCAACCAGACGAACGAACACACGCGATACACTGCCTTTGCCCTGCAGTGTGCGGCTGCGGTCAATGATGAGCGGCGCACGCGGCGCGGTGTACGCGGACGTTCCAGTCCGTGGCCGGGTGCTGTGTGGGCTACCGGGCAGCGAGCCGCTACTCGCGAAGGTTGCCGCGACGGTGCGTACCTTCGCGGCGATGCGCTCAAAGTGGGGAAGCAGAACGATTTTCATGTGGCGCACATAGTCGACGAACTCCCGCGTGGCGTGAAAGGCGATGGTGTCGATGGCAATACTGCAGGCCCCGCCGTTCGCACCACGCACGGTGTCTTGCTTGGCTCGCGACTGCAAGTCTGTCATGTAAAGCACGCCGATGGTGTCCTTCAGATCATCGTACGGCAGGTTCGGCACTTCCACCAGCAAGTTGCCCTCACGCGGCAGCGGCTCCTGTTCAATCTGGTTGATGACGGCAAGCGAGTTGACCGTGAGCGACGCGGAAAACTTTTGGGTCACATCCACTCTGGGCTCCACCACACCAGCTGGAGGGCGATCCTGTGCCAGAATGAGCTGGACGTCGCGGATGGCCAAGGTCGTGCTGTAGACGCCGTAGGGAGGCAAAGCGGACTGCGACGCCGGGTGACCGGTCGCCGCCGCCCCTCTTGACGGGCCCGCCGAGCGTGGTGCGTTTTCCAGCGGCACAGGCAACGCTGAAATGAACTTCACCTCCACACACGGGACCACCGTGGTGATGATACGGTCCTCCGTGAGCCACCGCTTCTGCTGCGTGCGTGCGTGGCTCTTTGCCTTGGTGCGTTTTGGCCGGAAAAAGGCGGCGGCGTTACGCTTTCTCACCTGCTCTTGTACACCAGTGAAGTCGGTGGGGTTGCGGGCTTGTGCGTACACGGTCGAGCCGTGCATGAGGGCCGACACCACGTTCTCGCGCGCCTCGCGAACTGTCACGAGCGAAGATTCCACCAAGCACACCGCCTGGCGCGAGAGCAGCACCTGCACAGGTTCCATGATTTCCACGTGCAAGTGCTTGGTTGTTGACTGATGTGCTGCCCTCTCCGAGTTGTTCGCTTGCCGCGTGGCCCAGTCGTAGAGATCACGCTCACTGGTGTAGTGCGTCTGCATGAACTGCTCCGCCAGGACGTAGTCAGGGAAACCAGTGGGAACACTGTAGAGCACGAAACTCGTCGAGGGCAGCGGTGCGTTGGCGTGGACCCACTCATGGTGCGGTGCCGTACGCGCGGCACGCATCGGGGTGTAGTCCAATAGCGAGTGCGTGTGAACGTCGTCCGCCGACGGTGTGATGCGGAAGTAGGCGCAAAAGAACTGGTGCTCGCAGCACTGTTCGAACCCGACTGCCGTAAGGAGGGCAGATTTCTTGTGCTCTGGTGACTCTCCGCTTGTGGGGCCAGTGGTGTGTTCGTTCTGATCTCTGGGACTGGTCGGCTCATCGCCAGTAGAACGGCTTGCGTTCATGTCGTCCGTCGCCTCGCCGTTAGGGTAGAAGCGAACACGCTCGTCGAACACGTCGGAGCTGCTGCTTGTGTCGAAAGCCGACGACGACGTCGCCGAGCGGCACGACGCGAAGACAGCCTCCCCGTTGGTGTGGTCAGCTTCCCCGCAGCACGTGTTCGCCGCGCCGAAGGAGCCTTCCGGGAGGGCAAACGGACTCCCCGCATCGTCACTTGTGACAGAGGACAGCGACGAAAGATCGTTGCCAGGGATGTGAACGGTGGTGTCCCCAGAGCCGTCACTGCGCACGCTGCCCGTACGCAGATAGGCCGCGTGATCGCCGTCCACGGCGGCGTGCAGAGCCGCAGAGGGTGCCGCCGTGCCACGGCGCAGACCGCTGAGGTCACCCACGCCACCACGGCCGCGCCGCGGAGATCCCTTCCCAGTGACAGTGGACGGTGCACTCAACGCAGATCGATGTGGTGACGGGAACTGCGACTCATCAGCGCCACTTTGACTCTCCGTGCTGGCGAACAGCGGCGCACCCGCGACGGAGTAATTCGCCAGAGCGTTCGCAAAGGCATCGAAAGACGGGGCAGCGGCGCTGGCTTCGCTGTTACTGGGCACTACCGTCGTGGTGGGTGCGGGGCGGCTGTGGCTCTGCTCACCTTCAACAGGACGACGTGCCAGTGTCGGCGGGTCTTGAGTGTGACCACCACCTGGTCTGACGGGAGAGAACGGGGCACCGCTAGAAGAGGAAGGGGCATTGTGTGTGCGCTGCGGTGCCGCCGCGTCTGTTCCTCGGGACGCACCGACAGCTGGCTCATCGAAAGCAAAGCGAATGAGCTCCTCGTAGTCGTTCTCACGAACAAAGTTGCGCTGCTTAAGGCGGTGCTGCGCTAGTGAGCCATCAAAAGGGTACGCGGTGTAGTGTCTCAGGCAGACGGACGTTTGCACAAGTAACACCTCGAGGTACTTGTCATAGCGCTTCAGAACGCTGGGGTCGACGCCCGAGAGCAGGGGTGACGGCACCACGGTCGCACCGGCCGCGTCAAGATCACGCGGTACCAGGGCCCTCAGTGACAGCTCGCGGGCCGCCACACTCAGTCGGTTGCTAGAGTTGCCGTCGTTCAGCGTCGATGAGGCGACGGTGAGACCCCAGGGTAAGTACAGTGTCCATAGACCCGCTTCGCCCACCGTCACGGCGCCCTCCACCGCGCCAACGTTCACCAGCGTGCAGAAGACGCCGTAGTCCTTCGAGGCCTCGTCCGCCTTGTTGACGCGCTCCATGAACGCGGCGTACTCCTGCGCAACGCTGTAAGAGACCTCATCCGCAAAGCCCAGGGAGAAGGGTGCCTGCGGAGAGGCGGCGTGGTACTGCCCTTCGCCACCGCTGTCGGTACTGTTACGCTGAAAGAAGGCACCCTGGTTATGCCGCGCGTTGTAGCCCTTCTCTTCGTATGCCTCCAACAACGGCACTGGCTGCGCGTCAGTCACTTCGCCACCCGGCACTGCGGTCGGTTCATCCAGCTCCACTAACACCGCCGTGGCACCGACCGGTGACGCTGGTGATCCTGGCTGTGTCGAGGAGCCACCAGTGTTTTGACGACGCCGCAGGCCTTGTGTTTGTGGCGCCAGCGCCTGAGGTCCAATCTGGTCCGCCGCGTACTCGGCGACGGAGTGGGCTTCGTTCACCTCTGCCTCCATGACAGGGTCTTCAGCTTTGAGGTGTTCCAGGACGACCTGTGCGGCTTGCACAAGGCCCATCAACTGCTCGACATTCGCGTTGAAGGACACACCATTCACCTTCACGTCCATTGACTCGTGCACCTTCGGCTTGAACGGCATGGGACCAAAGTGTTTCACGAGGCTCACGGCGATATCGCCGACGCAAATGAATGCGTTGGGAGACTGTGTGATGTGACCGCGCTCATCAATGAAGCGCGCGACGATGGGCGAGAGCGTCACGCAGGTGTCGGTGACGGCGAACTGCTTAACGTACGAGAAGTTGAGAAGGCTGGTTGCTACGTTCAGCGCTGCGTCACGGCGTCCCTGGCCAACACACACAACCGCGTCCACGTCTTTCAGCGTCACCGACACAGCCACCTCAAGGTCGTTGCCAGCCGGCTCCTTGGATTCGAGGAACTGCTTGAACTCTTTGCGCTTGTTCTTGCCCAGCGCCACGTGCGACTGCAGCTTCGCCAAAAGCCAGAAGAGTTCGTCGGGGGCGATGGGCAGCGTGTTGTCGAGGAACAGGTTTTGAAGGGCGTTGACGAGGCCTTTGATGTGCTGCCCCATGAGACGACCCTTTAGGTGGGTGAAATCCACTTCAAGGTTGAGGTAGTTGTGCAGGCGCGTGCGCCCCGTCGCTGTGTTCAAGTTGTCCTTTGGAACGGGCTGGCTTTGGCACGGCACGACCGACGTGAAGGAGCCGCGGATGTCCATCCTGCGGCAGTAGGCCCAGCGAATCTCGCTTGAGGAGATGGCACTGAGCGGGTGGAGCTTCGGGAGAGACAGGAAGACCTCCAGGTCCTCGGCGCACGCTTCCAGCGGCCGTACCACCTCGTTCTCCGCCGCCAGCTGGTACTGGTCGCTGGGAAGGATCATGGAGAAGCTCCCCCTCCTGGCGCACAACGTGGCGATGCTGTTCTGGTCTCGGTCATTCGGGTTTTCGCTGTAAATGACGTGGTTGGAGTTCACGTTGACATTAAACGTCGCCTTGTCGGCGAACACTTCGAAGCGTTTCACGTTCGGGATGAAGTCGCGCACCGCCCGCTGCAGCGTGTTGAACGTCTCTGTCGTCAGTGGGACGTTGTGGTACATGTTCTGTGCGAACTGCCAGTCGTTGAGCAGATCCAGAAAAAAGTCGACGTACGACATGTAGAAGGACACCTCCGCGTTGAAGAGGTGCGTGAGGATGTTCCATCGCTTGCGGCCGTTCCAGATCATGTCGTCCTCGCGGTCGAGGAAAAACTGCACCGTTTCCGCGGTACAGAACTGAACATTGTCGCGGTCCAGCACCGCGTTGGCGCGCACATTGACGTTCTTGCCGAGAAACAACGCCTCAAGCCGCTGCTTCTTCTCTCCCTTGAGCATGAAGAAGGCGGGCTGGATATACTGGGAACCTTTGCCAATCGTCGCCGAGAGCATGCCCTTGCGCTTGGAGTCCTTGATGCCGAACGGGGGTGACGGCGCAGGTGCGCGGCGCTTGAAGGGCACCTCGAGGGTGGTGTTTGTCATGAACTCAACGAACATGTCGAAGCCGCAGACTGGCCGCGGCTTGCCAATCTCGAACTCCATCACCTGAAGGGGTCGGTAGTTGGGTGGCAAGAAGAAATTCCACAGCTGCGTTCGGCAGTACTCCAGCCAAGGCCCGTAGCGCAGTCGCTGGGCGTCGATGAGGACCTCCACGCTAGACGTGGGGACCTTACCCCGCGTCACTTCCTCGCCGGCATACACGTTCGGGACGTCGCGGAAGTAGACAATGTGCACGTCGCTGCGATCCTTGCCGTCGAGGATGATGCCAAAGTCACGGATAAGGTCGGGAATCTCCGTGGAATCACTGAAGACGCTGTTTTCCAGAAAGGACGCCTTGCCGTGGTTGTGGCGGTCAGCGGTGCCACGAAAGAGCAGGTGCGTACGCTCCAGCAGCGTCGGATTGCGCATGAGCTGTACGTCGGTCAGCTTGTTGTCCATCGGCACCATGCGCATGTCCACCTGCTGGAGGGTGAGCTCAGCAACAAGCCGGTACAGGTCTATGCCCGGCACACCACTCTGCGTGAGGTACACGCGACCTTCGCCGGTGCGAAACGCCGTGTGCAAAAAATAGGGATGCGACGACCCCACGCCACCAACGTCCACGGACGACACGGACGTCTCGATCTCCACACAGTGAATGATGTCGAACACTTTTTGCATGAAACTTTTACGCTTCAGCTGGTGTTGTTGCAGCTTGAGGGCTTCATCCCGTGCGCGCAGACGAACGGCATCGGTGTGGTCGCCGTCCAAGTCCGCTGGCTCCTCACGGTGGCGTCGGAAGAAGCGCTGGAGGCGTCTGACGTGTGGCGACATCTCTGCTACTTTCTGGGCCACATTCATATTCAGCACCTCCTGGGCGGGTGTGTGCTGGCTGTTCTTCAAGTCCTCGTATTTGCCGGTGGCGTTGTAAAGGCAAAGGCGCATGCCGTTCAAGTGCAACTGGCACCGACCGGGACGATTGCGGATACTCACGTCGCTCATGTCGTACACCTTGAGCACCTTCTCGCCACCGCCGGTCTGTCCCCCACCACCGCTGCGCGTAGGGTTAAAGTGAATGGCGGTGCTGCTCACAGCCGTCGAGCGGCGTGTCGCACTCGCAGGGGCCCGCGTCGCGGTGGCGGCAGAGGCACCTTGCATGCTACCATTAGTGAGATTGCTACGCATGTTAGCGCGAGCCTCTGCGTTCTTGCGACCGACGTTGCTGTAGTACCGGCCGCCGGTCTCAAACGGCCTATTGAGATGATCAGCCATGCCGTCGTCTAGGCCGACGACCGCCTCCTGTGTTTCCGTGTCGGGCTGGTTCAGGTTGTCTGACTCACTCGCCGCCCCACTGTGCGCATGCCCGTCCTCGTCGCCGCGCGAGTCAAGTTCCTCCTCATCCGCCTCTTCTTCTTCTGCGTCTTCGTCGCTCCACGACGGGCCGTCGTCCAGTTCCACAGTGATCTTCTGCCGTTCTAAATCCACCTCGCGAATCGACCCCTTCACTGTCTTGAAGCCCATCATCACGCGGCACCGAAGACCGATGAGATCGGGGGACAGCATGTAGTCGTGCACCTTCGTCCACTGCGTGTCCTGCAACCATGAGTTCCACAGAGCGAACGTAAAGTAGCCATCCACGACGCGGATAGAGTAGTTTTCGTTCTCCAGGAAAAGCTGCTGAAAGAAAATTCTCGCTCGCAGTGGAGCGATGTGGAAGCCGCGGATATAGAAGGTGGTGTGCTTCGGCAACACAAAGTAGCGCATGATCTGTGTGATGAAAAAGGCCGCGACCTTGTTGACGTACAGCATCAGCGTCAGGCAACACACGAACAAGAAAAGCACGGAGAACAGAAATTTGAGGAACGTGCTTACATTGAACACGTCCTCACGAGCTGCCGCGTCAGCGTCCATCGCGCCTCAAGGAAACTGAGTGGAAGAGAGCGTTTCAATTTTTTTTGCTTCGCGTCGCTCCGTGTGTGTGCCAAAGGAGACAGAGAGAGAGAGGGGGGGATAAAAACGCGGTGGGAGACCAAGAAAAAATGCACGAGTGAGACGAAGAAAAGGAGCGCGTTGTGTGTGTGTGTGTGTGTGTGTGTGTGTGTGCAGTCACCTGTAAAAGCCGCTAAAGTGACCGGCAAGAGCAAAAAGTCCACGTCAGGTCACAGCTAGCAGTCGCCACACCAATCTAGATAACTGAAGAGTGGCCTGCTCTGTTTGCGGAGACACGACGCACCCGCCAGTGAATGGAGTGCCCCTCAACAGCAGGGGAGCAGGCAGACGCAAAAAAAAAAAAAGTATAATAAGTGATCGCACCTCTGGTCGGTGCATAACAGCATCACCGTGAAATGAAAGGAGTGGTCAGTGTAGAGTACGAGGGGAGAGAGGTGAGATCTCGAAGAGTTGTGTACTGCAGAGAGTGTGCCCCATTGTGTACCACCAGGCAACCACGCCTGCAGGAAACCCACGAAGAGTGCACCACTGACGCTGAAGTTGGAACGGCACCATTTTTGGGGGGGCAGTCGTGATTATCGTGCGTTCATTCACTGTGTTTACGTGTGAGAGGCAGCATTCGGCAATGGTGGCTCGCTTGCTTGTGAGATGAACATGCACAGCGCACACGTGCACGTCATCGGCGCTGTCAGGGAGCGACAGCAAAAAGTTTAAAGTGAGCAAGAGAGGTCCAGAGGTGGCGACTGGTGTGATGGTCTACCGCAGCAAGATAACGTGGTCACTGGTCGTCCTCCGCGGAGGACGGTGCCTTGTCACCACAACTGTGCGTGGATTTGTTGTCCTCGTCAACATCGGACGCGTTGCCGTCAGAGGAGGACGAGCTGGACGAGTCCGTCACCTCGAACCGATGACGCTTGCTAGAAACAGCTGCAAACTCTTCCGAGACACGCTCGGCCTCCATCCGAGCGAACCGGCGCTCCAGGTCACCGGTCTTGACGGCACCTGCATACTTGGAAGAAACGCTGCGCAGCCCACGGTCCTTGGAGATGGCACCGCTGCGGCGCAGCTGATCGTACGTTTCACGCTCCGACGCCGTGAAGGCGCCACCGCGCTTCTGGACGCTGCTGAAGAAGTGGACCGCGCCTTGTGGAACGGAGACGACGCTTGAGCGCACCACGGACGCACCGTGCTGCGCCAACTGGGGCTGCGACGCAGCGTGCGGCGTCATGTGCGACGCTGGGATGCCGTTCTGCATCTGCTGCTGTCCGTTGAAACCCACGCCGCCGCGGCCCCGTCCGACCGCTGGCTGTCCCTCCACGCGCGGTTGACGAACCATCATCGAGCGGCCGGTCTCAACATCCACCTCTTCCAGGGCGTTGCGCAGTGTGTTGCGCGCCTTCAGGAACCGCTGTTGTTCCGGGGTGGGTGGCTGGTACGGCGTGCTGTAGGCACGGCCGCCAGTGTGGCCACCGCCGTCGTGATACATGCCACTTCCACGTCCTCGGCCGTACCCACTGTTGGTGGCGGCACGGCCGCCACCACTGCCAGAGGGTGTCTGCTGCGACATGACGAACGAGCGTCTATTCAGCTGATCTGGCGCGGCGCGCAAATGGCACAACGCCGAAGACGTGAGCATGGAAAGAAAGGAAAAAGAAAGAGAGCACACAGAGAGGGAGAGAAGTAGTGATGATTGCAACACCCAGCCAGCGTAGAGCACGCACAGGGCACAGAGGAAGGGGAGGGTAGAATAGCTGGTTGCCGTGCATCGGACCTGAAAGTCACAGACATCGAAATGACTAGGCGCGGACCGGTGTGGCGCCGCTGTGCCATCAACGACAAAGAGAGGGACTCGAATGGGTGAACCTGACTGCAAAGGTCCTCGTGTCACAGATGCCACCAAGATCGGCTGTGGCGACACTGCTTAGGAGCCCGTCCCATCCTGCTTGTGTGGCCAACTTGCTCAGCGTTGTTTCACAGCCTGTCAGGCGTTGGCCAAGATAGTCAGCCTGATGGAGAGAGGGAGAAGGTGCGTGCAGAGATAAACAAGAAGATTTGAGTACGCTCCTGTTGCCCGGTCGGACGTATGTTTACATGGGTGTGTGCGTGTGTAGTGGTCATGTGAGGTGGGAGCGCCGTTCGCTGTGGGGAAGAAGCATCATCGTGACAATGAAGAAAACAGCCCCTGTAAAGAGCACGCACAACACCGTCAAGTACCAGACCAATGCGACACAGCGCTCTGGCACCGCGCCGCGCGTTAGACTTGCACGCGGAACACAGTCGACTCGCCGTGCTGAGAAGACGCGCTGAGAACATAGACGTGGGTGCCGTCTGCCGACACCGCCACACCGCGCAGTTCTGAAGACGGCACGACGATGGAACCCTGTTCGGTGCCGTCGCGCGCGAAGACCATCACCTTACCATCCTTGCTGGCAGGCGCCTCGGCATACACGCCTCCAACCGCTGCGTCCTCGTAGCAACTCACGTACACGGAGCCGTCAAGAGGCGACACCGCCACCGCCGAAGGGCCCATTGAGCCCTGCAGGTGCGCAAAGACGCTGCCAACAAAGTACGCACCACGTGGAACATAGCGCAGCAGCCTATTCGCTGCCTGCTCACACACGTACACACACCCGTCTCGGCCAACTGCAAGACCGGACGGTTGCGCAAGGCCGTACGGTGCGAGTGCAACCAGCTGGCTGCGGCCTTCAACGGTGCGGTAGACGGCACCATGCCGCGAGCAGAGGTCAGAGTCCCCCTCGGCACCCGCATCAGTGAAGAAGACCTCTCCGTCCACGGGCGACACGGCGACGGCCGTCGGCCCAGTGAAGCCTTTGCCCTCGAAGTGGGTGAGAAAAGGCGTGGGCACGGCTGCCGCACTCGTCGCGCGCAGCACGCTCGGCTCGGCGTGGTTGGTGAAAAGAAATTCGATCTCTGTATTGTCATCGTCGCCGTTGTGGCGTGTCGCCACCGCGCATCCCATTGGCGTTGATTCCGTCGCGCAGACGCAGGTGAGGGTGCCGTCTTCCGTGTTCACCTCCAGCAGCTCACCGGACGCGCTGCACAGGGCGAATAACTTGTCATCCGGACTGACCACGAGGTCCGTCAGGTAGTGGTCCGAGGTTTCTAGCAGTGTCTCCATGGCTGGCTACACGAGAAGACGCGCTCACAGTAGTCCCGTGGGGGTAAAGGCCTGCAGAATGTGTGAATGGCACTGGAAGGAAAAAGAGAAAAAGGGAAAGAGGCAGGAAGAGAGCGCATCAGTGTGGGCGTGATGAGGACGGTACCAGAGCTGTCTGCGAAGCGAACAGAACGCTGATGATTGATGATGGCTGCTATTAGTTTTCTGTGGTGTGTGTGGGGGAGGCATGTCAGCACTGTCATGACAACGACACTACATGATCAAGAGTATGTGTGTGTGGGTGTGGTTATGAGTACTCCATGAAGACTCACCCAAACAGTTGTTTGCCTCACGACACGGCAAGGACCAGCGGTTCGTCTACCGTGTTCGAGTCCATTCCGTCTTGTTGTTGTTGAGAGCGAGAGAGCTCATTACCACGACGACAAACCACAACAAAAAAGGGCCGATCAGGTGTTCGTCGTGTTTAAACGTGTTTACTGGAGAGTCCAACCAGCAATAGACGTACGTGAGTCGGTGGAGACCACGTGCGTCTCACTGTTGTGGTTATTCTCCTCGACATCACTGCCGTCGTCGTCGCTCAGTTCCTTCAGCAGAGCATGGATGTCTTCCACACTAATCTGTGGCGCTTCCGCAGCGGCGACAGCAGGCGACATCCCGGACGTGTGGGCAGCACGCCCACGCGGCGCCTTCGGCGCCGCCTCACGTGAAAGCTCGCGCGCGTGCGGCTCTTGAACGAGCCAGTAGTGCTGGAACAGGAACTGCAGCGCCAGCCCGCACACCCACCGCAGCTCAGACAGTGCCGGTAACGCACCGTGCGCCACGCGCTGACGCACCTCGACGACCTCCTCCGGGAATTGAATTTGCCTGGCGCGCTTGCGGTACGTGTCGGCCTTGCCGCTTGCGAAGGAGCCTGTCATGAGGTGAACTACCCGAGACAGGGCCGCGCCGTAGAGCTGAACAAGACGCGTCTCCGGGGTGTCGGCGGCCTCATCGCACAGCACAGCATCCATCAAGACAATCGTCGACTCCACGTAGCTTGGCATTGGTCGCTCCTTGCGCACACGCGCACGCCAAAGATCCAGCGCGGCGAGTGTCTGGCGCTTCTCGCTGGGCGGTGCGTCGGTGCTGAAGAGAACCTGCTTGGCGTGCAACCACTCGCGCCAGTCCTGACCAAAGACAGTCTGGGCCAGCGTGAACGATGAAGAGGAGGGGGCATCGGGCTTGCTGGTTTGGGCAGAGGGCACGGTGGGGCTGGAAGTGGTCACCGCCGCAGTGCCTGAGGTGTCAGTGCGTGCTTGCTTGAGCTTTGGAGCGTCGAGGTCACCCAGCTCGTGCAGGCCTCGCTTAATGTGGTGGCCGCGGAGCCGGCGCTGCCGCTGCTCTTCCTTGGAGCGCTCCTGTTTACGAGCCATCGCACGGACTGTGATGGGGAAGTCAACACTCAAACGTGTGTGTGTGTGCGTGTGTTTGGCACGTCAAGATGGGAGAGATGACAACAGAAGGGAGGGTAAAGAGCGGGTGAGAAGACGTATTGAGTAGTAAAGTGCATTGTATGTGTGTGAGAGGTGCGGCTGGGCGACAATGTGGATACCTACTGTCAGCCACCGCCTTGGCTACCATCCGTCGCCAGATGGACGGAGGAGAGTGGGTCAGGGAATATGAGAAACATCTGCTCGCTCATCCATGTGAGTACACTTATTCATCGCCATTACAGCTTCCCTTTGTACGCTACCAGTGGGATTCGCGAAGGGGGGGGAGCATGTGGAGGGCAAATATACGGTTTACCTGGCACAGTGTTCTGTGATGGCTGGGCGGCGGAGTGCGGTGTTCACCGGAACTCTCATGCGCCGCGCACAACAGGGTGTGAGAGACGGGTGGCGGCGAGGTCGTACACACAGAACAGCACAGCATTCGATGGGAACGACCTTGCGGCAGTGAGCGCAAAGCCACGGTAGAGACCGCGCAGTCCGCTCTCTCGGTGTACCTCCGCCACGCAGCGCAGAAAACTGAACTGGCTGTAACGTGGATCGACCTGCAGCCTGGTCTTGGCCACGTCTGCAGGATACATAACAGCCCAGAACGCCACTCCCGCACACCCACCGGCCCACATGCGCTTGGTGAGAGACAGGTCCGCGGTGCTGTGACCGGGCAGCGTCAGGTAGCTCTTGAGTAGGTCGTAGGTGCCACACCACGCCGCGGTGCCAGGTACCTCACGCATCAGCGTGGCCACGCCGCCCTTGTAGAGACCCACTACGCCACCCTCACGGTAGATGATCCTCGTGCAGTCCCACGAATTGCGGTAGCGACGTGCGCCGTGGCGGCCGTCGTCGGCTTGCATGCGGCACTTCACCAGCTCAAAAGGTGTTAAGCACATGGCGGCAGCAACACCGCTCCCGCAGCCGCCGGCGAGAATCTGCCAGCCAGTCGGTCGCTCGAGGTCTGCGCCAATGAGTCGCAACGTTTCCTTGTACGAGACGAACACACACGCGTGCTCGAAGCCAGAGGCGGCGGCGCGTGCGCCAACCCCGCGGTAGAAGCCGAGCACACCGTCTTGTTCAAACACTTTTCGCGCACAGTCCACGTACCCCGCGTAGAGCTCATTGCCGTACATCTGCAAAAGCACCTTCACAGTGTCAAAAGGGTATTCTATGAGCATCGCCGCGACACCAGAAAGGGTGCCGGCAGCGAACTCAGCCAGCACATCGCGCATCACAGAAACGCGTCACAGGCGCGCGTGGACAGGGCAGACCAACACAGAGAGAGAGAGAGAGAGAGAGAGAGATCAGACTCCCAGAGTACGCGCGGCCGAAGTGCAGTGAAGGATTCACGTGCGTGTGTATACGCACAGCCCGCTGCCGTTGCAGGGTTAATAACGACAAACAGAAGAAAAATAAAGATGGCGTATGTGCCCTTATATGTCCTGTGAGACAGCCGACAAGTGAAGAGCAAGTCGTGCTGTCTGCTTCACAGTGAAGCTCACGCAGACAACGATGCACGCGACGCACAACCGTTCACAAGCAGTGATTTCGCAAAATGCATGACCGTCTCGCTGACAACGCGTTCAGCGACCACCGCCACAGTAGGTGTCCCCCTTCTAAAAAGTACACGTTGGCACGATGAGTGGAGAGGAGATTAGGAGGAGGGGGGAGTAGGGTTGTGGATGGTTGAATGCGCACCGATGCAACGGCAGCAGCACCCACATAGGCAGATCCGAAGGTGTTTCTTACACTGAAAGTGTGTGGTGAGCTGTTTAGATGTGTGTGTATATGTGCAGTCTGAGACAAAACGGTTAAACGTACTTGGTGTTCGCACTCTTTTCAAAGCAACGAACGGTAAGCGAGAAGGAACGAAATTAAAAAAAACGTGAAGAAAATAATGATGTCCTGACCTGTAGACATCGTTATGCGACTGATAGTTGAACCAGAAAACGAGCGAGGAACGGGAAGAAAGATAGCAGCCAGGTAAACAGCGTTCACATCACGTCAATGGAAGGAGTGAGTGAACCATGGATAGTACTGTGCGTCCCGTGCAGTGCTTTAACGCAATAAGCAACAAGAGGGAGAAAAAAAGTACTCAGACCTCAGCGAGCACAACGTATCTCTAGGCCTACTGTGCAAGACGCACAGAGTGCTCGTAAACAGTGAAGACAACACTGCTGGACACGAAAGCGCGTAAGGCGGTTATGCACCACCCGCTGTAAAGACTGCAGAGACCCAGTCGTTTCACCTGAAGGCGGCAGGAACAACGGAACCCGAGCGCGGCGTACTCGGGGTCAACCTGCATTCGTGTCTTGACCACGTCAGCAGGGAACATGACCGTCCAGTATGCACAGCCGCTGAGGCCACCAGCCAGTATCGAGTGCCACCACAACGGCACGTGCGCGGTATCGCTTGTCTTCGCCGGAGCAGCAACGCTGCGGCTAAGCCGGCGCTTCAGTGTGGTGTATGTGTAGAAGTACGCCGCGTTCCCAGGCACAGCCCTAGCGACAGTGCCAGTGAAACCACGGTAGAAGCTCAACAGGCCACCTGTTTGCCACGACCACCGCAGAAAGCTGGCCAGACAGTGGTGAGCACGTCGCTGCCCGTGAAGGTTGTTCTCGGCCTGCATGTTGCATTTGACATACTCAACTGGTGTGAGAATGAAAGAGACGGCAAACCCCGCAGTGGACGCGGCAAGAAGCAGCGACATGGTGGTGGGTGTTCGCGCCACTGGCTCGGTTCGTGCTGTCGTCTGTGCTTCTGCCTCTTCGGGAGGACTATCGCACAGCGCAGACCAGAAAAGCAGCGACGACTGAAACACAGAGAACAGAACCGCATTCTCGGCGCCTTGTGCGAGCAGCGGAACGGAAAGACCCTTGTAGAAGCCGCGCACACCCTCCTCACGCAGCAGGCGACCCGCGCAGTCCATGTAGCCACCGTATGTGGTGCACGAGAACAGCTGCATCCTTGTTTTGATCGTGTCCAGCGGGTAGTCCGCTGTGGCCCCAGCGAGGCCTGCCAGAGTTCCACACACGACCTGCGTGCGCGTGTCCATGCGATATTTCCCAACGGGAAGCACGCAGGGAAGAAGAAAGAGAAAAAACCGGCGTGAAGGTGCGATCAAAAAAAAAAAAAAGGAAAACGCACGAATCAGTGAAGCTGCAACACCCGATGAAAGGCCAAGAGAGGAAAGAAACGGCAGCCACGCAGTGGAACGCTTCGTCGCCGACGCCTCTGGTTCAGTGACACAGCTCTCCGTACTGTTCAGTTGTACAAGTGTTCGTTGCACGTGTACGTGGAAGAAGGAAGTGAGTCGTCAGCAGCGGTGATGTGCACGGTGATATCAAGAGCACACATTGCACACGTGAAAACGAAAGAAAGAAAAGACAGGAGAGAGAGAAACGGGAGTGGGGAGAAGAGATGAAGAGTTGATCGTTCCGTACCGCAAAGGGCAGAGTAAGCTGGATGATTGGCTCTCTTTACGGGGCCTTCAGGAGGGGTCATACGTATTTCGCTAGCAGCGAGCGTCGGGCGGTGGTGAGAGTACAGTGGATTGCAACAGGCGTACATCTCTGCAAACAACAATGTCCCACTATCAAGACGTGCCCTCTCGGCGGGGAGCATCTTCTCTTTTCTGTTTTCTGTTCTTTTTGGATGTGACTTGGTGAGCTCCTTCTGTTTCTCATCCGCGCCTCTGCTCGTTCCGTGCACCACTGCGATTGTGTATTCGCTGTCCATAGGTCCGTCGTGACACGCCGTCAAGACAGCTGTGCGTCGCAAGGACTCGCCACACGCAAAGGAGTATTCCAGGCACGTTCATTCGGTGCGCGTCCGTTTGGGACGGTTGTTGTGGTTGTCGTCACGTGCGTTGTCGACGCTCCACTCGCTCGACTGCAACTTCTCGCTATCGGCGTCACCGTCTTCATCGTTGTGGCTGCCATCATCACCAACGCCGGCCGTGCCGTTGCCGGCCTGCATGAAGCGGCCGAAGAAGGCGTAGCTCTCGCGTTGTGCCGCCGTTAGCAGAGCCAGTATATCATTCATGGCCTCAGTGTGAGACGACTGTGGCACACTCTCCTTGTTCATCGAACCGTCCTCGTCGTACGGCGTCTTGGCCGACTGGAGGTCGGTCTCCACCAGGACATCGCCAGTGCGCACGTTGCGGACCAGAAAGACAGCTGCTTTCGGCGCCGTCATGGTAAGGCCAGAAATCAATGTTCGTGGAATACAAAACGGCGACTGCGCCACGCGAAACTGATTCGAGTGTTCGTCCGTGCACTAACGACAGGCAGAAAAAGAAGACGGAGCGAGAGGGAAGAAGTGAATGACACGCGGTGCGCCATGTCTGAGAAGAAGTACACACACGGGTGCGAGCAGCCACGGCAGTGAGTCAAAGCCTGACAAGGTGTTCGCGGCAGTGCTTTGCGGTCAAGGCACGATTGCCCGTGCGAGAGGTAAAACGAATCGATACCGAACCCATGTGAGTGGGAGAGAGAGAAAGAGTGGATGCCGCTGCAACTCTTTGTGTGTTACTCGCAGACGCGCTCGCGGTTTGCCGATTGCGATATCGCTTGACTGCGTGTGTCGCCTTCAGAGAACGTTGAAAAGAAATTGGAGTGCGACGAGGTAGTACCGACCGGTGGTCCACACACCCTCGGGAACAACAGGAGAACTGGAAAGTAAAAATGGGTACGATGGCCGACGCGCCAAAGAGGTCTGAAGCTGAAGTCGGACGACGTCACAATTGTGTGTCTCGTCCTTCTCGTTTTCAAGGAAGTCCCTTTCTCGCTCTCTCGCCAAGGCGTGACAGGCCGTTTCGCCGGCGTGCCCGTACAACCCTACATGACGGCGCAGTCTCCGCCTCCGCTGTGTCGCCGTTTGTACTTGGTCAGCCACATCATTTGGACCTGGTTGATGGCGCCGCGACGCCGCTCACGAATCACTGTGATGGCGTCCAGCGGTGGGACGTTGCCATATTCGACGAGGGCGAGCGCCACGAGGATGGGGGCGCGACCCAGGCCCGCCACGCAGTGCACGCCGATGGTGGCGGGCTCCGCAATTTGGTTCAGCTCCAGCTTCTGTTTCTCTGAGTCGAGGAGGGCCAGCCAGTTCTCGATAACTGCACGTGTCGGTGGCGCGCCGTCGTCGAACGGCCAGCTGTGCACTTGAATGCCGCTGCGCTCCACGAGCGTCGCATCGTAGGTCGGGCCACACACACGCACGAGGTGCGCCACCTTGCGCTTCTGCAACTCCCGAATGTAAGTAGGGAGGTTGCTGGGGGTCGGTGCATCAAGAATGAGGAAGTTGAAGAGCAACGTGGGGTTCTCCTTCTTCCCGTTCCCGCACTCGATCAGTGTGGTGTTCACCTCCATTGTCCTCGACGCCGGTTACGGACAGTGACAGCACAGTATTTTGCTACCGTAAGGCGGGTTAGTGTGGTGTGTGTGTGTGTGTAGGGAAGCGAGTGGTGCAGAGCGGTGGCTTCGCGGAATTTAACAGTGCACTCGCTCCTGTAAGTACACAGACAACAGGTTGTTACGGTTGGAAGGGAAACAGAGATGTGCGACAGCCGTTATGGAGCACAGGCTCGTACGTGGTGCATCCAAAACACAAGTCAACAGCGAGGATGTGGGCTGACTTCAGTGAAGCAAACAAGAGAGAAAAATGCAGCGACAGATATTAGCACCAACAACCGAAAGAAACAAACTGCACGCTCAAGTGGCGCTCAAAAGGTAGCCGACCTCAACAAACGAACGCGTGAGAGGTGCACACGGTCAAAGGCTGTGTATGACCTTTGAAAGAAGGGATTACCTGTCCAGCTTCGCGACTAGTGATGATGACGTGACCAAGAAACAGAAACAAAAAAGGTGGAAAGCGAAACAAACAAAGTCAGCCGGACGCGCGGATAGGCTGATATCTAAGGAGCTGTTTTCTTCCTGTCTTTTTTTTTTTTGGTATTAGGGTAATTGTTAAAAATTTACTGTTAGCTTAACGGTGACAGATTGGTGATGTAGAGTTAACTCGACGACCAGTGACACGCTGTTCTGCTGCAGCCAAAACGACAATGCAGAGGGTGGAAAACAAGGAGAAGGGAGCGAATGGAACAGCCAAACGGAACAAGGAAAAGGAAAATGAGTAACGAGACGCGACACGGAAATAAGGAATACCTGAGTGTCTGACTCTGTGTGTGTGTGTGTGTCTGGCACACTTGTGTGTGACACTGGTCAACGAAGAAAGGTGGTAGTTGGTAGGCAGAAGAACAAAAGAGTGCAAAGGCAGCTGTTACTGTCCATGAGCAGCGAACGGGGCAGGTACGCGCACACACATAAAAGGCAAGTGGTAGGAGGAGAGAGACAAGAAGAAACATGAAGGTATGTGCGAGGAAGGAAGAGACGGTTAGGTCAAGTGGTGGTCACATTGATCTCGCTTGACACAACGCGCAGCGCGTGGCCAATTTGTGCCAACAGTGTTGGGAGACGAGGATCAACGGTGAAGGTGTACCACACAACTGGGGTGATGCAGATTGTCAAATCAGTGATCCAGGAGACACCTATTCTCTCATATACTGTGCCTTTGCATTTTCTTTCTCTTATACAGCACACATACGCGGTGCGTGGTCATGATGTGTCACTGCTGCTTCCGTTCGTTCACTCGCTGAACTGGTCGTCGGTACTTCCCTCGCGACGGCGCTTACGCGACGCCTCGCTGCGAGCCTCCGTTGTCTGTCCACGGGCCCAGGCCCACCCCTGCTGAAGCCACGCGCGTACGGAAGAAAAGCCGCCTGATGTGTGGGTGTCGTGCACTGATGGCGTTGCCTCGGGGTGTGGCACAGTCGCCACCGCCTCCGCCTCAGCCACCGCGGGCTTTGGTTCTGTGAGGTTGACGTGGGCGGCTTGGGGATACCGAGAAGGAATGACGGGAAGAGCGTCTGCGCCGAGTGACTTGATGAGAAACCCGCCGCACTGAGGGTTGCACAGCACGTAGCCACGCCGCTTGTAATACCCACGCACCCCTATGCCACTGATGACGGCAATATGCGCCATCTGCGACTCCTTGGCAATCTCCTCCGCCCGCGCAAGCAGTCGTGTGCCGAGGCCGGTGTGTTGAGCCTTCTCATTGCGCAGCACGCCGTTCGCATCTTGCACCTGCGTAGGAATCAAGTTCCCGTAAACGTGCAGCTCGCGGATGAGGGCACATGACCGCAGCTCGTCGAAGGGGGTCTCCCACTGACGTATGCGCAGACGCAGCCGTAGAAAACCGAAGATGGTCTTCTCGTCGGGGGTTTCAAATGACAGAAACACCTCATCACCCTCGCTGGCGTCGTAACGGCGCTCCTTGAGCACGGCCGTCTTGAGCTTGGCCGCTACCTGCTTGTCACCCTTCACCTCGCGGCAACGAATGCAGTGGCACGCTTCACCCCTCTCCGCCAGCTTCAGGCCCAGCAGCTGCCGCAGGTTCGCCACTTCGACCCCCGCCAGCACGTAGTCCACGGGGATATCACGAATGACTCGGTTCAGTCGAATCCACGGATGCACTTTTCGCTTGACGTAGAGCAGCACGTCGATGAGGTTATCGAGTCCGTACGGCTGGTACTTGCCTTCGCGGTACCACTGCTCAATGAGTGTGAACGGCGTGGTCTGACACGGGTAGATTTTCCACTGGTCGGCCTGCAAGTATGGCGAGTCGAGCACGTCGTCGAACATGGCCTTGTCAATATCGGGGCTAGCACCTGGCAGGTCAGGCATCAGGTGAATGTCTACCTTGAAGCAGCTGTCCTTGAGGAGCTTGATGGCTTGCATCGTCTGCTCGCGCGTGCACTGACGATTGACGAGAGTCAAGATACCGTCGTCTGTGTGTTGCACACCGAGTTGCACGCGTGTGCAGCCGTAGCGGCGCAGCTCCATGAGCATCTCCATGTTGATCGTGTCCGGCCGCGTCTCCAGCGTGACACCGATGATCTTGCACCGCGCATGCTCGTTGAGGAATTGTTCCTGCAGCAAGTCCAGCGGTGGTCGACGTGGGCCGTCGGCGTCGTCAAAGATGGTGTTGGCCGCGTAGAAGAGATCGCGGATGAAGCGCTCCCGGTACGTGGGCGGGTAACTTTCCCAGGTGCCACCAAGCACGAGTAGCTCCACCTTGTCTGCCGGGTGGCCAATCGCCACAAGCGACTTGACGCGCTCTTCGAACTGCCGGTACGGGTCAAACTCGAGACGGTTCGCACGGCGCACGCCAGGCTCATTGAGCAGGTAGCTACGCGGCTGGCCGGGCTCGTTCGGGCAGTAGTAGCAGTTCCACTGGCAGCTGAATTTCTGGCCGTCGGGGTACGCCGAAGTGAATACAGTGACAACCAGCACGCCAGACTGGCTGCGCGGCGCCTTGGAGACCAGGTACTGCTCCAAAGCAGGGCACCGGCGGAACGGTGCATGGGATTCGGTAGAGGAGGAGTGCAAGCCAGCCTGATGCGTTCGCGTCTGTGCTGAAGGCACTAGCTCCTCGACGTCTCTCACCGCGTCTGCTTGATGACCGACAGCTGAGAGGGCCGGCTGCTGCGCACACAGATGCTTGTACCCGGCGAGCAGGAGCGATTTCTTGTAGACCTTCTTGAGACGCTTCTGCGTCTGGCGAATGGCTCGCTGGACGTCTTGTTCGCCGTGTAGCGGATCTTCGGTGAGGTGCGTCACGAAGAGAGCGGCCTCCTGAACTTGTTCTGGCGTGAAGGCGTTGGGGTCCTCTTCGCTGAGTAGCTTCTGCAGGGTAGGGAGGTTGTCCAGTTTGTGCTGCATGCGACGTGTCGTTTGCGCATCCAACGCGTACGGCACGTCATCGTCACTGTCAGACATGTTTGTTCTTTGTGGGGAGAAACAGTGAAGCAAGAGAGAGGGGCGGGGAGAGTCCAACAGGCGACACAGCGCGGGTGGTGTGAGTCGTCGGTGAAGTCGTCGACGATCACGCACCGCGCACACACACACACACACACACACACGAAGAAGACAGAGGGGCAAGGCGACGGGCGAGAAGACAAGGAGGAGAAGAGAGGAGTGGTGAGGAGAGACACATCTGGAATTGGTGGCGAAACGACAAGACACGTGTGTGTATGTGTGGGTGCTGCGTTCACCAAGGCGCTGTCGAGCTCCGAGCACGCGTGGCGCGCGGTTTGCCAATCCGGTGTTGATCCACAAGCACGATGAGACTCTCCCAGTCGTGCGCTGGACAGGAAACAAAGTTCGTGGCTGCCTGCAAACCGTTTTTCACACACGCGCGCACCACACGTCGACACAAACGGCACAAAGTTGTGGAAGGAGGTGAATTCAAAGCAGCGGCCGCTAGAACGGGGTTAAACAGGTGCAGCAAAAGAGGGAAAACTTGAGTCGTGGCACGATGAGCAACGGGGGGAAGACGATACACGACGCAAAACAAAACAAAGGTGACGCTCAGAGCGACAGTGCCCTTACATTATACTGCACTGACTGCATGCAAGCGAGCGCTCCTTTCCAGGTTGATTGCGTGGCTTGTACCGCATCAGCCAGTTCAGCTGCACCTGGTTGATGGCGCCTTTGCGTCGCTCTCGTACGTACCCGACGGCATCAAGCGGAGCCATGTTGCCGTACTCGACGAGGGCAAGCGCCACGAGGATGGGAGCGCGACCCAGGCCCGCCACGCAGTGCACGGCAATGGTCGCAGGCGGGTTGCTCGCGACCTCGCCTTCAAGCAAGTTCATCCAGTTGTCGATGACTTGCTGTGTCGGCGGCGCGCCGTCGTCGAACATCCAGCCATGCACCTTGATGCCACTGCGCTCCACAACCTCCGAATCGTAGGTGGGGCCACACGCGCGCACTAAGTGCTTGACCTTGTTCTTCTGCAACAGCTTCACATAGGCCGGAAGGCTACTCGGGCTTGGTGCATCGAGGATGAGGAAGCGGAAGACAACCTCGCCGATACCGTCGTTGCGCTTGCACTCCACCAGTGAGCCGTTAATTTCCATAGCGTGACACCGGTAAGAGACACTGGGGAGGAGACGAGAGACAGCGAGAGTGTGTGTATGTGTGCACACGAGACGTGAGCACCAAATCACACACGGCTGAGAGGAGCGAGAGGCGGGGGGCAAATGCCTGTGTGTGTGTGTGTGTGTTTTCTGCACGGACGCGTCGCAGACCTTTCTGTGACAGCGTGGGGTGGGGAGACGAAGAAACGCCGCCGATCGATCACGTGAGCGTCAACTGTGACAGTGGTTCAGCAACGCCAGCGCACACGTCTGCGCTTCAGGTGCGAGGCTGACTTGCCAACCGCACGACGGCACAGCAAAAGTGTATAAGCCACGATGTCAAGAGGAGGAGGAGAGCATGAGGAGAGAGCAGAGAGGTGTGGATGGTGACTGTCCAAGGAGCTGTTGAAAGCATGGCTCGCCGATCTCGAGGAGGTGACAACAACGGCAGTCGCTGGCCACACATGCACCCCCGTGGCACGGCCACAGGCCAATAACACTCGGACAGAGTTTCCGCATCCATGAGGATGCTATGGATGCGTAGTCTCAGGTTAGTTGACGTGGCACAGTACGGCACTCTTCAGAAGGAATACTAAGTACACTGAGCTTCGTTGTTGCTTTGCAAGGCTGCCGCTGACACAAGGAAGCAACAAAAAAAGGGAAATAGAAGTGAAGAAGAGAGTAACCACGGAAGGCATCCACTCATGTTATCCGTGAAGCCGCATTCGGCAGCGAGCTGTAATGTGGGCGGCAGAGAGGTACATGCATGCATATGTACTCATACACACAGGCCACAAGAAGAGAAAAAAAGAGGGAAAAGGAAATCGGTAAGGATGGCCCCGCCGCCGTTGGAAAAGAACGAAAAACAACAGCCGAGCAAGTAAGAAAGCATGGTAAGCGAGTGGTGAGAGACATAACGGCGAAGGCACCAGGCAAAGGCACGTTGACAAGATGTGATTACAGTGATCGCTCCCGTCTGAATACACCGTGCGCTCGCCAACCCGCTTGCATGGGTACACCAACTCACTTCATCATTTTTTTTGCTCTTTTCGGGTTGTTTTACGCAAAAAAAAAACAGGCATCACACTCATGTCACTCAGACGTCTTTCTTGCTCTCTTCTCCGCTAGCGGGGCAGCTTTCCAGAAATTCCAGCACGCGCTTCTCAAACTCCTCCGGGCACGTGTTGTACAGGCCGCAGTGATAGGCGTTTTCACACATGTACAGTGACTTGGGTTCTTTGGCGGCGTCGAAGAGGACCTGCGAGTGCTTTGGGAACACGATTGTGTCGACGGTACCGTGCATGATCAATATCGGGCGAGGAGAGATGGTGTCGACCACGTGGAGCGCCTGGCAGTGCTTCGACGGCTTGTTGCCAATCCGCCAGTTCATCCAGAAGGTGGAGCACTTTCGGAACAGCTTAAACACCACCTTGCTGTACCGTGCCTGAGAAAAGTAGCCGCCGATGGTCATGACAATCTGCTGGTCGAGCAGTGTCGCGGCGGTGGTCATTGGGTTCTCGGAAATCACACAATCAATGGTGGGGTCAATGGCAGCTGCCATGATGACCGACGCCCCGCCGACGCTCGTGCCCATGGCGCACACACGCCCGTAGTCGTAGCGGTCGCGCATGCACTCGCACGCCGCCACGACGTCGAAGCGCTCCCTCATGCCGAAGGTGGTGCCGCGGCCCTTGCCGTCACTCAGGCCATGCTCGCGCAGATCGAACAGAAGGCAGCCGTAGCCGGCCTTGTGCAGAAACGGCACATGCCGAAGCCACGCCCGGCGATCACGACCCGCGCCGTGCACCATGACAACGCCCATGTCCCTTCGTGGGCCCTGCGCCGGTGGCGGCACGTACCACCCACGCAAGTTGATCTTGTCCGAGGACTGGAATGTGACGTCCTCGTAATCAAGACCGAAGTCGGTCTTGGGGTCGTTGATCCAGCCTTGCCAGTAGTCAGGATTTAGCTTCATGATCAGTGTCGTGGCCCCGTGGAACCAGTGATACCACGGTGGGCGGATGGCTACCTCAGCCACGAAGTAAGCCAGTACGACGTAGTAGAAGACCAATGACACCACAATGAAGCGGAGCGCAAAGAAGAACCCGTTGGCAAATATCAAGTAGAGAAACGGAAGCACAACACAGATGATCAGCTTCCGCAGCGCCGCGGGGCTGACAATGTCCGCTTCTGTCAAGTCCGTCTCTTCGAGCATATCTTCATTCTCCTGTTCACCAGTGACGTTCACCTTGCGCTCACGGCGCAGGCGACGCGCCTCGGCCTTGGAGAAGTACATCATCAGCTTGACACGATCGGGGCCTTTGGGAATCAGCTGCGAGGCGAGCTTACCCGACTTGTCGCGAATCTGCGTATCAATATCCTTCCGATGTAGCAGGTACTTGATGAGTGCCTCACTCTTGTTCAGACAGGCGATGTGCAACGCGGTGCGGCCCATGTCGTCGACCATGTTCACGTCCACGTCGCCCTTCATAAACACCTTAACGATGCCGGCAACGTCGCCGGAGGTGGCGGCACTCAGCAGATCGGAGGACACCATGGTCTGTGTGTGTGTGTGTGTGCGTTGGTGGAGGGAGCAGTTTTAGTTGGTAAGTTTTCTGTGCGCTGTGAGTGTATTGACTCCTTCTGACGCAAACGAAAAAAACAGAAGGGTCAAGAAGGTCGAGAAAAAAAAAGGAAGAGAAGTGCGGAGAGAGAGTTATAAGGAGGACATGTAGGGAAGAAAGAACATCGCCAACCCTAATCACTCACCTCCCAAGAACGTAGCGCGTGTGCGGGGTGAGAGCGGGCTTTGACTGCGTTAGCTGCGTACTCGCGTATGCGTCTGTATATCTCTCTGTGTGTGTTTGAGTGCGGAGGAGGGGAGGGGGGGACGGGGCTATGTGAATTGATGTGACTGTGATGATAAGACCTGTAGCATCATTCGCCGTCTTCGCGAAGAAGCGTGACGGAGAGGAACTCCGGGCCAAACCCTGCGGCTGCTACAGACTCCGCCAGCTGCTGTGCTGCCTCTGGAGACAGTGTGTCGCTGTGACCCGCACCTGAGCTCGCGTCCACGCTGTCCGTCAGCGTCGGCGACACGATAACCGCTTCAGCGAGCACCTGCACAAGCGCTCTCACTTGGGACCGGTAGTGCCGAGGTGGAATGTAAAGCGCGCGGCGCTGCGCATTCGTGCCACGCTGGCGTGTTTCATACGACTTGGTGTCATCGCACGACTCGTAGCGACCGGCAGCAAGGGTGTCGAAGACAAGCCTCACTGGCGCACTGAGGTGCTGTAGGCCGCGCATCCCCTGCAGCGCCATCGACCGCTCGAGAACTTTCGGGAGTGGCGGCAGCTCGGTGGGTGGCAACGAGGAGAGCGGTCCGCACGCCGCCGTCACACGACCGACAGCGAGGGCATTGAGCCAGCCCACGAGTTCATCGAGTGCGCCGGACAGAGCGAAGCCCAACAACACAGCGGCAGCAGCCGCTTCTCTCCCAGTCGCGGTGAGACGGAACGCTCGGGCAGGCGGCGTGGCGTGATCACCCCCACGTCTGCTGCTGTGGGTCCTGTTGACCTCGTCATCACCGCCATCACGCTCTAGTAGACGGAGTCCGTACTCGCTGCACTGAGAAAAGTGGTTGTGATCCAGAAACGCCATCGCGCCGACCGCCACAGTCACGACGTTGAACGGCGACTCGAGCAAGGCATCGTCCGCAGTCGCCAATCCGCGGTGGACATTGTGTGTGCGTTGCGTGGGGTCGTTGCGGTACTGAGGCGCCTCGGCGAGTGAATCGAAATAGTCCAGTGTCGCAGAGAGCTGTCCTCCGGCGGCAGCTGCGTAAAGGCAGTATACGCGATTCATGAACCCCACCACAACCACTGGCGACGACGCAGCCGCGGCATGCCGCTCAAGATCCAGCAAGCGCTGCATCAGAGAAAGCGTAACCACCCACGAAGCGTGTTTGACGGCGACCAGTTGCAGGTCCCGCAGCAGAGACGCCGGAGGGCCACCCGTGTTTGCTGCGCGACGCTCCTCAGACGACGACGATGTGGACGTGTGCCCGCTTTTCGCTTCGACACTGCCGGCCATTGGCGATGTGTACTCGAGAACCCGAAAGGCATCCTGCCACGAGCACTGCTTCCAGTTCAGCAACAAACGTGAGAGGCTCGAAGCGTCAGGAACAAGACCCCACTGCCGCACGCACACGTCTGTGCAGGCGAGTGCTTGCTGCCACGTTTTCACAATGGAAACACTTTGTAAGCCGCCAAGCAGCGCGCGCAGGTGTGCGCTAGTGACGACGAAGTGAGAGGCCTGTCGGGCTTGTTGTAGCAGACGCAATGCTTCGGCCCACCTCACATTCGGGCTCGCGTACAAGTAGGCCTGCGCAGCTGAGGGACCGCCGTTGGCGCGAGCTGCAGCGGCCGGTGGCACCTGGGCAGGTGCGGCGAGACACAGCAGCAGGCACTGAGCGAGGGCGTTCGGTGGTCCCAGCGCGGGGGCGAGTACCTCCAGTGATTCTGTCAGGGAAGCAAAAGCGGGGAGTCCAACGAACCGAACCTGGGCCTCCGTGTGGAGCAACGAGCTGCACAAGGACTCGACGGTGGAGCGGACGGCGGCGACAGTCTTGTTCGTCACAGGACCGTGGCACGCATGAAGCGAGAACGCCGTGTGCTCGGCGGCGGAGGCGAGCGCGGTGAGGAGCGCCTGTTTGTGCGCATTGCGGTCTCGGCGGAATGAGGGCTGCAGAAGCCGTGAGAGCATCGCCACACCACGCCAAAGAGTGTCCGCTGCGACGATGGCTGCCTTGTCACGGTCCCACAGCGGTTGTGGCGCGGCTGTGTCTAGGGCAAGAGCGTTCTCGGTGAGGGCATGAGGGGCCGGTGCACGCAAGACCGGTAGCGTCGCGCCTCGTCGCTCGGCACTCGTCTCGTCACGAATAGCGGTGAGAAGGTAGCGCACACCCTCGCGGATGGCCTCTGGCCCGTCCAGGCGCAACAGTCGCTCGGCAACGTGGGTATCGCGCGCACAGCGGGCGAAGAGAACGGGTTGTCTTGTGAGTAGGTGTTCACGCGCCACGCGGCTGCCGACCGTGCTTGTGTGGCCGGACGCGGACGGCGCTGAAGGGAAGAACGCGGCCTTGAGTGCGTGCAGGCCGTCGAAGAATGCGGCGGAAGAGGCAACGGGTGCGTCCGTGGTGGCAGGCCGACTACCGACGTTTGCAGCAGTGGCCGCGGGGTGCTCAGGGAGCATCTTCTTTTGTTGCCAGTGAATGATGCACTGCACGAGCTCCTTGTAGCGTCCGCGCGAGGCGAGTTCGCGAAACAGCGTGGCTTGCTGCTCCGCCACCGCGCCAACGGTTTCCTCTGCGGCCGTCGGGGCGCCTCCACGCGGTCGATGAAGCGCAAATGCGCGTTGGATGAGCTCGTTCGTCGATAGCTCCTTGACACTCAGTGCTGGTGCAGAGCTCTGGCGTGCCGTGGAGCCGTCCGATCTACTTGTCGTCCGCGTGTGCGGTGGGTTGAGTGCGACCGGAGGTGGTGAGGCGCCTAGCATATCCACGGCCGCGTCGTCGGCCCGCTCGAGCCCGAGCTGCGCACGCCACTCTGTGCACACAGCATGCGGTAAGCCCCGCAGTCTCGCTTCCTGGAGCACCAACGGCTGTGCCCCCGCGGGAAGACACTGAAGGGCCGCGAGCGCCTGGGTACCGCAGCCACTGCGAGTGAGGAGCACGACGGCCTCCCCCCAGACACGTTGTTGTGTCGCAGACCACGGCTCATTGCGTGCGAGCTGCTCGACAGCGTGCGGGATATCAGAGTAGTGAAGCGAGGCTTCCGAAGTAGCTGATGTCCTCGACGTGTTGCGCATAATCTGGGCCACACGGGCAGGTTGGGTGAGGGAGAGCCAATCGAAAAGCGTGGCGACTTCCGCCGCTGTCGACATCACGCGCGTGCGCGACGGTGCGCAGCGCATCACCCGTCTGTGAATCATCGCCGACCGCTACCGCTGTTATTGAGTGAGCGTGGTTGGTGAATGAGCGCAGCACGATAAACAGCGCGATTGAGTGCGTCTGAGGCCTGAGGTACAGACGTACAGATGCGAATGGGTCACTGACCAGTCAACGCAGTGGTACGGCGTCCTCAGTGACTGCTGAGCGGGTAGCGTGTTCGACACACCTACAGTTCCCTTGCGGTGCTGCACGAACTGCTTGTGAGAGGAAACCAAATGCCCCAAAATGCGCAGGGATAAGAAGAGAGGTAGTATGGTAGTGGTGAGTGTCGTCTATGGAGAAAAATGGAGCACGTGCAGTGAAGGGTGTGTCTTGGAGCTCCGCGCAGCGCGGTGCGTGGCAGTTACCCCCGAGGCAACGCGTTGAATTTATGTTTTTGTTGACTCAGAGCAGTTGTTGTTTTTGTTGTTTTCTTGTCTCTTGTGAATAGAAAATAGAGCGCAAAGCGGGATTGTCAGATGTATTACAGCGGGTCGAACGAGCAGCCGAGGAGCCCAACACCAGTCCACTTCTGCGGGACGATGCTCAGCTCGCGCGCCTCCTCATCAGCCTCGCTCGAGTCCTTTACCCAGACGGACAGCACGACGTTTTCGTGTGCACGTGTGATCTCGCCCATCGCCGCCATGCCACGACTCGGCCAGGTCTCAGCGGTGAGGTCACCGTACTGTACGATGCGCTGTCCGCGGCGCAGGCCACCCAGCTCTGCGGGGCTGTTTGCCTCCACGCCTGCCACAGCCAGGAACGACGCCAGGCGCGTGTGCGTTTGGATGTCCTGCATGAGCTTTTGTTTCGCCTCAGCCGCCTCGCGACCCTGGCGGCGCTTCTGCTCGTCGAGGGCCATCTGCGCTTGTGCCTCCGCCTGGTTCTCGCCGTGCAGTTCGTTGAGAAGGTCAAAAAGATCGTCTTGTATTTTCTGAAGGTCGTTTCGTGCGCAGCGCACTTTCTGGCGAGCCTCCCGCACAGCGTACAAGTCACAATCGCTTCTCGGGAAACCCTCCTCGTCAACGAGCGGTTCGTCCATGCCAACGGGGGTGGCAGCGAGATACTCGAGGTTGTCCTTCAGAGAGGCTTCTGTCGCCGTGCGTGTGGCCTGCAGTTGCAGGATGCGCTCTTTGAGCGTCAGAGGTACAGTCTCCCCTTCCTGCACCGTCTCCACGTGAGCTGTGGAGGTGGTAGGCACTTCTGATTGGCTCATGATGCGCGGTTGATGTGTTGTTATGTGTGTGTGTCTGTGTGTGTGTCTTGTCCTTGTCGGGCGGTCATGCTGGTGGGAATAACCGAGGAAGACAGCGCACAGCAATGAGAAGCGTCAGCACGAACGACAGAAAGAGAGAGAAGGGGACAAAGGAAAGTGGGGACAGAAAGAGCTGCTCGGTGAGCTTTCTATAGACGACACTGAGTGGCAACGGCGTGCCAGCACGTCCATGACAGCGCGTCTCGAGCATCCCGCCACAGTGCTAGGGGCGGTGTTGGTGGCGAGGCCTACCAGACAATCCGCTTCCGGTCGCGGCTTCGTGGTGCGTCAACAGTGTTGGCCAATCGCCAGCAGAGGCATCGATATGTACACGCATTCCCCTCCTCAGGTAGAAGAAGAAACATGTGGAAAGGCAAAAGAAACGCAAACCTGTCACAGCAAAACACCAGCAGTACACAAGCCTTGTCACGGCACATGTAGATATGTTGCTCTCTCTTTCCTTCAGCCATATGCCCGTGCACGCGCTTCCTAGCAGATGTGGTACAGCTGCTTCAGTGCGCCGCAGTACTTGGTTGCCAGTTGGGAAGCCTTGTGTGCCTCATCGCGGGTCAGCTGTCGTTCGCTAGAAGCGGTAGCGTTGTAGTGGTAGAGGTGCTGTAGCGTCGCGGTGCCCTGCATCATAAACTGCGGTGCTCGACGTGCCACGGCGTCACTGTCAGTGACACCAAGGTGATGCAGGAAATCAGCCGGGTCTGCTCCACTGTACTCACCGGCTGTGCCACCGCACGAGGTGGCCAACTGCTCTGCGGCGGCTTCGGCGAAGGCGAGTTCGTCGAACGATATCTCGCCCGTGCTTAGCAGCGGAAGGGCAGTGAGAGTGCCGTCGCTCCAGAAGGCCGCCTCTGCCATAGCGACATCGTCATTGCGCGCGTTGGCTTCCCATGCTGAGGCACCACCGCCGCGGTCGCTCTCCTCCCTAGGTCGCTCGTCATCGTCGGAGCCCTTGCCGCCGCGGTGACGTCGGGCGGTGTCGTGCTCATTATCCTCCCTCGGCGAGCGACGAACGAACGTGGCCATGGAAGAGTCCGAGGATAATTCGCCGTGCCGTAAACGGGCCGAGCTGATCGTCTCGCGGCGCGCAAGGAGAGACTCGACGACCACCTGCATCTCTTCGCGCGTGCCGACGTCGTCACCGGTCACAAACGGGTCGTGCAGCATAGCCTCAGCGCCGGGTCTGGCGTTCTTGTCCTTGGTGAGCAGACGCTTGACAAACATGTTCATCTGAGGCGACCAGCGGTCCTTGGGCTGCAGCGTCGGCGGAGGTTCGCGGGGAATGATGAAGACAGTGCGGGCCGGGGCCGCCCCGGCGTGTGGCGGTGCACCTTGCGCCATCTCAATGACGGAGATCCCAAGACTCCATAAATCAGCGCGGCCGTCGTAGTCACTTTCCAGGATGGCCTCGGGTGCCATCCAGAGCACCGTGCCGATGAATGTGTTGCGTTTTGACATCGTGTTGTGCAGCTGTGTACTCACGCCGAAGTCAGCGAGCTTCACGCGGCCTTCCTTGGTAAGGAGAACGTTGCTGCACTTGATGTCACGATGAAGGTAGTGATGGGCATGCATGTACTGCAGGCCTTTGAGGACCTCACGTGAGACGTAGGCAATCAGGCTTTCGGAGAGCGGCTTGTGCGTCAGTTTGTAGACCAAGTCGACGGAGCCGCCTTCGCAATACTCCATGACAATCCACATCTTGCCCAACGACTTGTACGTGCCGTAGTACTCCACAATGTTGGGGTGATGGCAGCGAGCGAGAATGAGAATTTCCTGCTGAATCGACTCCATCTCCGAGTTGTCAGTAAGAAGAATCTGCTTCACGGCAACGATGGCGTTTGTCAGGCGATTTCGTGCTTTCATGACCACACCATAATTGCCCGCACCGGCGCTCTCGAGCACCTCAAAGACCTCTTCCGGGTCCTGTGGAAGAATGTCGACCTCGTCCAGCATCGTCGTTGAGGCCAGAAGGAGACGCAGCTTCGAGGCTGTTCACCAGCGGCAGCCACACGGACGAGCATGGGCGAAAAGAAAAAGAAACCAATACAAAAGCCACGTATGAGAGGTAGGGAGAAGAAAGGAAAGATGTTTTGTTCTCTTTTTGTGGGTTCAATGAAGTTGTGGTGGCGCACTACGGCAACCTAATTCACGGGGTGAGGTGGCTGGGTTACGTGCCCCGTTGCCAAGCACCCGCACACGCGTCGCACAGAAGCAATCAGACGCTGGCTGCCCTACTACTATCTCGTTCCACGTTCCTCCCGTGGTTATTGAATAAACACTCGCCGACAGCAAACGTAGAGACGAGGCAAAAAAAAAAAAAAAGACATCGAACGACCGCACCGTGCAGCCACCTCACCTGCACAGTGACCTTTCACCGTCCCATTCTTTTACTCACACAAATGCACAACACCGTTCGGGATCCATACCACAATCTGCGGTTTACTGTGGCGCGCTGGCATCATCGCGCGGCCCACCGTATGGAATCGACGAGTTGACCGAGCGTGTGGTCGCCGATGGCTGTCCATTCGCGCCCGCCTCAGCCGCGTCATCGTCCTCCTCACCGAGGAAGCTGCCCGCCGCAGCGGCGCCGAAGAACCCCAGCGAGCCCGATGAAGAGGTGCTGAGAGACGGTGTTTGATTCGCCAGATGGTTCTGCATCTGTTGCAGTTGTAAGAGCGTCGTCATCATGCGCGCCAGCACGTCTTCCGTGTCGTCGAGCTTCTTGTTGACGGGGTCCACGGCCTTGCGAAGGCTGCTGTCGAACGCGTCCACCGTAGCCTGGCGCTCCTCCTCTGCGGCCACCCGCAAGACCTCGGCCGCACTGGCACTGTTCTCATCGTCGCAGTTGTTTGTCAGTGCCGCCAGTACAAGTGATTTGCCAATGGGGAAGAAGGTCACGTCGCGCAGCTGCACCAGGTTGTACACGTACGCCTCCTGCCCGGTGAACGTCGCGGGGTCCTTCTTCGACAGGTAGTGCAGGAAGTAGATGTACTGCCACATGTTGTGCTCCTCGCCAATGTGTGTGTCGTACGCGCCGGGCTGCACCACATCGAAGACATTCCGTTCCTGCCCGCAGATGAAGCACTTCTTCGTCTGATCGACCAGCACAAACTCCTGCTCCATGCGGAAACGCGCCAAGCTGTCGACGATGACACCGAGAAACAGGTTTGTCACCACCAGCACCGCCACCACGTAGTACGCGAGGCGGAAGAAGGTGAACCAGTAGCCGAAGCCATCCTTCGAGTAAAACACAGGCCACTCCGCAACGTCGCCAACGCCGCCCGAATTGCGCAGCGTGTCAATGTGCACCAGCCAGCACTGCGACAGCGTGTAGCAGTTGAAGCCGTTGCCGCGCGTGCCGAGGGGGTCGAACAGCTGAGAGAATTTGAAGAAGGAAATAATCGCAAAGATGAAGATGACAATCAGCAGCAGCACGAACGTAAGCAGCAGCGACGAGAAGTTCGCCGCCAGCGCACGGAACAAATTGTTCAGCGAGGGAGTCCACAGCGAGATTTGCAGAAGCTGGATCGAGTACCAGATGTGGTTGTGCACGAACCCCAGAATCGCCACTGCCAGGAAAAACAGCTGCTGAACCAGTGTCACGTCCGTCACGAGGTAGAAGAAGGAGCGACCGACAAATTCGTACCAGGGGCGGGAACGCAGCTTCTTGTCCGCCGCCAGGTACTCGGCGACGTCGCCGGCGATGTCTTTGCGTGCGCGCGCGAGGATCTTCTCTTCTCGCCGTGAGCGCCAGCCTTGCCAACGTGTTGTCACGGTGATGGTGGCTGGCCCGAAGAGGGCCTGGACCACCAGCACGCCTTGCACCGCGATAAGCGCGATGCCAAGTGCGTTGATGGAGGTGAGAATGTCGTCATCACCGTAGTCTGCCCGATACGGAGAAGTCGGCTGTCGTAGGCCGATCACCATCATCAAGTTGACAGCGATGACGATGCACAGCACCAGGAGAATCAGCTCACGTGAGAAATAGTTGAGAAAGTACAAGACGCAATGACTGCGCAGGCGGCTGTACACGTTCATCTCCACAATCACCTCGGAGGCGCGGTGAAAGAAGTGCTGGATGCGCTCGTTGTCGCTTGTGCGCACGGCGTTGCGAATCATCTCTTCATGCCGTTCGGCGCCAAGATTGTCGACACTCGCCCCGAGCACACGGAAGTAAACCCGCTCGAGGGCACCGTCGCGCACAATCTCCACCTTGGCGACCTTCGAGTGCAGTGCGAGGTAGTGACGCGTGCGCCGGAGAACGCTGCGAACGCTGCGACCTCGCTTGTCGACGTAGTCATCCACCGCCCCTGCTGGGCCGACCCGTTGAACGGCACCTCCACCGCTGGTTGTCGCGTCGCTGCCGGCACCGCCGCCACTGTGGTGGGCCATGTCCGTGCGCGCGAGGTGCTGCATGTCGAAGCAGGCCCGAAAGAAGGTGTAAATGCTAATGGCGAGTGCGAGTTCGTCTTCCAGTTCTTCACGACCATTGGGGAAGTCATTGTGGAAAAAGTCGCGGAAGTACCGCTTCAGCGTCCGCAACGAGTTGGTGACGTCGCCGCTGGCGAACCCCTTCGACTGCGGTCGCTCAACAGAGCCGTGAAGCAGCTCATACGCGTCGGCGCTCGCGTCCATGCACTCTGCCAACAAGGTGAGATCCACCGTGGCGAGCAGCTTTTGAGCGTAGCGGGGATCCTGGCGACCCTCCAACAAGGCCAGCAAGCACGCCAGCGCGGTGCCTTGGAGGTACGTGAGGCAGTCTCTGCGCACTGCCGCGAGAGGGCGGTTCGCCGAGGTGGCCAACAGCAGTGCATTCGTGCGGACATCGCCCTCGTCGGAGGCCACAACGACCGCCGTAGAGGTGGCGTCACCGCGCGCACCGCCTCGATGGGCCACCTTCCGCTGCTGCCTCTCACGACGGGCGGTCCTCTGCGCTGCCTTCTCTGCGTCCCGGCGTCTGTGCCGCGCATCACGCGGGTGACGAGGAGGCTGATGCGCGTAGGCGGTCAGCAGCGCCTTCGGGTGGGGTGGTTCAAAACGGGGGGCAAAGAGTTGCGTGAGGAAGTCAGCGGCGCGGTAGGCGACGATCGTGTCCTGGTTCACGCGGCACGGACCCTGTAAGGTTTCCGTGATCGTCGCGATGAGCTGCTGATAAAATGTGAAGGTGACCTCGTCGGCTGTATTCGGCGCAGTGCCTAGCAGCTCCACGAGCGACTCGATCAAATTGACTGAGATGGTGTTGTCCGGTTGTGAGGCGAGGTAGGTCTGAATGGGCGCGAACTGACCCGCACAGAGTCGCTGCAGGAGGCGCAGCTCCAAAATAACGTCCGTGCGAGACTCCAGAAAGCACGCCGCCTCAGATGGCTTCGCGCCGCGCTGGAGGGCGAAGCTGTACGTGTGCAGCTCCTCCGCGAACGCCGCCATGTGGTTGCGCAGCACAAAGAAGAGCTGCTCGTCAGATGTGCGAATGCAGTGGGTGTAGTAGCTCTCCTGCATGGTGCGATGGCCGCCCTCGAGAAGCGCAACTGCCGCCCGCAGCGCCGCGCGCCGGACGGTCCAGTAGCCCGAGCCAACATACTCGGTCACGAGACCAATCACCGAGAGAGGGAACTCCAAGCTGGGATCGCCCTGCCAGCGCGCCAGAAAGGCTTGGCGAGCAGCCATTGGGGTAGTCACCTGGATGCGACGCAGCTCAAACGTGAGCTGCTCGAACGGCAAGCACACGCTGTCGTCCAGCGGATCCGCCGGCGTGAGGCGCACCAGCTGACGGAGTAGCTGCAGCACGCGCGTGGCGTGCGGGGCACCGAAGGTCGGTAACATACACAACAGCGTTTGCAAGAACAGCATGCCGTAGTCGCCCGTGCGCAAGAGGGTACCTGCGGCGGCGGTGTACACGTTGTCCGGCTGACTGCCTGGAGCAGAGGCGACGGCGTCGTGCAGATATCGGTGCCAGCGTGTGGAGAGCGTTTCTTCGACACGTGAGTCGTCATCGCTCTTGTCGTCATTGTCGTCGTCACTTTGAGAACTGTTGACACGGCCGCCATCCACCGCCGGTTGAGGCTTCTCCCCAGCGAGATGTGACAACGAGCCGCCCCCGGTGGCGTTCAGTGCGGCGACGCCCCCTGCGGACTCGAACGCACTTTGTGCCAGCTCGCAGAGAGTCAAGAAGGCATCGCCGCGCCAGCGAGCATTGCCGTAAAAGCGTTCGGACCTCGCCACGGCCAGGCACTCGGCCACGCGCGACAGGCTCTCCACGCTCCAATGCGGCTTTGTCATCCGCGCGGTGCTGGGGGATGCTCCACTGGGCGAGAGCGTTGCACCGAGATCGAGATTCTTTTCGGGCCCGGCGCTTGCCTGCCGAGCGGCCGCGTCGGCCTGAGGATCGAGGGCCCAGCTCACAACGTCGCACATGACACCGACGACCTCGTTGATGGCAGTGACCAACTGGGAACGCATTCGGCTGTTTATCCGCTCCACGCTCGACGCGAAGGTCGCACATATCCGTTTTAGGCACTCGCAGAGAGGGCCCGTCACGAGCGCTTCGTACGTCTCCAGGCCGAACCGGCTGCGGTCCACGGCAGCCTCCGCGTCGTTGCTGGGCGGTGCAACAAGGGCGAGCTCCTCCTGTCGTGAGAGGTCCTCCTCGAGGTCGGGCAAGTCGCACCTGCCTATCATGAGTTGCAGGTAGCGGGCCACATCCAGCGCGCACGTGCGCAGGAACGTAGGGAACAGCCTGTGGGCAACGAGCACTGGCACCGCCGTCGCATCGGCCAGGATCAGCGTCTTGACGAGTGGCAAGTACTGTTGGCGAAAGAACGCCGGCAGGAGGCCGTCGGAGGCGACTTCCAGCAGCGCGTCGATGCTGTTGAGGCCAAATACTTCGTGTCGCACCTCCTCCGGCTTGACGAGGTCGTTGCCGACCGTGATGGCGTGCAGAAGCGCGCAGACAGCGCGGTGGCGTGCGAGTCGACCGTTCGGGCTGTAGGCTTCGCGGCCGGTGAGAACCGTCTCGCGCATGCGTTGACCCTGCGGGCCGCACCAGTGGTGCCGAAACTGCACAACCTGTGCCGCCTGCGCATCAGACACCACACTGCGCCAGACAATCTGCTGGTCGTAGGAGAGCCGGTGGGCGAGGTAGGCGGTGAGGAACGTTGCGCCGTCAATGAGGGAGTCCTTGGTGCCGAGGCAGTGCACCACGTCGCCGATGATGCTCTTTGGGATTGTTGTCGTAGCGTCCACAGATGAGGCGGCCAGAGAAGGTTCGAGAAACAAGACGCGCAGGACCCGCAGAAGGCTCGTTTGCTGTGAGGCGAGCGGGGAGACGAGGTCGATCGCCAACCTGAGCTCAGCGGCGACGTGAGGGTCGCGCTGCATGCGCGTGATCAGGGCAAATACGCGGTCAATGACAGCGCGCGTGGTGTCTGTGAGTGGCAGAGGCAGTCGTTGAACCAGCTGTAGCAGCCCGGTGTGGAGGCCCACACGTCGCACCATTGTCAACTTCTCTCGCACGACCTGATCCTTGTCGCCAAAGGCCTCGTGTGGTGGTTCACCGTTGTCCACGTCGCGCGCCAGGAATTTCTCGAGTGAGTCGAGCAACTCGTTGGCCGCGGCAATGGTGTTCGAGCGCCGGAACGACCTCCCCATGAGTGAGGCGAGTCTCGCGGAGAGACGATTCACGGTGGCGAAGAAGGCTTCGCTCGCGGAGGAGGTAAGCAGCTGTACCCGCGAGGCAACCCGGTGGAGCTCCTGCGGACCACTCGTCAATCGGAAAAAGAAGAAAATCGCTAGTGCACGCAGGCGCGAGCTCTTCGTCGTGTTCGCCAGCTGCATTAGCACGCGCAGTAGGCGCGCGCCGCTCTCGAAGGTGGCGACCTCCTCTTCGTCGTCGCCGTCGCCTCGCGTCGCCACCGTTGGAAGCCCAAAGCAGCGACGCAGACAGTTGGTTGCCGCCGCACAGCACCCGGCACTCCCAGAGCACTGTGTGCCCACGCACGCGCAGCAACTCGAGCCGGACCCGCCGGCGGTAAGACGCCTGCGCTCGTCCTCGTACGGGGGTGCCTTGGGTGTTAATTGGAAGAGCTGGCTCACATACGGCGGGTCTCGTGCTTCGCGAAAATCTTCGACCAGGCCGGATGCGCGGTAGGCCAACAGCACATCCATCATCGTGTTCAGCAGACGTAGCGCGTGCGCTTTGCTGTCGTGAACAGATTTTGTGTGAATGTAGAACATGGCGTTGTCTGTGGTGGGATCGAGCACGTTGGTGAGCAGTGTCGCCAGCCGCTCATACTCGCTGAAGTCGAACGCACCGCCACTGAGAAGCGCGTCCGTCAAGCGCAGTGCCGCCGCAAACTCCAGAGCCACATCATCATCACTCGAGATGGCGGTGCGCCCGAAGAAACGGAAGACGTACGCCTTGGCGTCGGCGAAGCACGGGGGTGGGTTGCGGCGAACGAGCGCGCGCACAATACTCTTGTCGGTAGACTCACTTGTGGCGCCGTCAGACACCACCCGGCGGATGTTGCGGATGTTCTCTTGCAACTGCATGCCTCCCGCGACATCAATTTGCGTGTTGGTGAAGAGATCTGTTAACGCGGCGTGCAGAGCAGCGGGGAGCGAGACACTTTTCAGCGCTGCCAGAAGCACCTCGGGTGGAGCCCACGCAGCGACTAGTTCATCGCGGGCGGCCGAGTGCCGGCCTGAAGCGAGTGCAGCCAGCAGTCGAATCTGCTCTGTAAAATAGGGCAAGAACACGTCTGCCACCTCAGGCCACTCCTCGGTGACCAACTGAAGGCCCTCGAGAGGGAACCACGTCAGCCCGTCCGCGCTCTCGAGGTCCGCCGCACCTTGCAAGATTCGGCCCAGCACGTTGGGCGCGCCGCGGTACTGCGTGCTGACGGTGATCGACACGGCCTCACTGCCAGTGGACTGCACAAACAAACTGTTGGGGAGCCCCACCAGCAGAATCGGCTCGTTGCCGGCGAGCACTTGTTGCCAGCGACGAGCTTCTTCCTCGCGGGCCGCGCCGCGCTGAGCACCGACGCTCACGGTCGCCACAGAGCCCGTGCCACCAGCGCCACTCTGCCAGGTCGCCGTCCGCGGCAACGGCGCGGCGGCGGTGCTATTAGCCCGTATTGGCGAACCCGCTGGCGTGCCATCCACGTCCAAAAAGATCGTGTCGAGCACGCTCTGAGGTGGCTCCAACACAAGCGGGCACAACACGGAAGCAGCCACAGTGGCATCAGACAGGAACCCGAGAATTGTTTTCTGCGCGTCCACCATGCTCTCTTCACCGCACTGCGCAAAGAGCCGGATGATCTCCAGCACCGCTGGATCCCGTGGACGTGTGGTGAGAAGGCGCAGAAACTGATCCAGGCGCGGCTTCGCCGCAGGCAGCTCCACGTAGATCGCGTTGTTCGCGTAGAAGCTGGCCAGGCAGTGCAGCGCCTGCGGCACAAAGCCGCTGCAGTTCATGATAAAATCGCCGTAAGGCAGCAGCGCTTGTGCAAACTGCGGGCGCCCCGACACGAGCATCGCCAAAAAGGCAAAGCAGCCGTCGACGAGCTCAGCCAGCTCCGTGTAGCGCACGGGCACGAAGCGAGTGCGCGTCGAACCGTCCGGTCTGCCCTTCCCGCGCAACGGTGTGAGAGGAGAGGCGGAGGAGGAGGCCGGTGCCGAGACCATCTCCGTCGTGTAGAGGAGCTGCGGGTTTACATATGGGCACTTGAGCGTCGCGTAGATGACCTGAAGAACCAGAGCGGGCACACCTTGGTGGAACAACTTGCTCTGCCACACCACGTCCACCATGCCGCCACTGATGTTCTGCCGAGCGGCGAGACCGTCGCTGCTCTGCTCGACACCGTTCTTCGCGCTCAACTCGCAGAGACGGATGAGGTGGTGGAGGTTCTCCTTGACTTCTCGCAGCCGGTACGGATCACCGACCCCACGCAGCATGTTGAACGCGTACCGCTCTAACGGTGGAATATAGCTGCGAATGACGCTGAGCTCCTGAAGCAGCTTCGGTCGGAGTCGTCGCACCACCAGGCCATCGCGCATGGACTTGATAGGACGCCCATACAGTGTCACCGTACTGGCCGTGTTGGCCTGTTGCGAGAGGGAGCCGACCGTCAGCTGTGCGCTGGCGTCCGTCGACGCAACCGGGCCGCCAGCCACAAGGAACAACCGGCCATTGTCCGTGCTCGGCGCTTCAACGAAGATGTGACTGCCGCTCAGCAGAAACTCAGACGAAGAGGCGGACGCGGACTGAAGGCGGAAGAGCGTACCGGTGGCCGTGGAATCATTCGTCAAAGTCAGCTGATACGCCGCGTTGCGCAGGCCGTGCTTGGCAGCGCGCGTCGGTTCCGGTTTCTTAGCAGCGGTCGCGTCATCGTTCGCCTCCGTGGCGGCGTCGTCATCCTTTCCGTCGACGCCCGCCTCACTGTCCGGTGGGGCTTGGCTGTCTGGCGCCGCCTCTGTGGGGAACGGGGCGAAGTCCTTGACCGGCGAAGCGGGCGAGCCCGGCTCACCGGCGAGTGTCCCTGCTGGTGAGGCGTCCAGTGTGTCTGGCACGTGGTCGGTACCGGTGCGTAGATACAGCCCCGTGGCCATGGATTTGAGTCGAAATAGCGTGCGTCCCCTGGTGCGGACGGCACCACCGCGGCTGGGATCCGCGTTCTCGAGGATGAACAGCGTCAGGTAGCTGATGTCCTCCGAGCTGGTGAGCCGCCGTGTCGTCAACGGTGCGCGGTCGTCCCGGCTGCGACTGCTTCCGCCACCGCCCTGTCCAGGGCCTGCCACACCGCCTGGTCCGTCAGCGCGCGTCGCGGCGCCACTCCCGTTGCCGGCATTTGCCTCCTCCGACGGCGCTGTGTCCTGGGTCTCAGGCGCCTTGAGCAGGCACCGTTTGCTCGTCAAATCGGCATTGACAAACTTGCGCTCCTCGGTGTGAAAAAGCGTGATGCAGTCGCCACAGCGCAACGTCGCCTCCGAAAACTTGGGCCCGACATCGC
The DNA here is from genome assembly GCA_030849625.1 of Wallacemonas sp. TrypX. Taxonomy (NCBI): domain Eukaryota; phylum Euglenozoa; class Kinetoplastea; order Trypanosomatida; family Trypanosomatidae; genus Wallacemonas; species Wallacemonas sp. TrypX. The sequence continues at coordinate 225,448 of JASANP010001158.1, read as the reverse complement.
CGTCATAGACACGCATTTGGAACCCTTGCATCTCCGCGCCACAGCTCACTTCGATGGTATTGCTATCCGCGGCCATATCATCGTCGACACCGTCCGCGGAGTTCAGGAACTGGTCGCCACCTACGCTCTGCAGCAGCACCGGATCGCCGTCCAGCACCGGCTCCCCCTCCACTCGCAGTCGGTACCGCGGCATGACACGCCAGCGATCAACTTTCAGTGTGCTGTCGCCTTTGCGCTCGAGCAGCACGCGCAGGTTTCCTTTGAGACCAATGGCGTGCTGCTCCGTGTGGCAGCACAGTGGTTGCTGCCGTGCGTGGTGCTCGAGGCAGATGGTCTGACCGTACTTGACGACGTCACCGGTGCGCCGATTCGCCGCACGGTCACCAGCGGGGTCGCCCGTCTTGACAACGAACAGAGCCTGCTCAAACGGGAGTCGCTTTCCATTGGCCGGATCGTGCTCCATCAGCCCGACAGGTGCCTCTGCGGTGCTCGTGGAAACCACATACCCATTGAGCGCTTGGCGATAGAGCGTCACACGACTGCCGTACAGCACCGCTGACGACGACATGGGAATAAGGTGAAAAAAAAAGGCAAAGCACAAGCACCGTCAGGCAGTGACTAGAAAAGAAAACGGAGAGAGTCTGTAAAGGGCCTCGCGCACAGATGCAGTCAGAAACGGATGTTCAAAACAACCTGGTCGCTGTCAGTACAAGTCGTGTGGCCGCGTCGGCGAATGGGTGGAGCACGCTGTAAGCAAACAAAAAAATGAAAGCGGGGGAGGGAAACGCGCGTGTGGTGGAGACAACAATCTACTTGTGTGCGTCTCTCTCTCTCCGTCGACCGAAAAGGGGGAAAAGAAAAGGAAAACCAACCAATAGTGCCGTACGTGTGATGTCTCCACTGCCGATTGTGAGAAAATTGTGCGCACGAAGAAGGCGCGAAGCAGACGAAAAGAGAGGGAAAGAATAAAAATGATCTAGCTACCTCTTGCCGCAGTTCGGCGAAGAACAACGTGTCGCTGGCAATGTGGTCCGCATGATACAAGTTGAGAGTGGAGAGAGAGAAAGAGTTAAAGGGAGCGAGGCAGAGAGCAGCGAATGGGAAAGAACACACTGACTGAACGAGAAAGGTTAACAGGAGAGCACGGGCACTCTGAGGTGCTGTCCGCGGGGGTGTCCAGCGAAAGGTTGACGAGTGAAAAGAGAGACAGCGATGTTCTCCGCCAAGCAGGTGGGCCGCAGACCCACACACAGCTGCAGGGGCCATGACAAGTGGTATCCATTGTTTCCCTAAAGTGATCTCCGTGTAAAGCGTGCCCAAATGCCTTCGCGTTTGCGCGCAACTGTTGTTGTTTTTGTTTTTGTTGTTGTTGTTGTTGTTGTTGTTGTTGTTGTTGTGGGGGTATGCATGTAAACATTGTGTGTGACCGTATCGAGGCCAACGCGTGTGAGACACGCGCAACGAGGGTATAAGTTGCAGGCGGTGCCAAGAGCCAGTTCCAGTCGGTAAGCCATCGTGGACAAGAGCAACATAGAGAAGGTGAGGTGCGGCTGCGGCTGCACTCGACAAACAAAAGCGATGGCGGATGAAAGAGATAAAAATTGGGGCGACAGAGTGCCTTCCTTGACATGCAATATCTTTGTGGTTTTGACATTGTGCGAGGGGCGCGTATAACACCCCACGTCGCTCTCCCGTAGGTACCCACAACGAGCACATGCGGTCACCAAAGAAAATTTGTCTGACAGTGAAGGTCTTGCCGACAGCGAACACAGACATGAGGATAGACAGGGAGCAGCGCCAGACGGCACGAAAGTGCGTTCGGGTTTCGCAATCCAACGCAAAAAAAAAAAGGTAAGAAAAATCACAGGAGCAAATGACTGGCGTGAACGTCAGTGTGCTCCGCCAGAACGTGTGGCAGAGAAGCTACCATGTGTCTGTGTTCTGCTTCGTGCTGACACAGATTGGTGGCCCGCGGCGGCCTGGAGTGTTTGTCGCCACTCAGTCAGTTCATCGGCGAGGGCGGCTCCCACAATGTCTTGCAGGGTGCGCCGCGTGGCGTCGTCGGACAGATCCAATCCACCAGGCGGTGCCGCAGCCGTCGGTGCGGGTGAGGCTGTGGACCCAGCTGTGGACTCCGCGGTCGACGAGGTGGTCTTGTCGAGTGCGGACAGCATGAGTGATTTGCCAATGGGGAAGAAGGTCACGTCGCGCAGCTGCACCAGGTTGTACACGTACGCCTCCTGCCCGGTGAACGTCGTGGGGTCCTTCTTCGACAGGTAGTGCAGGAAGTAGATGTACTGCCACATGTTGTGCTCCTCGCCGATGTGTGTGTCGTACGCGCCGGGCTGCACCACATCGAAGACATTCCGTTCCTGCCCGCAGATGAAGCATTTGCTCTTTTGGTCGGTAGAGATGAGCAGGCGACGTGAGCGCGACTCTGCCAGACCGTCAATGATGACACCCAGAAACAGGTTGTTCAGGACTAGCGACAGCACAATGTAGTAGACAATGCGGAAGGCAAAGAAACCGTAGGCTGAGTGGTCCTTGGAGTAGAACGTGGGCCACTGGGCTGAGTCGCCGATGCCACCGCCCTTGCGTAGTGTGTCCACGTGTACCATCCAGCAATTCTTGAGCGAGTAGCAGTTGAAACCGTTGCCCCAACCGCTCCCCAGCGGATCGATCAGCTGCGCGTAGTTGTAGTACGTGATCGTCGAAAAAAAGTACACAGCAAAGAAGAGTGTGCAGAAAGTGAGGAACAACGACACCACACGCACGCTCAAGCTGCGGAACATGAACTGCAGCACCGTGCTGTTGAGCAGTACCTGGAAGAGTTGCGCCGCATACCAAATGGGCGAGTGCGCAAATCCCATGATGCAGAAGAACAAGAAGATAAAGTGCTGCAGGAAGGTCCCGGTGCTCAGGATGTACACCGCCGAGCGCACAATCATTTCAGGTAGCGACAGGCGCGCCTTGGCCGAGCCACGCACGGAGACGGCGGCGTTGGCCGCATACCGCTCCGACTCACTCCACGTCACCTCAACGGACGCCGGCTCCTGTGAGTGTTCGGCGATACGCCGCAACGTCTGCAGTGTGGCGCTCTCAAACTGCGCGTTGCGCCAGCGCTCCCAGCCCATCAGCAGGTTTGCCCACGCAGGGCCAATGAAGGTCTGCACGAACATGATGGCCTCTGTGATGATGTTGACTATACCCAACGCGTGCATCGCCACCCACGCCTCGTGACTGGTGTCCTCGCGACGGTACGGTGACGTGGTCGCTGTCACCGTGAAGAGCATGGTGAGGTTGATCGCCAAGATGACGAACAGCGAGAGAGTATTCACCTCCTGCGAGCAGCAGTGAATGACGTAGAGTACGATTCGCCGGCGGAGCTTGCGGTAGACGTCGAGCTCAAGAATTATTTCCACCGCGCGACGGAAGAAGAATTGGATCCTTTCATTGTCACTGGTGCGCACCGCGTCGTCGATGAGCCTGTCCCGTGTGCGGCGATACAAGTTCTCCTGGCTCGATGCTAGGATACGGAAGTACACACGCTCAAGCCGACCGCCACGCATGATTTCCACCGCGCCTGCCTTTGTCGCAAGCTCGCTGAACGACTTGCTCGTACGTGCCACTTGCGCGATTGTGCGGCCGTGCTTATCCTTGAACTCGTTCGCGTGCGCATCAAAGAGCAAGCGTGCCGTCCCCTCGCCACGACGGGTGTTCGAGAGTGTCTTCAGGTTCTGCACGTCGTAGCAGGCACGCAAGAAGTGGAAAATCTTCACCGCAACGGTGAGTTCGTCGCGGAGCTCCTCCTCATCGGTGGGAAAGTCGCTGTGGTAGTGATCACGCAGTGCACGCTTGAGGGAGCCCCAGCTGCCGCTGAGGTTGCGGCGGGTGCCGTGTTTGTGTGTGATGCGGCCGTGCAGGCGCTCGTACAGCGCAGCACTCTCGTCCATGCGCGAGACGAGGGCCGTCAAGTCCATGGATGACACGACGGCCTGCATGAAAGGCGGCTCGCGACGGCCCTCCACGAGGGCCAGCAAGGTGGAAAGCGCACCGCCCTGCAGCGCCTGCCACTGGTCGAGGGTGAGTGCATTGCGCGTGGGGCCGTCCCCCGACACGTGTGTCCAGGCAGAACTGCCGCCGCTGCTGCTGCCACCGTCCTCCGTGTGCGACGAGGCCCGTGTGTTGCGGCTCTCCGAGTCGTCTCGGCTTTCTGCACGCGTGTAGTGGTTGGGTTCGCACGGGGAGCTCGGTATGGGCAGCGCGTAGTCACGCCCGGAGGTGCCAACGGTTGTGTCATTTTCCTCTTCTTCTTGGATGCGAAACGGTGCGTGAATGATGAGCGTGAGTTGGTCCGACAAGCCTTGCGCCGCGAGGTGGTCTTGGTTTTCGACGCACGGCCCAAGCATCGTCTCGCAGACGGTCGAGAGCAGCTGGACAAAGAAGGGTGCGGTGACGGTGTTGCCGACTGTCGGGGCTTCACCGAGCAGTTCCACCATGGGCTCCAGCAAGTTGACGGAGACGGTGTTATTCGGTTGGCCAGCGAGAACGGTCTGCAGCGGTGTGAACTGCCCCATGCACAGCAACTGGAGGAGGCGCAGGCACTGAGTCGTGTCTCCGAGCGTGGGCAGCAGGTAGGCGGCCGCAGCCGGTGAGCTGCCGTGCTCGAGTGCGCTGCGGTACCGCCTGAGTTCACCGGCGAAGGCCGTCAGCTTATCCCTCAAGGTGCAGTAGAGCAACTCGTGGGAAGACCGCGCGACGTACTCAAAGTAGCGTTGCTGCGTCCCGCGGTGGCCGCCATTGAGAAGCGTCATGCACGTCGACAGCGCGGCCTCGCGCAGTGTCGCCCAAGACGATCCGATGAACTCCGTCACCAGCGCGATGAGCGGCATCGGAGTGTCGAGGTCGGCGTCACCTGGCCACTGCGCCAGTGCTGCCTGGCGTTGCCGCGACGACATGCGCAAGGAGAGGTCGCCTTCCCCGTGAGCAGGATCGTGTGCACTGGCATCCGCCTCTGACGTCGCACCCCCACGTTTCGCGCCAGGATTCTCCGACCCACGCCGGCGCACGTGCTCCAGTGCCACCGCCTCATCGAACTTGTTGCCGGGCTGCAGCACGACGACTTGGCGCACCAGGTGAAGCGTGTCGACGACGAGTTCCCCATTCAGTCCTGGTAAGACACAGAACAGCGCGTAGAGGAATTGCGAGCCCGTCCTACCGGAGCGCAGCACCACTCCCGCGGAGGTCGTGAAGGTGTGGGCGTCACTGAGAATCTCACACGAGGCCACCCATGTCGACAGACGCACTTGCCACGTGGCGGCATCCGGCCGCCGCCCCCCGTCGTCCACTCGCTTCTTTCCGCCACCGCCGCCGTATGCGCGCGCTGGTTTGCGTGCTGAGCTGATGGACATCTCCGTCGGTTTCGTGTTTGCACTGGTGTCGGCGAGCGTGGCGGACGTCGTTGTGCTTCCTAGCGGTGGTGGCTTGCAGAACGGTGGCGCGATGCCATCCAGAACCGTCTCGTGGGCGGAGGAGAAGGGAGAGACGGGGCTGAACACTCCGGTTTCACCCTCTGACTGGGCAGCTGCCGCCGCCGTCATAGGTACGTCCGTCCTGTGTGCCCCACTGTGCAGTGGCGACGATGCAGCGTGTGGTGTCCTCGTAGCTGCCTTCTCGCGTGAAACTTCGGCACGCGTGCGCAGTGTAGACAGCACTGCTTGCAGTGGCTCTCCACGCCAGCGCGCTGATCCCTGCAGGCGAGCCGAGATCGCCGCTGTCCACACATCGAGCACGACACGACAGTCGGCAGCACTCCACGTCGCGGCAGTGACAGACCGCCACGAGGGCTCCTCACGCGTGTGATTGTCGCTGCACATGAACTGCGCAAGGTCGGCGACGGCGTCCAGGCAGTCGTGCAAGGCGCTCTTGATCTGCCCCTGCACACGCGTGCTCATCTCGCCGAACAAATCCTTGAACAGCACGCAGATGCGCGTCAGTGCAGGGCACACGGCACCGAGAACGACCTCGGTGTAGGTGTCCAGCTCGTCTCTGCCCTGCCCTTCTGGGGGTGGCGATGGTGAGAGCGGAGGTGCATCGGCGGAAGAGAAGACGTGTGCGGTGCGGCTAGTGAAGAGCGCCAGATGCGGACAGGGGAGCACGAGGCTTTCGCGTCGCTCGAGGTCCTCTTCCATTTCAGGGAACGGGAGGGTGCCGCCGCAGAGCTGCATGTAACGTTGTATGTCCAGCGCGCACGTGTGCACAAACGCGGTGAAACGTGGGTGCATCAACACCTCGGGGCCGGCCGCGTAGTCATCCAGCACAAGGACCTCCATGAAGCGAAGGTATGAGAGCCGGAAGCGTGCCGGCAAGATACCGTCCATGAGCACGCTGAGAATCATGTCGATGCTGCACCGGCCCAAGATTTCGTGGCGAATCTCCTCCGGGTGCACCAGGTCGTTGTCGCGCGCCACGAGATAAATGAGGTGGCACAGGCCCAGGTGCGCCGCAACAGGATTGGAGAAGAAACCCTGTGTCGATGCGTCCGTCTCGGGCGCGGTGAGCTGCTGCTCGCGGAAGCGCGCGCCGTTCTGTGGATCGCACCAGGTCTCGCTGAAGTCAATCATCGCAGATGCCACGCGATCGCCGACGAGTGCGTGCCACACCTGCTGTTGAAGAAAGGTCTGGCTGCCTGGCATGTCCGCCGCCGACGTGAGAAGGTCGAGCAGAAAGCTCAAGGCATCCTCAAAGGTGGACAGTTGGCGGAAGCAGCGCACAAGCTGGTCAATGACCGACTCCGGCACGACCACGACGTGGGCGTCTGCCACTGCACCTGGCACCGCCACCTCGTGTGGTGGTGGTGGTGGCGACGACGGTGTGAGAGCGGCCCGTGAAGACAGGTAGAGCCGGCGTAAAAGGGCGATGACGGTGCGGTCGTGCGACGCCAACGGTGCCAAACGCTCCGCAGACCGGCACAACGTGTTCGACACGTCCTCGCTGACCACCCACGACTGCAACATTGTGAGCACGCGCGTGGAGAGGCGCCGTGCGTTGCCCTTGAGAGGAACAGGCAGACCCAGAAGGATATCGACCAGCACCTTGGCCAGTCGGACGTGGTGCACCATGGACAGCCACTCCTGCACAGAGGCGTGATATGTGTTTTCGCCTGGCGAGCCGGGGTCAGCAGAAGACGCCGCGGGGTTGATGACCTTGGCCTCAAAGGCTTCAAGCTGGTCCAGTCCTTGGTGTGCCCGTGCCAGCGTATTGGCGCGGGTGAAGGACTTCTTGGCGAGGGCCTCAAGGTCACTCGCGAGGTGTCCCAGCGCGCGGTAGAGGCCGACGCGCTCATGTGAGGTCAGTACTTGCACGCGGCGTGCTGTCGCGACGAGATCCGAGGCGAAATTGGTGAGTCGGTAAAACAGAGAAATCGTGCTCTGGCGCAGGTCGAGGCTCGTGGAAGAGGTTGTCAGTCGCTGAAGGACATCGAGCACGTGCGCGGTGGCATCGAGAGAACAAGTGCGGGAAGCGTCCTCACCACTGCGGTCGGGTGTGTCTGCACCAACCTGAAAACAGAGCAGCTGTGGGAGGGGGGAAGGCGTGCGACCGCGGCGCAGGGCGGTCACCGTCGAGAGTGCCTGCGCAGCGGTGGCCGCGTCTGCGAGGGTGTGCAGGAGACCCAGCGCACACATACGTGTGCTGTGACGTGCGTGTGTGTCGTGCTTGGCGCTTGTCGTCGCATGGTGCGCAGTGGCACCATTGGTGGTGGATGTCGTCGGCGCGCCTTTCGCGACAGCCGCAGGATCCACCGTGTCCGCGAGGACGTGTGCCAGGTCGCCGTACTCGTCCAGTGAAAACCCGCCCGACTTGACGAGCGCCTCCAACAAGCGGAGGACAGTGATGAAGACATCAACCTTTGCCTGGGACATCTCTCCCTGAATGCGATGGGTGGAGAGGTAGGTCAGCGCGTACTTCTTTGCCATACGCTGATCCTGGCTGATGGAGGGAGATTGGTACAGGAAGGCTTGCCACGATGAGGCATCGCGACGCGCTGTGTCACTGTTGCGGACAGCTGTGCTGCTGTCGCCGTCGTCGTCGTCTTCCTTGTCGGTGATCACACAGCTAATGCGATCGAGGTCCACGCGAAGCTTGAATGTGCCGGCACGGTTAATGCAGGTGTGTGTAAACAGCTCAATGAACGCGGCGTGCACGGCGGAAGGCAGATTCAGCTCATTCATCGCCGCAGGGAGCAACAACATGTTGGGTATGCACACCTCGACCAGCTCTTTCCGTGCGCGTTCGCAGCGTCCAGAGGCAAGAGCCGCCAGCAGGCGTATCTGAGCGACGAGAACAGGCAGCAGCTGCTCCGCGATCTCTGGCCAATCCATGCGCATCTCACGCAGGCCCGCGAGAGGGTAGTAAGTGGAGCCGTTCACGTTCAGCGCGGTCGCGGCACGATGGAGGAGGGTACCGAACACCGTGACCGTGTGCGTCATGTCCGTACCAGTAGAGATGGAGGGCATCGCGCGAGTAAGAATGCTGCTGCCGCCGTCATTGCCCAGAGTCGCGAACAGCGCGTTGCGGAGCACAACCACCGCGATGAGGTCGGTCGTGGGGGTGAGGCCGGATGCGGGTGGGGACTGGGCCCTCGTCAGTCCGTACGGCCGTGCGAGAGGCTCCAGCGCCTCGGTGTCGAGGGTGGCCTCCAAGTTGGGTAGTGGTGGCGAGCTGAGGTGCGACGCACTGTGTGCCGACGGCGAAGGCGGAAAGGCGGGCTCGGCGCGCGTCGAGTCCGCCAGCGACGACATCTCTTCGCGAGCGCGTTCGTCGGCGTTTTGCGCCACCCGCTGCGTCAGCTCCGACGGTGCCATCAGTTTCAGTGTGCAAAGGCAGTCCGCCACACACTGCGGGCTCTTCAGGAAGAAGTCAAGGATCACTTCTTGCGCCTCCATCATACTCTCCTCGCCGCAGCGCGCAAAGAGCCGCAAGATGGTGAGGACGTCTGCGTCCGCGGCCTTGCGCTTGATGAGAAGCCGCAGAAAGAAGTCCAGGCGTCGGCGTGCCATGGGCAGTTCGACAAAGGCGGGGTTGCCGTCGTAGCAGGTGGCGAGGCAGCGCAGAACGGACGGCACAGACTCGCACCACGGCAGCAGCCAGTCCGCCTCCGTCTGCCGTTGCGCGGACAGCTCGGGGCGATCCCGCATGACCTCCGCCACGCACAGCAGGCACACATCAAGCAGCTTGCCAAAGTCGCAATAGCGCTGGGGTGGGCCGCGACGGCACGATGGTGTCTTCCGTTCAGACTGCTCGGCGGACTCGGCACCGTCACCGCCCGGCGTGGACGTGTACTCCATGACATCTTCTGAGTAAAGCAGGCGTGGAGGGATGCGGGGGCACTCCAGCGTGGTGCGCACAAGGTCGAAGATGGCGTCGACAACACCAAGGTGAAACAGCTTGAACTGCCAGTGGGGGTCGAGCAGAGGTTCGAGGTGACCCGGGCCGCCGCGCAGGGCGGCTTCCGTGGCACCCCTGAGCGTGAAGTGGTAGCGGCCGTGTACGCTTGACGCCGCGGCGCCATCCTTCCCGCCGGGTACGGTCGTGCGTAGGGTCGTGCGCAGCTCCATCACATTCTTCACCACCTCGCGCACACGGAATGTGTCCGCCAACGTACCGTCCCGCATTTCATCGCAGTAGTCGAACAAAGGCTGCAGCAACGTGCGCACCGTGACGACATCGCGCACCGCCTTGGCTGGCAGACGGCGCACCTCCAGCACGTTGCTGGTGGAGCTCTGTGAAGTGAACGCAATGGTGGCGGTGGAGACCGCCTTCAGCGCGGTGATGGAGCCGATGGTGACCTGCTCCTCCCGCACCGCCGGCGACGATGAACCGGGCGCTGCCGCCGATGGTGTTGGTGCGGCCTCTTCCGTGGCAGAGGCGCCGGTGACGCCCTCTGCGGCCGCCGCTGTGTGAGGCACCGCAGCCACTCCCGTGTCCGGGGCCTCCACAAGCTCCGCCACGTCGTCCGTCGACTCCCCTGCCGTCAACCACAGAGACGCACCAGGGCCATGACAGCCCGGCTGCACCGCCTCCAACAGCACGCGGTGGCGCGTCTGTGCGTACTGTGCGTTGTGCGCGTCAAGTGAGTGGAACCGAAAGACGGTGCCGGCGGAGCGGCGCTGGGCCGTCAAGCTCGCATCAAAGCTCAGCACGTTGGGCCGCGTTCCGCCACCGTCCTCGTCGGCGCCGAGGTTGAGAAGAGAGTCGCGCTGAAGGTGCGCGTGTGCAGGCACTGGTGCGCCGCTGTTGAGGAGGTCGGCGAACGGGGCGACCCACTCAGAAGGCAGTTGGTTGCCCGCGCAGGAGACGCTCCGCTCATTGTCGGGCTCATCGTCCGCCACAACGGAGGGAAGCTCTTCTTTGGCGGCGGGTGCGGTGGCGGTGTGATGCGGCTGGAGTGCCTCTGTCGTGCCTGTCTGCAAGTAGAGCCCGGTCACGAGGGACTTCAAACGACACTGGCAGGCCTTACCAGTGGGCACGAGACCACCGCGGCACGGATCGAGTGCTTCGATGACAAACAAGAGCGGCACGTGGATGAAGTCCGGGGACTGAACGTGAAGCTGCTGAGCCGCGGAGGCTCGCAAGTCTGCGCCGAGTTCATTGTCGTCCAGGCCTGCCACACCACGATGCGTACCGGCCTTTTCCACCACGGCACTCTCTGCTGCGCGCAGCAGGCACCGATGCTTGTCTGCGTCAGCGTGCATGAACATACCGCTCTCCGTGTGCACCAGACTGACAACGTCGCCGAAGTGCAGGGCGTCGCCGGAGATGTTCGAGGCCCTCGCGGCGATGGGGTCGTAGAGCTGAATGTCGAACGCTTGCTGCGCTGTGCCGCAGCTCACTTCCAGAAACTGATAGCCGTGACTACTCTCACCTGTGTACCGGTCGGCGCGGTTCAGCATGTGGTGGTCGTCGGCGCTCACCAGCATGATGGCGTCTCCATCAACAACCGCCTCGCCCTCCGTGCGCATGCGGTACCGAGGCACAACACGCCAACGGCTGGCCACGCGCGGGTCATCGTGGTTCTCCTCCAGCTGCACACGCAGGTTGGCCTTGAGGCCAATGGCGTGCTGCTCCGTGTGGTGAGACAGGCACTGCTGGCGCATGCGGTGCACGAGGCGGACGGAGTGGCCGAAGCGCACAGCATCGCCGAAGTGGGCAACGGCCGAGCTGGCGGCGCCCGTGACGGAGCCCGTCGCGCTCGGCCGGAGTGGACCTCCGGCGACCGGGTGGATCTCGAAGACGGCCGTTTCGTACGCCAGATCTCGTGTGCCGTCGTGGTCCCGCTGCACACCCACCGGCGCCTCAGAGGCGAACGAAGGCACGACGTGGCCATCCACGGCACGGTCGTACAAGGTGATCAAATTGCCGTAACGAAGGACTTGGTTGTCAGTGCCAACGCCAACGGGGGCCGTCTGTGTTGACATGACTGCCTACCACAAGAAGAAAAAAAGAAAAGAAGAAGCACTGGAAAGAGTGCGTGTGCGTCGTAATGGGAAGTGATGGCAAAAGAGTTGAACAAAGGGTATGTCCAGAAGCCCGCAAGCGAGAGAGTGGGCGAAAACAGAGAGAGAGAGAGAGCAAAGAAAAAAATGTTTCCGCGACAAGGAGTCAGTGGGTATAGAATCGAGGAAACGTAAAGAAAAAATGTCGGAAGAGGAGAAACAGGGAAGAGACAACGGAACAAGAGAGAGAGAGAGAGACCGGACAGACGGCGAGCGTCTGATCGAGTCGATCAAAATGGACAAGTCAGGCGATAGAAAACACAAGAAGAAAGCACAGACGCAAGCGAAAATAATAACAAAAATGCACGACAGATAGCACGCAGACACCACGAGTTCACTGTCTGTACGTGTCTGTGTGTGTGTGTGTGTGTGTAAGCCTTCCTTTGCGTGGGTGAGTGAATGCGTGCACGTAACAGAGAGAGAGAGAAGGAAAGCACATGAGCAGAAGAGAACGGGGGTAGAAGGAGGTACTGCACGCATGCGCAGGACGAACACACAGTTGGCGCCACGGTCATCAATGACAACGGGTCGACTTCTCACACGCCGAGGTGGTGTGTGACAACGACGTTGGGAGACCACTTGGCGACGGTGCACAGAGGAGAGAGAGGACATCGCTGATGTGGATTGGCCAAGAGCGCCTCCCTTGTGTGACGACTCGTTTCACAAGCTTGTGAGCAGGCACAAATCAGGTGAGATGCACGTAAGGAAGAAGAAAGATTAGCGTGGCCCTGTGGCAGTAGTGAGTCTGGTCAGCCATTTAGTCGGCCCTTGTCCATCATCATCGTCATCTGCGTGCTGGGGCGTCTTAGCAAGCAACGTGCAATCTGCTGTGTGCCGCGTCAGCTGACTTATTCCGTTTTCGCAGTTTTCTCCTCCGGCGCCAACGCGTCGCTGAGCTGGTCGGCGGGCCGCTGGCGTTTTCGCATTAGTGTGTGGAGGGTGTCCACGCTCACCTCCTGCTGCGCAGCCCACAGCGCATCGGGTAGGGTGAAGCTGACGCAGACCATGCGTTTCGTCGGCGCGACGTCGCGTACCATCCACACATTCTCCCTGTTCTTCTCTGCCAGCGTGTAGCCAAGATTCTCCTCGACCTGGCGCACCGCATCGGCGAGCACATCCTCAGCTGCCGAAAAACAGTAGACGTGGATGAGCACAGTGGTGTCGCGGCGGCTTGGGGGCACTTCGCTAGCCAGCGGCCGATACCGCCAGGGGCTCTGCGGCGAGCGCAGGGGGTGGAAAACATCCAGAAACTCCACTGCAGTGGCGGGCAGGTTCATGGTGACGTGTCGCCGGCCAGTGCTTGTCGCGTCCGGGTCCGTCGGCTTACCCAGTCCCATCACGCCGTTGTAGAGTGTGCAGTTCATAAACTCGCGTCCGTCCAGGTTATAGACAAAGTAGCTGGCAGGCGGAACCTTGTTGAGCTCACCGTTGAGGCGGGCAAACTCGGCCGACGCGGGGTTCAGGTCGTTCACCAGCACCAGTACGCCCTCCTTGGCGGCAGGCACAGCAAAAGGTCCGACGCCGCCCATGACGTCGTACAGAACATCGCCGGGCTTCATCATGCCAACAAGGCGTGTGTGCTCGTGTGAGAGACGCGAGTTCCAATAAACACGGTTGTAGGGCACTCGAAAGTCACAGCCGTGCTGACGCACAGTCGCCGTGAGAAGCACGTCACGGAGTCCCTCCTCCGTGGCCGTCTCGGCGGGATGGGCAGCTCGTTGGGCCTCGACGAACGACTCCCGCTGGCCGATGATGTCCATCTTGAACTCACGGTATACGCTGGAGATGCTCTCGACCTTGTTCACAACGACCGACACGGTGGGGTTGCAGTCGATGATGACTTGGCCAATGGTGGGGGCGAAGTCGAGCATAGCCTTGGACAGGTTCAGGTGCGCAATGTGACCGACCTGCTCAAAGCCGCTTGGAATGGCCTGCTCCACGTTCGGTGGCAGTGTGACACCGTGCTGAGCGGCGAGCACGGGCAGCACGCGGCGAAGCAGTTCGGGCATGGTGTAGTTTTGATAGGTCAGTGTCACCGTGTACGGGGCGAGTCCAAGGCGCACAGCTGACAACGACACGTCCTTCTTACCCTTCTTTTTACCGGTGGCAGGTGCGGTACCAGAGGGGGGGACCGCCGGCGATTCGGCGATGTGAGAAACAAAAAGGCGGCGAAGACGCTGTGCCGCCGCCTCGGGCAGACGTGCAAGAAGTGTCTCCGTAGCTGCGCTGAGCGCACTTGCTGGGCCGTCTTCGCCTTCCGTCACGAAGACAGGTGCCAGTGGCATCAGCAGCCGCACCGCGGAGGACGCCGCATCAGCAGCAGTGCCCGCTGCCTCCGATTTTGGTGACACCGACTCGTCCGTGTCGTCTGCAGGAGCTAGTACGAGAAGCTTCGCGCGTGTTCCGTCTGCCGAAGATGCTGCTTCGGAGGATGTGAGCAGGGTGTAGGTCGACAGCGTCGAGGCGTCGCCCGCCACAACGACATCCAACGCATTGCGCACATCGCGTTGTGCGTAGAGAGCGCCGTGAAGTGCCTTGAGGATGGTGCCGCACGCCGCCATCGGCTCCACGACTAGCCCCAGGCAGGAGACCTTGGACGACACAAGACTCCTGTACGCCGACGACGCGGTTGACGACGAAGTCGTGTCAGCCATCCTGAACCACCCTCGCGTAAACAGAAGTGCGACGTTGCGTGATTGTGTGGGTGTGTGCGCGAGAGAACGACTGACGTGACTCACAAGACAGAGTGGCGTAGCACCGCAAAGAAGAAGGAAGAACAAGTGGGAGAACGTGTGGTGCGGAGGATTTGCCGTTGTGAGAGCGAACAGGGGTGCCGGCCGCCGGAACGTCCTGTATCGCGTGGAGGCGATGGCAAAACCGGAGAGCGGCGCTGAGGGGGGGGGGAGAACGCGGCGACAAGGCAACGACGTGGAGTTCACCAACAAAAGTGAACACAACATCGCCGTCTTTAGACTTCCATTCGCCTATGCACTGCCACTATGGCACTCAAGAATCATCGTTGGTGCGCACGTGTACACGCACACATGCGCACATGATAGCGCCACGAACCATCTTTCGCAAGACTTGTGGAGGCAGGAGAGAGCACACTGAGTACCGTGCACGACATGTTCTCTTTTTTCCCGTTTCTCTGTTATGACGCGTGGACATGAACAGGAGTCCGATAGACTAGACGACGGAGAGCGAGGGCAGGGAAGGAAGCGAGGCCATTCAGCCACGCGCGCGCACTCTTGACAAGCTCCTCACAGGACCTTGCGAGTGAGGCTGGCCAAAAAAAAAAAGAAAGAAAAACGGGCACGAAGGGGAGGGTGGGTGGGAGAACGCGTGCGGCGCACAGACCGCAAGCGCACACACGCCTGCACACGCACACGCGATGAAAGAGACTTGAAAGCGGTGGCGCGTGTGCTGACGATACCCTCTTAGTCTTAAGTTGGTGCTCCAATCGGGCCCGTTCGTCATGCTGTTCTCCCCTCCCACCTCCCCGACACACATCGCCATCACCGTTGCTGTCGCAAGTCGCCGATTACGGAGGATTCTAATCTAAGCGGACGAAGGCCTCGGTGCGCTTGACAGGCGGCGGCCTTCCAGCGGCAGGAAAGAAAATGGAACAACAACAAGCAAACAAACAAGCGCCACAGAGACAACCAAAATAAAAAAAGAAACGAAAAGGACAGGAGGTGAGTCACAGAAAACAGACGAAACGAAAGGGAGGCGGGTACCCACCCAGCCGCAACGGCAAGCAAGTGTCTCTGTATGTGTGTCTCAGGCGGACGGCAGAGCCTGTCCAGCAAGCAACGGCAAAAAAAAAAACGATGGGTCCTCTCTCTCTCTCTCTCCTGTGTCGCCGCAACAGAAAAGGTGGTGACGGAGAGACGAAGAGAGGTACGTAGAGGCAGAGAGAAAGAAGACGGAGGTGAATAGCCCCAGACGACTCGCGAAAAAGAAACCCTAAAGAAGGCACCCGCACCCCACTAGGCACAGAGCCACAAGCATTTTTCGCCGCCCGAAGCGGTTCCTCCTCTGACGAGGTCGATTCTGTGTCGGTGCCGAGCCATGATCATCGGCGTGGGTCTCAGGACAGTCGACTTGGGCGACGGTACGCTGAGTCGCTGCCGTGGCCAGAAACTGAGTTGTACCGCGGCTGGTGGCGCGCCGGGCTGCGTTGACGGCTGTTCAACACGTCGCGGCATTGCTGCACGCTGGCTGGGGCTTTCACCTTGACAGAGTCGAAGGTGCCCTTGATCTTTCGAAGAACATAGGTCGCGTTCTGTCGAATGTCGTTGCAGCTGCGGCGCGTCGCCTCCGTGCTGAACATCGGCGCCACCTCCTTCTCATGTTGAATCATGTACTCGAGAAAGTCCGCGAGGCGCGTAGCGCCATCCTCAAAGAACTGTTTGCTGTTGGAATCCATGTATGTCTGGCGCAACACCATCCGCGACACCTTTTCGGTCTCCGAGGTAAACCCTTGCAGGAAGCTCTTCGAAAACGACTCGCACTGAAGTCCCAGCTGTGCGTCAGCGTGGTAGCCCTCGTTCATGGAGCTGTTGGAGATGGGCATGACGCTCGCTGCGCGCCCGGGTGCCGCCTTGTCCGCACTGCCGACGAGACTGGGTTGCGGCACAGGCGGCGGCAGCCCAGCTGCCCCGCTCAGTGAGCCGCTGCGGCGGCGTCGCGCACTCGTTTGTGTAGGCACCGGCGCGACGTCTGACATGGAGCCCATCTCACCGCCGCCCGTCGTGCTCGCCTCGCGGACGGGGGTGGGTGAGGCAAGGCTGTGTGGATGGTGGCCGGTGCGGGTGGCGCGTCCGCTGCGGGGGACGCTACTGTTTGACGCGTGTGTAGCAGTGCTGCGAACAGAGCGGGTGGAGGCGCTCTCGAGGGGGCCATTCCTCGAGCTGTCAGAGCGCTGGTAGGTAACCGACTGTGAGGCCCGCCGGGTCACAGACGCACGGTTGGCCACCGACTCACGCCGCACGGCCTGACGCTTGATGCGGCTGGCAGCCGTGCCTCCCGCCCCTGCGCGGCTGCTGCTAGTCTGCTCACCTGCCGACGCACCGCTGCGCGTGAGCCCCTCAGAGGGATCTGCGTGCTGCGTGCTGTTGCTGCGCTGGCGCGGCCACTCACCGTCTTCCTCTGGTCCGGCGCTACCCCGAGGCAGCGAGTAGCGTCGGTCCGAGTACGTAGACGCGATCTTCACGGGCTCCACGCGTTGCCGCGTCGGTGAGTGGTTCACCTGCGACGCGGCGTGCACGACCACGGGGCGTGACTCTGAGAGCGAGCCGCTGCCACGGCCGTCGTCGTCCTCGCCGAGGTTGTTGGGAGTTTCCAGTGCGCGCGCGGCCGAGGAGGTTGGCGCAGAGGACACCGGAAGCCGGCGTGGGGCAGTGGTCGCTGTGGTGGCATCCTCCAGGGGTCGCGTCTTGCGTGCGCTGCTCGCGCCGCCAGTGACGATGTTTTTCGGTGGCAGCCGGTTCGACGGGCTACGCGTGGCGGTGGGCGTGTCCGTGGGGGGCTCACTGGGTGAGCCGCCGAGGCTACGCCGGCGCTCCGCGACACGCCGGTTAATTGCCACGGCAGAGCTGAGAGGCTGGTGGCGCGGCGGGATGGCGCTAGACCGCGATGGAGTCGTCGTCGCACTCGTGGTAGGCGTCGGCTTACCGGGGGTGGTGCCGATCGCCGAGTCCTCCCTGCCCACCACGCTGCCCTCACGGTCCTTGTCGTTGTCAGGCTCTGTGGAATGTGCAGAGGTGGGCTCAGGCTGTGTGGCGGCCTCGGACGACGCGACCACAGCAGCGGGCACCGGCGGGGTGGGCAGTGTGACGGCAGGGGCCGCCCCCCCTCCGGTCTTGGGGGGCAAGTGGGAGCTGCCACGGCCATTCGTGGAGCCGACGGAGCTGCGCGGCTGGCTTGTTTTCGGCGTCCCCGCGTCCGAGCGGGCGGCACTGCCCTCGGCGGAGGTGCTCTTCTCCGGCATCAGCACCGTGCCTTGCGTCGGGCGCGCGGTGCCGCCACTGCTCAGGCTGCCACTTGCGCTGCGACGACCGACGGGTTCCTCGCTGTTGGTGCCGGCGGCGTCGGTCGCGGCGGTGGCATCCACTGAAGGAGAGCCGAGGCGTGGTTCCGCCACCGGGGGCTCCACCGCCTTCGCGGCAGGTGGGGAAACCAGCTGCGGCGGTGTGGCAGGCTCTGCTCCGACGGGCTCTTGTGACGGCGAGGCGACGAGAGTGGTATCCGCCTCGACGTCTTCCCGCGCGCGCTGCAGGTAGCACGCGCCGGTCTTGTCCTTGAGCTCAAGAGGGTCGTCCCGGTAGAGAGCAAGCTGGATGTTTTCTTCAGGGATAAGGCAGAGGCCGCACCGGTAAAGAAGGAGGCCCGCGGTGACCTCGTCGGTGTCCGCCGGCGATGGCGTGGCGAGGCTGCCTTTGCCACCACCTGAAATGACCAGCTCCGACACACGGTTGAAGGTCCGCTCCGTCAGCACGACCAGTGCTTGCGGGTTGGTGGTTGCCAGGGCACGGTACCGCGCAACGTCCTTGGCTTCTGCCTTTTCGGCTGCGCCTCCGAAGAGTGCGATGATGTCTGCCACAGTGTGGAACAAATGATCATCCGGAACTAACATGGTGTAGTCCTCGAACACCGTCGACACAACGGGGGAACCAACGGACAAGAACTCCAACGGCGAATAAAAAGTCTGCACGGGGCGGCGGTAGTGCACGCTGCGCAGTGCCATGGAGGCAGGGATGGGCGGCACTGGTGCCGAGAACTCGCTGGGCATCAGGCGGTCATTGGCCTTGATCTCGCGTACCAACGCCGCAATGTAGTTCGTCGTGGCGAGCGTGTAGCCGAGACCGAGTGCCTCCATCATGGCTCCATCCATTGTAAACTTGTCGTCGGACACAAAGAGGAACCCAACGCAGTTGATGTGCTTCTGATAAAAGTCCGCCGGCGCCGGCACGTGGTCCTCCATGACGACCGCACCGATCTGCACGGCGGCCTCCAGCAGCACCTCCAAGCTCTTCTGGTCAATCGTTGGTGAGACGACGAGGGGCAGCGTGACGGGTAGCACCCTCGCTGTTACGCGGAGACCAAAGCGGATGCGATCCTCCGGGTAAATGAAGCGGGCATTGTCGCGGCCAACGCGCTCGCGGTCGACGAACGTGCCGTGCTTCGAGTAGTCGCGCAACACAATCTCCACCTGCGCCTTTGGGTCCATCGCGGCGTACTTGGGGATGGCGGAGACGCTGATGGTGGCGTGGTGTCGTGAGATGGACGGCTGGGACTCGGCGTTGGGGAGCAGCACACGGCACTCCTTGCGGCCAATGGTGTACTCCTCACCGGGGAGAAGGAAGTAGCGGTGAATCTCACCGCTACCGTGGTTGATCTCGAGGATGTACATGGTTCGTTGGTCGCGCTTCTTCTTAGTTTTCTTTTAAATGACTCTTTCTTGTTTGTTGTTTTTTTCTCGTGCGCCTTGCTGGTGTCTAGACACTCTGGTGCCGGTGCGGTAAACAGCTGACAAAGATTGTCTGTCAACGAAGCAAAAAGAAACACAAAAAAGAGAAAAACAGAACCGATTGTGTGGGACGGCCAACAACGGAAGAAGTGGGGAAGGGAAAAGGCGGCAAAACGGTTCAGCTCTAGTATCAGTGCCACTGCGCGCGGTTCACACGGCAAACAATGCACAGCTTCTTCCTTGAAACAAAGAAAGGACGAAACGATGAGGTCACGGTCGGAAAAGAGAGAAAAGGAAAAAAGAAGCAGAACGGAGGGAGACACACGCGGAGAGAAAGAGTTGTGGGGTCGTCTCGCTGTTGTTCTGCGCTTCTTAGGGGAGTTCGCTGCGGTATGATCCAATTCTCCCACTTTCACAGACAGCGCGTGCGTGGGTTTGTGGTGTACTCTTATTCAGTCCACTTCACTCTTGCAGCTCTGTGTTCGCCTTCTCTCTCACTATCTCTTTTTTTTTTCCGTTGAATAAAACTAGAATAGGGGGGTTGGGTTGAGACTTGAGGTTTCCTCGCGCCACTGGAGCACTTCTTGTTGTTGTTGTTTTTTCTCAGCGTACGATAGAGAGAGGGGGAGAGTGGTGACTGGTCGTGATACAGAGTGTGGAGACAAGAGATCAGTTGTCGCAGCGAGCGAGAACGGCTGGGCAAGGCGCAGGGCAGACAGAGGTTGTTATTTTCATGTTTGCCCACGCTGACGAACGCGGAGCGTGAGAGTTGAACAGTCAGACGGCGAAGAGCACCGCACTGGCGACACAGTTAAGCACTCATCTGCTGTTGTTGTTGTTTTCAGTAGAGGCTTGCGTCAAGGCAGAAACCGTCTGGTGTGTGTGCATGTGTGTGGAACACGTTGTGGTGATTGTGGCTGTTGTGAGCTGGCATCCGTCGGAGATGGAGCGCTGTTTGCAGTGGTGGTAGGGTGGCATGCGCGCCTTTGCGCCGCAAACTCCTCTGTGGGAACGAAGTCTACAGAAGGTTCAATGCGGCGAGTTCGTCAAGAGAAGGTCGGCCAAGAAGGTCGTAAACGTACTGCACGCGGTGCATGAACATCATGGACTGCAAGAACACCATCTCGAAGGCCATGCGATGAAGTGTTTGGCTGACCAGCTCGGACGTGAGAGGATCCGTAACCTCACGTGCTTGAGCGGTGATGAGTTCCCACAGCAGTTGCCGCACAAAAAATGCCTTCTTCTCCTTGCTCTCGTACGGACGCCAGTGGTAGCGGGCCTTGATACGCTGCAGACGCAATGCATCGTACATGCGCTCGCCGTTGGACCGACCCCAGCACTTCTGCGTAAAGTTGGTCATCACGCCGGCCGTCATGGGAGGGTACACCTGCGTCACTAGGCGCGTGATGTAGTACTTCCACATACGCTCGCCGCTGTACCAGAATCCGAACGGGCTGCGACCCTGTAGTACGTTCGGCAGCGCCTGGTGAGGAGGTTCGCTGAGGTACCAGAGGAGCGCCTCAAGCTCGTCGCGACGGCGGGCGTCGTCGACGAGATGGAGATGGTCCCACTGGTGCGGAAGTGTGGCATAGTGCGCGATGGACGGCGCCCACGTGAATGCCTCCTCAGTCACCACAGACCCCGCCCACCGCGGCGCCTCGTCCCGACGTGCTGACCGTGGGTGCCGCGCGACGGGGAGCTTCTCCAGCCCCGGCATTCCACAGGTGAGGGATGGCGACGGCGCATCAGCGGGGCACGCGTGAACGGCATCGGAGGCGCCGTCCGTGGCCACGCGCGGACGCGTGCTGTGGGCGCGACATTGCTCCGCATACCAGCGCTGTGTCAGTGGCGCCCAACGTGTGCGGGCTTTGCGGACGTCTTCGTCAACGTGCGCGTGAGCCACGCGGTTCAGGAGAGACGGCACGTACGCGCTGACCGAGCGGCCAGCACGCCGGCTCATCCCGTCACCTCGAGGGTACGCGGCGTAGAGGTACAGAAAAAATTGCAGCGAGGTGTGGTCACGGTCACCGATGTGCACGCCAATGGTGCTGCCGAGTGGCTCTTGGCAGAGGTGGCAAAAGCCTCGTTGAACGTCCAGCCACGCTTGTTTGTTGTTACCCTCGTACAGGTGCGCACCGCCGTCCGGCTCGCGGCCAAGGAGTGGCGGCAAAGCTTCCGCAGACGTCCCGCGAGTCGCAAGGTGGCAGACGGCGTCCCGTCGTCGCAGCGCCGCCGCACTGCCAGTGGTGTTGTCCGCGTCGAGGGACGCGCCTGTGGCAGAGGGCAGTAGCAGGCCGCTCAAGAGGTGCCTCTGCATCGACGACCGTCGCAGCGAAGCTTCCTGCGCATGGCGTGAGGCGGTTGCGATCGGTAGCGGTGCGTGTGTAATACACGTCTGGGAGAAGGCGCGCCGCAGTGACTGGGCAAGCATGTTATTGCGCACAGTGCGTGAATGCGCGCGTAGAAAGCGCAGCGCCGCACTGCCACCACCGCACCGCCACCGTGACGTCGCAGGCGCGGCCCGACGAGCGGCGAGCGCAGAGCCGGTCATGGGGGGGGGGGGTCTACGGCAATGTCTGCAGCTCCCTATGCGTGTGTGTGTGTGTGTTTGTGTTGTGCGGAAAGTGGGGGAGACGGACGGCGGCAGAGCGGTGTATTGAAGCATCGGGACAATATCAGCGAGTTGCCTCACAAGGGCAAGAAGGCTTCTGTTACTTCAACGCAAAAAGAATATACGGCAGGCGCAAGGTGCAGCACAAAGCGCGCCTCCCTTCTCAGCACGTAGGCGCCACAGCCGAGCGAATAGAACGGTGCGGCTACCAGAAGCCCATTGCGCCACGTGTGGATGTACCAACTACATGTGTTTGGTCAAATTGAGTGCGTGTTGAACATCCGGCCAGCACGACGCGGTGGCATCCGTGTGTACGTGGCCCACAGCATGATGTCGTGCGTGAATCACGTTTCTTAACTGGTCATTACTCTTATACTTTTTTTTTTGATAAGTCTGGGGCTGGCCGTGCATGTTGTTTCTCTCTCTCTCTTTCTCTGGCTGAAATTGCGTCACCTGCTAAGCGGTCGCCTTGGACTTCTTCTTCTGTGCTTTGCCGCGTGGCGTCGCCGGCGGTGGGCTCTGACGCGCCTTACTGCCCTTCTTCTGTGATGCACTGGCCGGTGGCGGGTTGGCTGTCATGAAGGCGCGGCTCTGAGACACGAGTCGGCGGAAGCTGAAGAAGCCAAGGATGGTGGGCAACACGAGGTACAAGGCGCAGCCAAAGAAGATGGCGAACCAGAAATAAAGCATGAAGTGCGGGGAGAAGGTCAGGTCGTAGTCAACGTCCAGGTTCGGGGCACCGCTGATAGCTTCCTGCCCCAGGTACACGACGGTGCCGTACGCTTGTGTGACGCACGTGAAGAACTCGAGCACATCACGAGCCGGGTGCCGTGTCTGGAACGCCCAGTACAGCAGAATGCACACGGGACCCTTGATAAACATCTCCACCAGAGATACCACGTGCACCGTGGCGCCGTTGAAGGAGCCAAGAGGATCACCGTAGCGGCGGTCGAGCTTTGCGTAGTTCTCCGCAAACAGCCGGCTTGTCTTGAAGACGCCGACGCAGCCGTCCATGAGAACGTGAATAATGACGCCGTTCAGCAGGTACCACCGTGCACGGGAGCGCTCGCCGAACGTCAGCGGCGCAAGCGCCGACTCGGCGTAGTGGTCGTTCCCACTGCGCTTTTGCAGCTTGAGTGCTGTGCGTTGGTGGTAGCGCAGTAGCTTACCGATGAGCCAGCAGAACGGGAGAAGAAGCAGTGCGATGCACATGCTCCGCTCCGTGAAGTACTCAATGACATCGGCTTGCGTGAGACCCTCGCGGGCCACCCACAACGGCGTCAACACGCAGCCAAAGCAGAAAAGGAACGATGGGTCAACGAGCGCCTCCAGAAACATGTTCACGTGCAGCTTCGTTCTTTTCTCGATACGAATGATGAGCGTGCGCAGCAACGACCTTCTGCGTTAGGCGGCGATGAGTGCAGTCGTCAGCACGCAAACGTGGCAATCGGCTGGGGAGGTGAGAGGAGGGGGCTAATGAGGAAACAGATGTTGTCAATGAAGATGATTTGTGACTGCCGTTTGAACCAAGAGGTACGCACACGCGCGCAAAACAAAAATGAGAGCAATAGATTGAGAGGGACGAATAGAGAGAGCGAAGGGAGGGAGGAGGAAGAAATATAACGAGAGGGGGGGTCGTTGATTAGGAAGGTATATGAAGGCGCCGATGGACCCAGGGGCACAGACGGCGCACAACAGGATAAACGCTGCGAGGTGTGTGCACAACCCTTGAACTTCTTTTTTTTTCCTCAACGTACAGTGGCGTGAAGCAGCGATCGCACGACAGGGCTGTGACCGCGCCATGGCCAGCCGGCACCCAGAAACTTGGTGTTAATAGAAGAGTCACAGGCTCACAGTATCAAAAAGGGTGAGAAAGCTTGTCAGGTTTATTTTTTTTTTTTGATGGTCCCTGCAAATGGTGCCGCAGTGCCGGGTGCGCACATGCGGAGGTGATGATGTGAAAGATCCGTGGAAAAACAGGGGTTGCTGTTGTTCTGGGGAACTAGTGATGTTCGCCATCTGTTGTTTTGTTCAGAAAGGGGCACGACTCCGCGTAGACCTGGCGGGCATTCACGTTCACGCGCATGTGTCGCATGCAGAGGCGCCAGTACCGCTCCTTGGAGGCGTCGTCAGGCAGGTCCACTCCCTTCTCTACCTTGGTAAACGCACCATCGGCTCTCGGGTGAAGGAAGTAGGTGTTGTTCGCGTACCGCGCCGCTTCTTCCGGTGTGATCAGCTCGTCCGCGACGGTCAAGTAGTCGGGGCAGTCGTCAAAGATACGGGGTGTGGCGTGAAAGGCAGTGCGTGCGGGCCCTGTGAAGGCGGCCACGTCACCGCTGCGCAGCATGAAGGCATGTGGCGCGTCGTCCCGCGAGTCCGAGCCCATCAAAAAGATGGCCGAGCAACCGAGAGAAAGGCTCACGAGGGGCTGCTCCAGTACCTCCTCACTGATGTCCTGGTGACACATCATCATGGAGCCCACTGGGTAGTAGTTGACGATGGCGGTCTGCGGCTCGTAGGTGATATCCTCGCGGCAACGCCACGCATCCTGCTCGACGCGTCGCACCAAATGCATGAGGTATTTCATCTTGGTCTTCAGGTTCTGCGGGAAGCCAGAGTACCGCTCACGGTCGTACGTTTTACTCGTCCAATCATAGCTGAACCCCAGCGTCGCCCATCGCATGGGAGGTTGGTAGCACGTCGTCGCGCGCGGTGTCTTGGCGTGTGTGCTGAGAATGTTCGGGTGCGATGAGGAGTCACCGTATGAAAGAATGGCGTCGCGACACAGGCACTGCTGCTCCGCCTCTGAAAGCACCCCCGGAAATATCAATAGACCAGGCACGCCAGAAAAGGTGTAGCAGTCCACATCAGGGTCTTCGACGTGCACAACGTGAATGCGTGCCTGGTTCTCAGGGGTGTTCGCGCTGATATGGCGAAAGTCGACGACATCGGTGAGATCCGTGTCGACGTGAGGGGGCTGACGACGCGCCTGGCGTGGGGGGAGCTGGTACAGCTTGTACTTTTTCTCCTCATGGCGAAAGGCGGTGTCGGACAAGGCGGACGGGGCGCCGTTTCGGTCGCGTTTCGCACAACAACGCGTCGTCGCACCGTCACTGTCAGAAGCGAGGTTGTATGTGCCGAGGCGCGCCGTCGACGCGGAATCGCACGGCGACGGCGCGCACTCGGCAGCGCTTCCTCGCGACAGCATGATGTGAAGCGTGCTGCTTTGTGCCAGGGAAACGGAGGCGGAGAAGACGAAAAACAGGTAGAGAGGGGGAGGTAGGGGGAGAGAGACTACGTGTCGAAGGTTCCGTCATCAACGCCGCAACGGCACGACAGGACTCCGCAATGGACGGTCAAGAGGGTGGCTGGGCGACAGTGGTCGCGGCGCACCGAGCGAGTGTCGTTTTTTTTTCTTGTTGTCGCTGTTTCCAGCAATCCAACTCGTTGACGCGCGCGGAGTCCACCGAGAGGAGTGAGAGGAAAGACGCTGCTTGACTTTGGTGGGTGAACACAGCGTGTGTGCGGCGGAAGCCGGTCAAAGGGCGGCTCACAGCCCTGATCAGCTTGGTGTTATATCCTCTTCTTCGATTTTTCTTTTTCTGTTGTGAGGGGGGGACCGCCCTGCGATAGCAGGAGAGTAGAGGAGGGGGTGGCACAACAGGGGGAGAAGGCACACAACGCCGTGCGCGTGCACGTTTAACACGGCTGCGTCATCTGCGCGGTTCTCCTGTTCACGGTGAGATGCAGGCGCCAGATAGTCCGGCACCGAGGAGGAGACAAGGAAAGAGGGAAGTGTGTGTGAAAGAGAGAGGTTCTATGTGCCTGTGGGAAGTCACACAAGCACAGACTTCTAGCTACGTATTGTGAAAGAGAACAGAAAAAAAAGCAAATTGCAGGTAGTCAATACACGCTCAGTTAATGTAGAGATACGGGCGAGGAAGAGGGCAGAGAGAGGCCCGAGAAAAAAGAGCAAGCGAGAGACTAGGATGGTCTCATGAGCCGGTCGCGCGCGCGGAAGAAGAATGCTAAAGATGCCACCCACACGCACACACACGCGCGCGCGCGCACGCACATGATGATAATAACTACTAAAAGGAAAACAAAACATCATGTGCGTACCTCTGTTGCTGCCTCCGCCCGTAGGTGCATACGCGTGTGCGTGCGCGGTCGTGTGGGAAGCACAACTACAACTAAAAAACAACAACTAATACACTGGGTCCGATAGATTAGCGGTGCGATGGGCCTCGGCAAGCTTGACGGGTTCGCCATTCTTCCAGCACGCATCGTAGGTGTCACTGATGGGGTTCTGGTCCAGGCAGATGTCGGCACGAGACGTCCGCATGCGTACCGGATTTTGGAAGAAGACTCTCACGTTGCAGATGTCGTGGTGCTCGGCTATGTCCTTGAAGACGCAGTACAGTCGGTCCGATGTGTTGGCGTTCGCCGCGTCGGGAGTGCGTGAGCGACTCGCCATCACAGCTCGCGCGCGTGTTTCCTTTTCTTTACCGAGAAGGACAAGGTGATAGTAGTTGCCGATGAAGGCGCAGTCGCCCGACAGCATGGCTCGGCAGTCAACACCCTCGTACACCCCGCGCACGCAGTTGACGACCGAAACCGACTCCAAGTACGCGCGCGAGCTCAGGCCCAAGTACACGCCATCACGCCCGTTTGAGAGCGTGCAGCGGGTCAAGTTGACCTGTGAGTTTGACGTCGCGCTGACGACAGGCCGCAGGTGACGAGACTCCATCACCGACAGCGGTGCCGTCTCCGGAACACAAAAGGGATATTTTGCGCGGTCGTCGGCGGAGAGCGCGTTGTACTGCTCCGCTGAAATGGGTTTTGCTCCACCCAATGACACTAAACACGCATCGGTGATGTCGAGAGTCGCGTCGTCTGATACGGCAAATGTGCCGACGATGGTGGCGCCGTTGCCAATGATGGAGACAGTGGTGTTGCGAATACGGACAGACTCGAACATGTCAAGCACGTAAAGTCGGCCCTTCTCAAGGACAATGCGTGCACCAGGGAGTGTCAGCGCCTTAGCGAGGTCAGCGCTGTTGCGCACGAGGAAAAGCCCACCACCACCGGTCAGCGTACGCTCGAGGTCTTTCAGTGCGCCGACGTGCTTGGAGTGATCGACAAGCGGAGCAATCTCCTTCACGATCTGCTGCGTGTGCTCGAGCTCAGAGAGGAGGTGTTTGACCCGCTCCGCAAGGGCCCGATTGTTTTCCTGCAGCGTGGCGATCAGTTTCTCTGCGTCCGAACGATCGGGTGCGTTGGTGCGCGCTGTCATCATGGATGAGACGCTTTCTTGCGACGACGAGCCTCCCAGCCGCGTGATCTTGTCCCCGTCATTGCGCGAGAAGAGACTGAAGCACCGCTGTGCAAACACAACCGACGAAGGAGAGGACGAGGAGGCACAGTGTGATGACGGCCAGCTCAGCACACCATTACGGCAACGTGGCAAGGACGTGTGTGTACACGAGCGAAGTGCGTGGTGCATGGTTGGAAACGAGTTGTTTGTTTGTTTGATTTTTGATTGGTCCTCACAAATTTAAAAAGACCTGGAGGAAAAAGAACAGAAAGGCAATTGTCAACGAATATCGGCCGGGCTGTGCTTCGAGTTGCTCCCACTTGCGATTTTGTTTTTTGTGTCGTTGCTGGTGATGGTAATGAAGTGGACGGTTTTTTTTTTTTTGCTCGGTGAATGATGGATAGGTAGGTCACTGTCAGTCGTTTTGTGTATGCACCGTCTTCTCAGACGCGCTGTGAATGGTTGTCGAGACGAGGAGGCAAGAAAGGCATGAGAGGTGGCGGGAAGGAGAAGAAGCGTCGTGCTCAGCAGTGTGCCCGAGAGTGGTATAAGGGCAGCTCATCCTCTCCACGCGCCGGAACGAGCATCGGTATCCGTGCTGCTGTTGTTGTTGTTTTTCACTTCCTGTGGTGGCGACGGCGTGGCGTCTCAACAAGCGAAGCCAAGGAGACCACTTGCGCCAGGAAGAGAAAGACCGAGGGCGCAGTTGCCGATGGAAGGGAACCTCAACCAATATGGGTGTGTGTACTTGTGTGTAGTCCGCACGTGTCGGTCTTTGTCCCGATCATTGTGTGTGTGGGGGGGGAGGGGGTACACTCTCATCAGTAGGTGTTGCTGCCAGCCATGATAGCAAGAAAAGAAGATAGCAGACAGTTCGCACGGGGTGATGGCAAGGACACCACCATTGCGCTTAGCGGCATCATTATCTTATACACACACACACACCCGCACATGTTTGCCTCAGCTGTGTTCCGATGACGCCCCGCAACCTGACTGAGCGGGACCGTCGCGCAAAAACCACCTCTAGTCGTCAAACTCAAGCAGCTTGAAGCCAGTTTTGAGCGCCGTCGTCAGGTCTGTGCGGGTGCGGTACTCCCAGTAGGGCATGGCCGACGCGCTTGGGTACCCGGGCGGCAGCACAATTTTTAGTGTGTCATTGAGAACCGCCTCTTTCAGTAGACGGTCTGACGGTGTGGTGGTGGAGAGAGACGGCGACGCGTTCACTTCGATTAAGTGTGGTTTCAACGTGTCGTCGATGAGCACGTCGTAGCCGTACAGTTCAAACGAGTGTTTGTCATTGAACATGACCTGCTCCATCGCCTTGAGAGAGTGATAAATGAGGAACTCAATGTCTCGCATCAATGTTTCGGCCACGTACGCGCCGTAGCGACCCTGCACGTAAAGGAAGAGGTTCGCCACCGTCCACTTGCCGCCGTGCACGGTGTTGTAGTGTTCGTCCGTCTTCTGCAGTGCGACATTGGTGAGGTGCGAGCCCAGGTCATCCTCCGCAAGGCTGTCGCTGACGTACTTGGTGGCGCAGAAGCGCGCGAAACCGTCCTTGTGGAAGTACGCGACGAGGGGCTTGTAGCTTGTCACGAGGACGTACAGCCGCATATCGAACTTCTTTCCGCCAATGAGCAGAGGGTTCGCAATGTATCGACTGACGATGAACGTACCGAGCATGGAAAGAGCGTCCTTGCCGCTGGCGGTGGTCAGAGGCACGCCACTCTCCGCGCGCTCCACGGCGGCGTTGACGGCAGCCGCGCTGCTACCGCCGACGGTGGGGTGGTTGTGGCTGCCAGGCGTCGCCGCCGCAGATGCCATCGATTCCGCCTCCTTCTTCTCCTTCGCCCAGCGAAGCAGCTGCTGAACGCGGTTGACGAGGAAGATGCCCTTGCCCTGCGAGCGCGAGGTCGGCTTCACAATCCACGTTGACCCGGGCCGCTTCTTGAACTCCTCGACGAACATGCTCAAGTCATTCGGGATGTTGTAGGTGATAGGGACGCTCTCGACAAAGTCGAACGCGTGGGCGAAGCCCGCGGTTGTGCAGTGCAAGCCCTCTGCCACTGTCGCTCGAAGAATGTTCGAGCCGCCGGAGCCGCCCATGCGTGGGGTGTTGGCCGCCGCGCTGGCTGCCGCTGCCGCCGCGTACGTCGCCGTCGCCTCCTCAGTGGTCGTGCCTGTGGAGAGAAGATGCACATGTGCGCCTGTAGCGTGCAGTGCCGCCACACGCCAGTCTGCCGCGCAGATAAGCACCAATTTCTGCGGGCGGGACTGTCGCTCGCGGACATAGCGCTTGATGTTCTTGTACATGAGGTCCTTCCTGGTGAGCTCGTAGTGGTTCGGAAAGTGGTTGATAATCTGGTTGTCCTGAAGACGAAACTCCGCCGCATTGAAGATGGTACGAATGCGTGAGACGCTCATCCAGAAGACGTGCCAGTCGCCGTAGGCGGTGTCGCTGCTGCTGCTGCCGTTGCGGTCGGCAGCCCCACCAGCAGAAGGACCGTCTGCGCTGGCCTGTTGTGCAGTCACCTCTTCCACACGGCAGCTGGTGAGTCGCTCCAGCATGAAGTGAATGACCTGCTTATCGAGGTCCGTGCGGTAGCGCAACGTCAGCAATCCCGGTGGCGTGGTGGGTGCGGGCGAGGCAGTGGTGGGTGACGCCGGCCGTGGAGGGGCGGACGGCACACCCGCTGAGGCGACGTAGCCTCGATAAGCGGCAGAGGCCAGGGCCGCGCTGTTGCACGCGTTCGCCCGGGCACCGGCGTCGGCAGTGGTCCTGCTCTGCGCTTGCGGTGGTGGCTGTGGACCGGACCGAGAAGAGGCGTAGCGTAGTGTGGAGCGGTCCTTGGGTGGAGGGCTCGCCGAGGAGCCGGGGCCACCGTTCAGACCAGTGCCGCGCACGCCCGTCCTCACGTAACGAGGGGCCTTGGCGTCCGGCAAGGCGGCCGTGGACGGCGAGGCAGGTGAAGACACCGACGACATCTCCTTCGAGAATGAGAAGCGGAAAGAGAATACAGGTGTGTGTGTGTGTGTGGAAGAGAATAAAAAGTAAAAAAAGAACGAATCGGGGCACCGTGATTCCTTCAGTTGAGTCTAATGAACGCCCGTCTGGGCAGCGTGTACACACAGACACACTCGCACACGTCGGCACGTTGGCACGTCCCTAATGAAGGAGACAAAAAATAAAGAGAAGCAACAAGTAGCTCAGAGACGGCACTGGCGTCTGTAACAGGTCCGACCGAGCGCACGGTACACAACCATGTGTGTACTTCTAAGAGAGGGAGAAAGTAACACGGTGGGTGAGTGAGTGCGATGAGAAGCGGCGCACTAGGACCTACAGACCCTGCCGGTCAGGTCTGCGCGACAACAAGCCATCAATTCTGGCGCGCGTCATGTGCGGCGAAGTACGCGGAATGGCTGTGCGACGATCCAGTGTCGATGTTGTCTACGCCAGCGATACGTGTGTGTGTGGGGGGGGGGGGGGTAGTCAACCGTTCTCTCCGTGACGGCGACGCCACTCGCTTTGAGGTTCACCGGCTGCAAGCCTGTGTTCCCGGCACGCACAACGGCGGCAACCTGTCGTCGGTGTCTTCAGATTTCTTCTCACACTGATTGTCTCACTGTTGTTGTGTCTCTGTGTAGGTGGATGTGCAGTTTATACTATTATGCTTAATCGTTACAGTGCAAGCGAGGTGAACAGGTTGGCTGCTATTAAGAGCAATCAAATAAACAGAAGAAGAGAAGTGTCTGCGCTCGCATCTGTGTGTGTGTGTGTGTGTGTGACGGCAAAAAAAGGAGCAAGGGAAGGCTGACTGCAGAAAATTCCTCAGCGTATCTGCTGACGCTTGGACGAATCTCTCTGTGCAAACGCCGTCGCATAACAAGAATGAACATTTTTTTAACAGTGGACAGGGCCACAGAAGAAGACGTGCATAGCGCGCACATACAAGTGGCCAGTTGAAGTGGCTGTGTGTCATTCGCGGGCCCGTTTCTTCGCCTTTGCCTTTGTCATTCCGTTCACCTTCTTCTTTGTGGTGGTGGTGGGCACGGCACGAGTTGTCGTTGTCTTGGGTGAGGCCTTCTTCTTTCCTTTGGTCTTTTGAACTGCCTCCTTCGCCTTCGCCGCCGCCGCCGCCTCGGCCGCGGCACGCTTGCGCAGTCGCGCCGACTTGTTCTTGTTGCGGCCCTTCCGCTTGACCGGCTTCGGCGCAGCTTTCTTGGCAGCGATCTTGAGCGCTTTGCGAGCTTGCCGCTCGTGGCGCCGCCGCTGCCGCACCTCTGCGGCGATGCCGTCGGCCTCCACCAGCTCTTCTGCTTTCATGTCGTCACCAAGAAACTGCTGCAGCGTCTGCAGAAAGGACTCCTGGGCCTCACCATTGTGTGGCAGTGCGTACAGCCGCTTGTCCTTGTCGGCCTCCTCGGCCATCCGTTTGTGGTCGTTCAGTTGCATGCGATGAAGGCGGCGGTTCATGGTTTTGAACCGGTGTGAGTACAGCTTCTTGCCTTGTTGGCGCAGCATGGCGGTCTCGTTGAGTGTCTTCTGCACCTGGTCCGCGACAGCCGCCTCCTCGTCACCTTGACCACCTGCCGCTGGGCGCAGACGGATAAACTTGGTGGGTTGCCGCGTGCGTGCGCCGGTTGCCGACGACGTGGCAGACGGTGAGGAGGGCGAAAACCCCCTCTGCACATCCCCCGGTGCTGCACGTTCTTCGGTGAGGTCAAACGGGGTCGTGAAGTACAGCTTCTGGGTGTGCGTCGGGTACTCCAGATTCGAGTAGCCCCCCGCGGCGGCAATCTCCCCCACGGCCGGCATCTCTGTTCGCTGCACCACCGGCATGGCCTGCGGAAGCGTCACCTCGCCTTGCTTCGCCACCATCCTGTGCTGCGCGTGTCGGGACAAACGCGGCGCGGGCGGCATCACGTTGAGCTGCACAGGCGCGGTGAACTGCCGAAGGTACCGCTCGCTGACGGTGAGCGCGGCTTCCGACGCGCGGACGGCTTCCTCCGCGCACTTGGCAATCTGCGCCGCGTCGTTGCTGGTCTGCAGCGTCTGTGCCAGCTGATGTTGCTTGGGCAACCGCAGTGTCTGCGCCACACCGGCGGGAAGGGCGGCCTCAGTCGGCATGAGTGCGACGTACGTTTCGAGTGGCGTCAGCGGCACCGAGTCGGCAATGACGTGGATGGCAATGGTGCGGTGGCGCTTCTTGCACCGCAGCGCCGCGGCGCGAAGGTGGCCAATGTGCGGTGCGGTCTCGGGCGGCACGTAGCGGTAGTCTGGACAGACCCCCGTCACGGTGGTGTAGAGCGACCAGAGGGCGGCTTCGAAGAGGTGGGTACCCGTCTCCGGCTCTGCCTCGCCGGTGTACTCGTCCACGCTGAGCAGGTCCGCCAAGAACTCCGTGTTGATGCTCGTCAAGGACGGTGAGACCAGGGTGTGGTCGGGGTAGGCCGCCCGCACCGTGCGGTAGCGCTTCCACAGACCCATCGCCACGTCGCCCGCGCCGATGTAGTGATCACCGCCGTTGAGAAGGAAGAGAAAAATGAAGTCGATGCGCACCGAGGCGAGCTGCGACGGTAGGATGCGGGCCGCGTCGCCGTGGGTGGCCGACGTCCCCTTCAGCCACCGGTACAGGATCTCGCTCACGTTGATGACCTGCAGCGAGGAGGGCCCCACCACCGTGATGTTGTGGTAAAAGGTCGCACCAAGGCACGTCATGACCAGATCAATGTCGTTGCCGAGCACGACGACCGAATCGTTGGGGTTGTACGGTGCCGTGTACGGCGCCGTCGCCGGTGCACCAGCCGCCATGCCACCACCGTCGCCACCAGAGGAGGGGGAAGAAGAGGCATGCTTTGCGTGTCGGTGGTTTCTGCGATGCCCATCGCGACCAAAGGCACGTCCGTTGCGGGGTGTCGCCGCCGCCGACGCCGACGAAGACGACTGGCCACGCGAAGAGGCGGCGGGGCGGCTGTCCGCCGTGAGATCGTGCTGATAGGCCAAGTAACTCAGCGCGCGGGAGATTTTGGCCTCGCCCTCCCCCACGACGGTGGAGCCGTGCAGGAACACAGGGCAGCGCCGGCGCAGAAAACCACGGCCGTCGTTCAAACGAAACTGCGCAGCCAGTGCGTTCTCCAGCTCAACCATAAAGAGTGACCCCGCCGTGATGGACAAGGAGCTGAGCTGGTGGGCGGCACCGGTGTCCAGCAGTGAGACCTTTCGCCGTCGCAGCCGCTGCGTGTGCAGCTTCGCAATAGGGGCTGGGCCGTCGAGACAGATAGTAAGGGTCTTGCGGGGTGTAACGACCTGGGTGACGAGAACACGCAACCGCTCCAAAATGTCGTGGATGATCTCCTTCTTGGACTTGGTCGCCACCTCGTGCTTGCCGAAACAGGAGTGCACAATGCAGTTCATGTCCACGAGGACGTGATCGGCGGAGGGGATGGCGGTGGAGGATGTCAGCGCATCCTGCCAGTGCTCATCCACCCCCTCCCCAGTGGTGTCGTCACCAGTCAGACGAGCTTCGACGTCCGCGCCGTCGCCGTCTTCGTCGCCGAGGTCATTGTATATACCGTTGGCGGCATTCATGGCACTCTGCCGCTCTCGCAGCTCGAGCTCTTCTTGCTCGCTCAGCGGCACGGGCAAGAGCCGCGTGCAGCCCTGCGAGTCAATGAACTTGCGAAGGCCTAGAAGACCCATGATGCGCCGTCCGTTCTCGTTCTTTTTGTATTGTTGTTATCGTTGTTCGGTGGTATAAGGGGCATGAGATGAGGCGGGCCAGAAGAGAAGCAAAGTGACAGTAAAGAGAAAAGAGAGAAGGAGTGGGTGGGTGGATCTGAGGGAGATGCGTTGGTGTCGGTGTGAGTCGATCACGGTCGACAGGCGAACACAAAAGAAACAGTTACGGCGGCCGTCCTTCATGACGGGGACGCAACGGTTACCAGTGGGGAGAAGACCGGCCCAGTCACAGCGGATTCGTCGTGTACGTGCGACGATGGCCATTATTTTCCTTTGTTGACGCACCTGTTTGCCAATTCGAGAGAAGGGAGACGGGAGAGAAACAAAAAGGCGGACGTCCGCGTCAACACCAACCGCCGACGTCCCGCAAGAGGTGCGTGCGGGGGACGCGTATCGTGGCTGTCGTTCTTCCCATTCATCGTTTTGTGGCGGTGCCGGGTGTTGTTCTCGCTGCGTGTGTGCATGCTGTGGCGGGGTAACACGCGCAAGACTACTCGTCCTTGGCAGTGTGCGGCAGAGCTTGTTGGCACTCTGCGACATGACCATTCCTGGGCACAGAGGCGGGATCCTGCATGCGCCGCATCAGCCACGGCAGGCACAAGGTCAGCGTGAGAGCGAAGAGGATGAAGGGCAACACGGCGGTGAGCACGTGCGGCGGGGTGGCGTTGAGCAGGCTTCCGTCGAGGTGAAGGTCGTAAAAGAGGCACGGAAACAGTTCGGGGTAAGGTGTGACAGCCGAAATCGTCGCGGTGACCTCCATAACGGGGAGAAACGGATCGCTCGCGTCGGCGCCAGTGGACGCTTCGGGAAGGCCTTTGCGCAAATCCACCGCCTCACACCACGCTGCCTCCTTCCGATGAAACAGCGCGCTGCCGTCGCCAGTGGCGCACTGCATGGACACAGTTATCACATCGGTGACCAGAGGTTCAGCGACGCGGCGTACCCGACTGAGGTGGTCTGTCGACGCGGCGTCGTGAAGCGAAGAGCGGCGGACGTGCAGCAGCCGAATGTGATATTGCACCGACGGGGCACCCTTGAAGCAGAGCCGGACAAAGTAGCGCCGATCGGTCTGTACCGACTCGAGCACGTAGCGGCGCGCGGAGGGGCAGTCAGGGGTGGGGTGTGGTGTGAGGGCGTCTGTCAGCGCGGGGTTGCGAAGGGCCTCATTGTAGTACCCGTGGCCTGGTGTCAAGACGCTGTAGCCACCAGTCCACGGTGCTTCGTAAATCCTGTTGTGTTGTTGCGCCTCCGCACAGACATCGTCGGATGAGGTGGAGAAGTTACATCGTGTCAACGCGTCGGCGCCGGAGTCTCCGCCAAGCACGGCCACGTGGTAGTACACGACAGTGGCCAGTAGGATGGCCGAGAAGAGCGCTGCCCACCGCAGTAAGCTCGTCACAAGAGCAGGCAGCCCAGCCATGGCAACAAGACAACTAGGGCGCCTAACACGCGTACACGCCAAGCGCGAACGAGAGGAAGATGGAGCATAGACGGTGAGAAAGAGAGGGGGGAAGAAGGAAGTTGTCTTGAAGAATAACAGGCACAGACGCGTGTCCGTACACACGTACCACTTTGACAACTCGGCCCACCGGCGGACGGACCACGTCCTTCACCCGGACAAGGACGAGCGTGCGCGGGTGGTGTAGCATACCTGCCGCGCCATCGACACGCCTCCATAACTCTGTGAGAGGCGGTCCCCTCTTTCGCGTACACCACCTACCCGTACTCTTGTTCCTTGTTGCGCTGGTCGCCACGCCGACTTCAGTTGTGCCACGTGGCTTGAGTAAGAAAAAAAAAAGCCTGTGAAAACGAGTGAGGAGACAAACCATGAAAAAAAAAAAGGGGTGAGATCGCACACACGCGTCAGGAGGGACTAAAAGAGATAGGCGTCGCTCGTGTGAGAACCCACACGGCTCTTCGGGCGCCCACGCGATGCCTTGCCGTTCTCTGTGCGTCTGCGCGCACCAGTCTGGGGAGCGGCCTTCTTCACGCGGGTGCTCACCTTGGGTGGTGGTGTTCGCGATGGGGCGTGCGCCCCTTCCACCTCTTCGACCTCCTCGACCACCTCCTCCACACCATCGTCCTCCTTTCCATTCGACACCGTGCGATCGCCACCCGGTTCGGCACCTGAGGAAATAGCGCTGTGATGGAGTACTGCCGCACCCGGGATCGTCAGTGCGGGTGGTGTGGTGTGCCGCATCCGTGTTCCACGCTGTAGCCACGGTCCCAGCAGCGGAGCGCGCCACCGCACCGCGTCGGCGATGTGCTGCTGGAGCTCAGAGGAGCGCTGCACATCATCGCGACGGTGGCTTGCAAAGTACTCCCGGGCGGGCTCGTCAGCCGCGAAAGCGTCCCCTTCATCCGCCCCACCGTCGCGGTCAACGTGCTGATGCTTGTCACCACGGCGAGTCAACGGCTCCGGCGTCTCCGCGGACATGGACTTGAACGACGCGACGTTGTCAGCCGCGACCCGCCGGAAGTAGTCCAGCCAGCGTGGGTATGCCTCCACGAGCTGCCCTGTCACACGGAACTGCCAGTCGGTCTGAATGCGGGTCGACGCCGCGAAGACGTTGGTGAGCTGCTTCTGAAAGCGGTACGGCACGGCCATGTCGTTGGCGCGCACAAGCTGGATGCCCAGGTAGGCGAGATCCGTGTTGCCTGTCTCCTGGCCCGTGCTGAGAAACACCTCTGCGACGGCCTGGACGCGTTGTTCGTGATTGGTCGGCAGTCCCAGCGATGCTGGTGCGCGGCCGTTCGCGAGGCCCAGAATAAAGCTAGGCAAGCTCGCGATGGTGGCCTTGCGCGAGTCGGGCTCGACGAGGTTGAGGGCGATCTGGCGCATGAGAGGCACAAAGAGGTCCTCGCGCAGCCCATGCTTGCGCACCGTCCGCGGCACCGGCTGAACCGGCTCTATCGGTGCACAGAATCGCTGCAGGCCTTCACAGAAGCGTCGCCACGTGGCGTCGCCCATCGCCTCGCGCGTGAAGTCGGGGTTCTTCAGTGTCGCCACGCCGTCTGTGAACCAGCGCACCATGATTTGTTCGGGCCGCCGCGACAGCACACCGTCAGTCGCACCCCCCTGTGCGTTGTCTGTGGTAGTGGTGAAAGACTTATCGTCCTCTGCGGTGGTCTGTGCGGTGTGTGGCGCCGTCGTCGACGCACCACGTGGTGCGTGCGAAATAGCAGGCACGAGCCCCTCCGACACGACGACAAAGACCACATCGACGAAGGGCGTGTACAGCAGCCTGTACAGGTCCGGCACGTACGCCGGCACGAGCAGACGGACGTGTGTTTCCACTTCGGCCGATGACATCTCCTCGGCGGGATCCGCCGCAAGGCCACCAGTGGGATCCTCAAAGAGATTCAACTCTAGCGGGGTCGTACCCTCGTGTGTGTGTGATGTCTCGCCGAGCATGTTCGCCACGTCACTCCTGGTCATCGGCGGACGCTCTTTGCGGCGCAGCACACGGGAGAGGTGTAGAGGCGCCGCCAGTGGTGCGGTAGCGGTCGCAAAGGCTGACCTCCGCATGCTCATCGGGAGAAAGCCGGTGGCCAGCCGCGCAAGTGGGCGGGAGCTCTGGCGGCATCGCCACATCCCCGACACCGTTGGTTGCGTGGCAGAAAATGCACACAAGTGAGGGGAAAGCACAGTTGGACGAGCGGCGCGTTGCCTCGCAAAACGCCTTCTTCCTCTCTCTCTCTCTCTCGATAGTTCCTCCGCACAGGCGCACAGTAACGTCTCGTGAATGACAACGAAGGGGGAGAGAGAAAAATGTGGAGGGACACGTGTCGGTCCACTAAGCCTCCTGTGAGCAACTGGTAGAGAGAGAGAGCGAGAGATGTGGAGAGATGTGGATGTTGGATCCGGGCTCGAAGAGGGCGAGTATGTCTTTTCCATGTTCCAGACGCAGGTCTGCCGTCAGGTCAGTGCATCGTGTGCCCTGAGAGGAGCCTAGTGTCATTGTTGCGGGCGGTAATGGCCACCGTGGTACCCGTATTCAAATGTCTCTGCATTTTTTCAGCCATGCACGGATTTGTTCTTAGAGTTTTTCTTTTTCTGTGATGAGTCCGGCACACGTACACGCATAGCTAAGGAGCAGGGAGAGGGGCAAAAAGGGGAGGCGGTGTGTGACACGCCTCGGCGCTCGTCCTCTCGTCGATCAGTGACCGCACCGGGCGGCGGCCTCCTTCAGTGACTGCATGACGTCCGTCACGAACGCCTTGCCGTGCGCGGCGCTGTCAATAGGGCAGGTGAGAGACACAGAGAGCCACAGTCGCTTCTGAAGGGCCACGACGCCGACGCCGAGCGCCAGGGCATGACGTGTGTTCTGCGCAGCCGACTCCCACAGCACGTCCCGCCAGGCCTCTGCGAGCGACGCGGTGGCCTCATCCGAGCTGGTCAGCCAGCGCACGAGCACGAGGCCAAACACAACGCCGTTGACTGACGCGTCAAATCGACCGTCGGCGTGAATGGCCTCACGCAGCGCAGCGAGCACACACTGTTGAGAGCGCACCAGTGCCGCAGACGGCGGAGGACACGCCACGAGATGCAAGGCCAGCGCCACGGCGCCACCAGCCTCGCCGGTGCCGGCACCTCGCCTTTCACGTGTGGTCGTGAGGTGGAACGCATCGAGCTGATGGGTGTGTGTCGCGCGGTCGGGAAAGACCCAGCCGTTGATCGGCGCGCCGCCGGCGGAGGGCGAGGAGGGACCGCCCGCGGCCATTCGTGCTGACGCGGAGAGCGTGTGTTGGAGTGTCCACCGCAGTTTCGCGGTGTCGGCGAGGAACAGCGCCGCGTGAGACTGGCCACGCCCCGCGTGAGCCAACGCAAATGGCAGAGCACACCGCTGCAGCGAGACAAAGAGAGAATCGGCGTGTGCGAGGCCCCGCTGCGCACAAGCGTACACCGTCGTGGCGGTCGAGCGGAGTGAGTGGTTCTCGTACTCACCGTCCTCCTCGCACTGCGCGTCGTTCGGCGGCGCCGCGAGCAAGGCCGTCCCGCCCGCGCTGGCGTCCACGTGAAACCATACACCGGTTTTTTGACAAAACTCAGCGATCCCCTCGAGTGGGTCCACCGCGCCGCTCCACCGCCCGCCAAAGACGCCGACAACGAGGCAAGGGAACAAGCCTTGCGCGGCGTCCTCGACGATCTGCCGCTTCAACGCGTCGACAGAGACGGCGTATTGGCCTGTGGTGGGTGAGGCGATGGTCTGCATGGCCCGCACGTGCCCGACCCCGAGCAAACGCGCAACGGTGAACAGCTGTGGGTCGGCCTGGTCGCTCGCATACACAACCAACTTGCCCATGCCGTCGGAGGCTATCCCAGAACTGCGAGACACAGCGGAGGCCGGCTGGCATCGTGTGAGCGCCTGTGTCACGGCGGTCCGCACCAGGCATGCATACGCCTCCAGTGTGGTGTCGTAGACAATGCCACCGCCTCTGGCGGCAGGTGCGTCGACCGGCGTCGGCATCAGTGGAGGTGGTGATGGTGGCGTCTGCGAAGGCGAGGCGACGCGCTGAAACGCAAACAACGCACGGGCTTCCGTCGCCGTGCCGTGGCCAAGCTGGGGTGGGGCGTGTGCACCACCACCACCACCACCACCGAGGCGTGCCTGTCCGGCGGCGGCATTCACAAGGGCCACATCCGCGAGGATGTGGTGCTCACCACGAGCATCCACAACGACCGGTGTCCACGTGTGAAGCTGCACGCCGAGGGCAGGTCGCGGCGACGCCGGCCCATGCCGCTCGCTCTCAGACGGCCCCGCGGCGCTGGGCCGCGC
Source organism: Wallacemonas sp. TrypX (assembly GCA_030849625.1). Classification (NCBI taxonomy): domain Eukaryota; phylum Euglenozoa; class Kinetoplastea; order Trypanosomatida; family Trypanosomatidae; genus Wallacemonas; species Wallacemonas sp. TrypX. The sequence goes on along the minus strand of JASANP010001158.1, from coordinate 185,975 downwards.
GTCTTCCTCGCCCTCGGGCCACCAGAAGCGGGATGGCAGCCGCAGGTGCCGGGCAAGGCAATTGGCCACCCGCCTCTCCAAACGTGCCGCAGTGGCGGTGGCGTGTTGCTGCGCGCTCAAGGCGTCACCCGCGCCACGTGCGTACGGGGATGTGTGAAACGTCAGGAGGTTCTGAGCAGGAAAGAGCGGACCGGAAAGGGCGGTCTCATGCGCGGCGAGCTGGACGTCGCCGGCTAGCAGGGAGGTCAGTAGCGTCGCCGTAAGTTCGGCTGTCACCGCGTCTGCGCCAGGGCGGGTCGCATCGGTAGACGGCGCAGGCTTCGCCACGTCCATCATGTCGATGGCCGCCAGGAACGCGCGCGCCGTCGCCCGGTTCGGCCTCTCTGTAGTCGGCGCAGGTCGCACCAGTGCATTGCAGAGCACATCAAGGGGATGGTCTCCGCACGGCGCGGCCGTCACTCTGTCGTCGGGCGTGTCGACCGCAGCCGCAGTGATCGGGTGTGTGGGAGTGGCCACAGTTGTTTCGACGGCCTGTGCCATGGCCAGAAGGGCGCGGTGAAGAAGGCGGCGCATGCTCTCTCTTTCCTCAGGCGTCTTGGTGGCGTGACGGCGCGAATGGGGGAAACAGTGAGCCACGTCAGGTGCGACGAGCTACCGTGCATGTGTGCGCGTGCGGTGTATTTGAAAAGAGAGAGGAAACGAGAAAGGCGGAGAAGAGGCGAAGGGGGAGAGCGTTCGTGGGCGGTCAATCAAGGAATAGTTGCGGTTGAGTACTGGCTGAGCGTACGACCGGTTTGTCGACATTGGCACCGCATGTTGGCACTACTAAGTACGCAAAGTCGCCGTTCTGGGGAGGGCTCCGCCACACGCCTCGCGTTTCTTCACGGTTGTTGTTATTGTTGTCGTTTTTCAGCGTTGGCCTCTTTCACTCTCCCTGCTTTCACGGATGTAGCCGTCAGTTCGCGCGACTGAGGCAAGTTCGTAGGAGTGTCTTGCAGCGGGGTAGTGACGTTTGCCAATACTGCTGTTGCTGTTGTCGGCTGCGCAACCTTTATTCAACGCCGGGATGCGTGTTTGTGTTTGTGTGTTAGTGTGTGTGTGTCCAGTTTAGGCATTGCCCGTACTTGCGTCAGGCTTAAGCGTTTAGAGAAAAGCACAAGCGTGGGGGAAAGAAAGACAAGGTGAACAAAAGAATAGCCTGTCTCGCGGGGGTGGCTGAGAAGCGAAGACGGGGGGTGCGAGGTCTCATTCTTTGCCCTCACTGCTCTTTTCGTCGTCGCTGTCGGAGAGCTTGACGATGATGTTCTGCCTGGCCTTGCCGCGTGGGTGGTTCAGCTCACCCTTGACAACCTTTGTCCTCTCTTTCTTTGCCCGCTGGTCGTCCGCCGCGCGGTCGTACCCGTCAAAGCCATCTGTGCCCGCTACGCGCACGCCCGTGGTGCGCTGAAGCTCCTCCAGACTCGGTGGGGGCCAGTAGCGAGAGTTTTCCACGATGTAGAACATGGGATCGTTTGGGATGGGGTCGAACGTCGAGGACGACGTGCCGGCCGCCGCGTGCGACGACGAGCTCACCGCGGCCGCCGCTGTGGAGTGGCCTTGCTGTTCCGCGTAAAGGTCCTCAACATTCACCTTCTGCTGAGGCAGCTCGCTGGAGCGTGGCACGCGAACGCTGGAGAACTGGCGGGCCTCGGCAGCCTTGTTAGTCAAGCGCGTGCGCTGCGGCTGCCGCTTTGCCGCGTGGGGATGGTGTTTTGGGGGCATGCTCGTCGCCACGTAGAGAGCGTGTACCGTTCGTGTGTGTGGGGGGGGGAGGAGTGCGTGTGTCCAGCAGACAGCCGATCTACGCGCAACGAGCAGGAGAGAGAGAAAGGAGAGAAAGAGAAATCACGAAAACATAGCAGCGGCAGGTGTACGTAAATACGGAAAACAAATGGAGAGGGGACAGCTCTCTTCGTCTGTGCAAGCATCTGTGTGTGGAGAAGAGGGGGGGCACATACACACATACAGACGTGTCTGCTCCTTGTTGATATGTTGAGCGACAACGGAGGGACACACATACGCCTTGTTGTGTGCACTTCAGCGAAATGAAGCAACAAAAAAAATGAAAAATGAGCGTTGGAGGGGGACTGCTGCCTGTCACGCGTAGCCGCGAACGACTCTCCACTCTGGGCAGACCAAACCTCCGACGGGTGGCGAGGGGAGGGGTGTCGGGTCCTGAAGTGGCGTCCTTCACGAGCGGCCGACTTGAATGCCCACGTCTGACACGCGCATCGCTACAAAGCGCGCACGCGCATTCGGCGGGTTGGCGGTGAGATCATCACGCAGACGCTGCGCAGCCGCCTCACTTTTGGTGATGATGTACAGAAAGCCGCCACCGCCGGCGCCGACCAGCTTCGCGCCGCGTGCGTACGGCTTCACACGCTCAAGGATCGCTTGCACAGCGGGCGGACACGTGCCGGGGTCCAGTCGCACATTCTGCCCCCACGCAGCCGCTACCAGCTGGCCCACGGCCGCCATGTCGCCGCAGCTGATGGCCGTGCAGAGCCGCTCCACCTGACTGCGCATCTCACCCAGCACCGTCAGCCGCGCACGCTCGTTGAGGAGAACGCCACGCACGATCTTGGACAGGATTGACTTCGCCGTGCGCGTGAGACCCGTGTAGTAGAGCACGTGGCATCCTGCGTGGCCAGGTGCCGTGAAGAGCCGCTCCGGTAGCCAGCACACCGTCGGCCGCTGCACCAGACCCGCGCTGGACTGCACGAGCTTCACACCGGCGTAGAGTCCGCCGAACTGGTCCTGCCAGCCACCGCCGGTCGTCAGCAGCTGCTCCACATGCAGCACGCGCGCACAGACGTCTTCTGTGTCCCAGCCAAGGTCGCAGAACTCGGACAGCGCACTCAACGCCGTGCCAGCGACGATCGATGACGTGCCGAGACCCGACCCTGCCGGGATGGCCACCAACAACGTGAGCTCCAGACCTCTGCCCCCAAATGTGCGGACCAGTTGGTCCTCGAGCGACGTGAAGCGACACCTCGCGTCGTCTCGGCAGCTGGCGGGGAAAAAATCGGGCAGGAACCCGGCCAGCGCCAGCGCCGCCTTGGCAATGGCGAAGGCTGAGCCGACGTCCGCGTAGGCGCGTAAAGCCTCGTACGTGCGTATGACCTCCTCCACGCCGAGGTCGATGGAGCGGATGGCAATCTCTGGTGTGTTGCGCAGGCGCACGTACACCTGGATCGGCGTCTGCCCATTCAGCTCCACCGCCACGTTCACCACCGCACCGCCGTGGAAGAGGCTGAAGGGTGGGGTGTCCGTCCAACCCCCGGAGAGATCGATGCGCGCGGGACTACGAGCCCACACCACTTGGTCAGCCTGCACGGCCGCGCGCGGCAGACGCCACGGGGCCTTGTTAGTGGGTAGGAGACCTCGTGGCAGGGGCAGCTCACAGCCAGGCGCAACGGGCGGCGAGGCTGATGTAATGCACGTGCGCAGAACGGCAAAGGCGTGGTCGTCCCACTGTGCGGCCGACGAGTTTATGGCGCTCGACGGCGCCAGCTCAAGGACACGGGCACAGAACATGCTTGCCCGCGCGGTGTACAGTGTGGGTGTGTCTGGTACCTGTGGCACAGGCAGGCGCAACTCTGCCCACCGCGCCGCCGTGGCGTGCAGGTCGAGGAGGTCGTAAGCCGCAGGCACGCACGGCACGCGCGTGGTGGGCTCAAAGGCCAGCCACTGCGGCAGCGCGTCGCGGAGGAAGTCATCCCGCAGCGCCTCCATCCGCGCGACGTCCGTCCACGCGCTGATGTCCGCCGCTGACACACGCGGGCAGCGCCGCCACAACGCCGCAAGCGATTGCAGCGCCTCAGGATCGTGTCTTGACGGTGGCGCCACGAGGAACTGAATAAGGCGCCCTAGTGTTCCCAAAGACGGCGAGCAGGGGAATAGACGGGCCGCGTAGATGTCGTGTGCATGCGTGGTGCCGAGTGCGTCGAGTGGAGCAATGTCCTCGAGGGTCAGCGTGCGCGCGTTCAACCATGCGTGCAGGGATGTGCTCATGAACTGCGTCGCCTCGTCGCGCACGTCGCCCGTGAAGGTGTCGGCATAGCCGTAGATACGTGCTGCCCAGAGAGGCCCACAGGACAGCGCATCGTCGGCGCGAACCGCCGACGCACACATCGGCACCACAGACACACAAGCAAAGGCTGGCAGATGAAGCACCCAGTCATTCCCAGGTGGAAAGCCGGTGAGTACGTGGTGATGTTGCAGTGCCACGTCAGCGCCAACATCAGCGCAGTCGATCCAGATGCAATTCGCAGTTTGTTTCGTCGTCAGGGCCGTGGCGGCGAGCGCAGCGACGTGCGCGTCTTGCACAAACACTCGTCGTGCCGTATCGACGTAGTGCCGCAGCGGCGCTGGCGGCGGTGGGCCAGACTTCACGGCTGTGGCAGAGCTTGGAAGGAATAGTGGGTGAAACACGGGTCCCTCGCGGGGTGCCGTGGTGGCGGCGGCCAGTGCGACCGTGGAGTCCACAAGATCCGCCGTGGTGCCGAGGTGAAGGAACGTGAGCCCCGTGTCGGTGAGGTCCACCACCTGGACACGTAGAGAGGACGGCGTGACGTCCCCCGGCGCACCCCGGCATGCAGCTCGCTGCGGCGCCTCGCCAAGGCAGCCCCCAAAGTCAGAAAAGAGGTCGTACGCCCTGCCGTGCGGTGACTCGGTCGAGTCGGTAGTGGGCGGCTGGTGTCCGCTGCAGTACTGCTGGTAAAGGCAACGCACGGCACGGTCACTCAACATCCAAACGCCAATGTCAAGCAACAGCTGGTAGGGTGGTGATGCCGCCATGTCGCTGTCGCGTACCGCGGCCCTGCGCATCTCCAACTCCGTAGGCTTCTGCAGCATGCACCGCAGTGAGTGTCCGTGGCGTGGGTCCACCACAAACACGCCATGCCGTGAGAGTCGATCTGCCTCCGCCCCGACGCCGTAGCAGAGAACGTCGATCACCTCCTCGCCGCCTGTCACCGGCTCGTCGACCGTGTTGACCTGCGCGGATGCGTCCCTGCACGGCGGGACGGCAGGCCGTCGTGCTGTCACAGACGGTAAGGAACCGAGCGGGGTGGTCAGACAGATGTCGCCGCAGAGAATGACCGTGCGTAGGTGTGCCGGTGTCGTGGGCAACACCCGCGCGATGAAGTCAGCTTGCCGCGAGAGGACCGTCTCATCCAGTCGCCGCGAGGGGCAGGCAACGCCCGCACGTGGGGGCGGAGGGCACAGATACGAGCATGGAGGGATCGGCAGCGGTGGTGTGGCGTGTGCCGCACACTGTGGGGTGTGATGACCCACAGAGAGCACGTCGGAGGTGGGAGACACCGCATCGCCGCGGCCCGCGTGCGCTTCTTTTCCGGTGATGGGTAGAAAACAGGGCAGCGGCGTCAGCAGCTTTCCGGTCGCGGCGTAGCTGGGTAGCCGACGGCTCTGCCCGCCCGCGTGAAGTAGCACACGACGCTCACGGGAGAGCCACGACCAGAACGCACCCTCTTCGGTCATGTCAGCCCACGGCTCCAACAGCGTCGGGGGTGATGACGGGGTCAGCGAGGGTCTCTGAGAATCCTGCCCGCACGCGAGCTCGGCGTGGAAGCACTGGTGGAGGAGGTGCACCGTACCCCCACCCGACCCGAGGGGCTGCGCGGGAGGGTCACTACACACAAACACACGCGCATCCGCCGATGTGAGTGACGCCGAGGACGACGTCGATGCGAAGCCGCCGCCTCTGAGCGCACGCAGAAAGAGTCGCTGCACATCCTGGCACCGCTTGAGACTTGCCGGCACAGAAATAAGGAACTTCATGGGCAGCGAAGCGCCTCCTCACTGCCTCTGTCGCACACCGACAGAGAGAGAGAGAGAGACACACACACACACACACACACACACACACACAAGCCCAACGAGAAGAAAAAGAAGCAGAGAAGGCGCAGCAGGCGCACCACAAGTCCCTCCTCCTGAAACGAGCTTAGAAAAAGGCGAGGAACGGTGCGAGGAGGGGGGCAAGTGCACACATAGCCAGCGAGAGAAGAACAGCAGAGGTTGGGAAGAGGCGGTGAAGGTTGAAGACATCACTGCTCATGATTTTTCTGGTGTCGCATTCCACTAAAGTGTGCGGTCATCTCGTGACGCGTGTGAGTTGGGAGGAGATGGTGGGACGCGTCGTTCGTGGACTCTCCACTGACCACAGCCGATCCGCATCAGTGTAGACGACACGCTCTCGCAAAGCACAGTTCCATCAGAGCGCCTCCTCGGTGAAACATCGGTGAAGGCACGCAGATGGCGCGTGGTCACCGTGTGTCTGTTGTCTGTGTATGTGTATGCGTATGAGCGCGGGTGGATGTGTCTCTGTGAAAAGAGGGAAGCGAGCGATATCATCGAGTACGTGGCGTGCATGACGCCACCGTCTGCGCGACACGGAGCAAAGAAGTGACACACCGCTCGCACGACTCGCACGGTCCCCCGCAAAGGGCGTCCGCCAGCCAGGCGCACGGTCCGTGGCGTGCACGCGTAGCCTGCCACTTGCGCTGTCTCGGCAGCCCGGTCGGCAGTCTCGCATGCGAGGGAGGCCGCTTTCTTAATAGCGGGGAGCGAAGAGGGGAGGTATGCACTCTCAGTGCATGTGAGACCGCTAAAAGGTCAGGTACAGCACAATCAGGAGGAGGATCACAGCTACGCCAAAGTCGGTGGGCTGTGTCATCTGCTTCTCATGAAAATTTTCCGCGAGCCGGCACTGCTCTGCGCGCTTCGCGACAAAGGCCGGTGCGCCTTCGCTGATGCAGTCGTACTTGGTCCAGAGAATGTGGTTCACGTGCAGCATGGTCGCGTGGACAAGCTGCGGGGCCGCCGAGGCCACCAGCAGCCACAACGGAAACAGTATAAGCTGAGAGGACAGAAGAAGCAAGCGAAATCCAATCACCTCTGTTGGAGACTTCTTTTGGATAAGATCGAGCCAGTGCTTCTGGGACTCCGTCTTGTGGCCTAGCTCGTTCAGAATCGCCGGCATCGCGCGCATCGTGTGCGACGGGTACTGGCAGAAGAGTGAGAAGTAATGCACCATCGAGAGCGTGAAGACGGGCAGCACAGTGAGGCTCTCCACAAGCGCAAAGTGCTTGGCGTGCCGCTCGTTGTATTTCTTGGGGATGTCTTGAATAAACAGGTTGTGACCTGCAAGGAAGTTGCCGAGGAACTCGCCGCCCTGCTTCGGGTACCAGCTGAGCATCTTGTTAGCCATCGCTGTGGCACTTGTGTTCGACTTGGCCAGCACCAAAGGGGTCACGCGCATCATCGTGTTAAACGTCTACCTTTCTTTTTTTTTTCTGAAACGAATGTGTCGAGTGTTCTCCTTTGTGCCGCACGGACGACGTCACCGGCGGAACGCGGCAAAAACAAAAAAGGAGGATAGAAAAATCAGGGAAGGGGTGGCACCCCTGCCGATGAATGTGTGCGTAACCGAAAAAAGAACAAATAAAGAAGGCCTGGAGGCTCGCGACGTAACTAAACGGGCACAGAGGGAAACGGAAGGGGAAACACGCAGAGAGACAACAAGAAAGAGGCGAAGAGAAGCACGTCGGAGAGAGTAGCGGCAGGGTGGAGACGGCCAGAGTTGGACAAGAAGAAGTGCGGTGGTGGTGGTGGTGGTAAACGCACAACGGTAGCGTTGTCACACACGCGGTGGGCTCTAAGAGGGGAGGGGGAAGCGAGACTGGTGCAGCGGCGTGGCCGGTGATGACGTGCCATCCCTCTTAGCTACGCGCACACATGCACGCGCGTTGACACACGCCCGTGGGCCGCCGGGGCGAACAGTGTCAGGTGAGGGAAAGGGAGACCAGATCACGCGCAGGCAAGACTGTAAACTGAAGTGAGTCTATGTTAGCCTTTCCTCCTCCCTTGTTTTGCGTCAGCGCATGTGGTGGCGTACGAGTGTTTGTTTTTCTATTTGTTTTTTTTTAAGTAAATCATTCTGAAAAACAAATGAGGGTGACCTAAGAAAAGTCGTTTGATGTTCCCTTTTCTGCTATACAGCAGTCGAGGTGAGGCGAGCAGACGCCCCTTAGTAGGGGATCATGTCGGCGTAGTCCTGGGCCGTGCGGGAGAGGGTCTCGACCTTCTTGGGGCGCACGAGGCCGCCGTTGCGGTTGCTCTGCTTCAGAGGAGGCAGCGTCTTGCCGGCCTTCTTGTCCGCGAGGTAGGCCTGGAACTGATGCTCCTTGGCCTTGAACGCCTCCTGGCAGCGGGACAGGCGCACGTGCTCGAAGCGGACGCAGATGCGCTTGCGCAGGGTGCGCGTGCGCACGGGCTTGTTGATGATGACGCCAACACCGCGGGGGGTCACGTTCCACACGATACCGGTGCGGCCGTGGTAGTACTTGTGAGGCATACCGGCGCGCACAGCGGAGTCCGCAACAACATCCACGTAGTCACCAACCTTGATGTTGGTGAGGATGGTGGAGGTGGAGGGGTTGCCGTGCTTGCGGAACTTCTTGGCGAAGAGGTGGCGCGTGCCGCACTTGTAACCGTAAGAGTGGACCATCTCGAGTACCTACAAGAAGAAAAAAGAGAACTATCTGTACGTGCGCAGGCACACGGGAAGAGGAGGAGAGAAGAGAAGGTGAAGGTAGAGGGGGGAGGGATATGATGGGCAGAGGTTAGGTGCACAAGGGGGGGACGTGTGAGTGTGCGAGTGCAGTTGCCGTGATGCTCAACGGCCGCACCGGTGTGTTTAAGAAACGGGGCACGTGTGTCCGACGGCGCACGAGACGCGAGACACCCTGATCGCGCAGTTGGGTGTTCTCAGCCCTCGGCATCGAGGACAACGGCACAGAGCGGTGCGGAGGAAAGAAGAGATGATGACACTCACACTTCCCTGGCACCCCAACTGCAGGTGCGCAGCGACCAAGGCAAGACGCACAGCAGCGCAGACAAACAGAAGAGTGCCTCTGTCACTAGGAGCAGCGAGTGTGCCGCCGTGTGATGACTTGTCGTTGTAATTGTTGATTGCAATGGTTTTGTGTCTGTGTTTACTCAAGTTGCACGAGTTTCATCAAGTAAGAAGAAGAAAACAAAAAGCGAGCATATATATATACGTAAACAAGGAGAAGAGGACAGCGTACCAGCAAAAACCTGGACGGAGATACTGCTTCTTTTTTTTCCAACCATGTCAGACATAAAGAGACCTGAAAAGGGTCTTTGTTTTCCTCGGTCTGCTGTGGCACGCCTCACGTTTAACGGCGAGTCACTTTTTTTCTCGGAAGCAAAAAAAAGGAAGAGAAAAAGAAAAAGAAAGAATGTTGGGACGCCCTTGTTCGAACTTTGTCAGCACACACACTCGCCGCTCCTGTTGTGTGCAGCTTTGATACTCTACGTTGACTGTTATAGCAACAAAAACAAAACAAGAAAACTGAAGAACGGGGAACAGGGAGCAAGAAGAAGACAACGACTCTCGTTCGTTTGTTCTCTTGCCTTCCTTGTTTCCAATGGCAGCAGGTTTTCCCCTCGTCAAAGAGTCGGGCGACATGCGTCCGCTCGTGCTGTGTCATCCCTTCTTCCTTTTTTCGTGTGCGCATTTGTCGTCTGCTGTTTCCTGTTTTTCATTGTTGTTGTTTGTTTTTTCTTCCTACCAAAGCTGTCGGGTGCGATTTCATTCAACAACCCATGCATGTACACATTCGCGTGTATCACAGCCTTCCACGCCAAGACTGCTTTCTCTCTCTCATGCTGTCCCTCACCTCGCTCAGTCATAATCACTGTATCATTGTTTGTAACTGCCGCGTTGTGAAGGTGGGTGTGTGTGCCCGCTATTTTCGTATTATTGAATGCTTCGCGCTGCCTACGTAGTCCAGTGTGTGTGTTGTTGTTGTTTAATTTGTATGTTCTCTTTCTTTTTTTTTGTTGCTGATAGGGGACGTGTTTCTGCGCCTCGCGCATTCATTCATGCACATGCCATGAAAGACACCGCACGCAGCTGGGGAAGCACGAAACTAGAAGCCCCAGACAACAACAAAAAGAAAAGAAGACACATGAACAAAAAAAAAGGAGTGAAGGTGGTAGCCTCCACGCTGCACAGGACGGTGGCGCCGCAAACACGGGACTCAAGGTGCGGCACAACGCAGGGCCGAACGAAACGAATGACAGAGAGAAAGAAACTGGGGAGGAAAGGTCAGTCAGCAAGAAAACAAAAAAGAAGAAGAGAAATGGAGATGGAAAAGAAAAGGAAAAAAAGAGAAAAAGAGGGCATCGGGCAAAAAAAGCAAAGTAGAGGTGTCTGGCGCCTCTGAAGCTGGGGACTAATATCAATGCAAAACGCACACAGAAAAAAAAGAGCGAGCATGTAAGCACCGACCGCTTCGGTTGCTGGTGGGAAGGGAGAGTCTGCGCACAAGCGCGTTCATTCCTGAAACATGACGAAGATAACAAACAAAAAGAGAATGGAAGAATGTCGAAAAAAGAAAAAACTGCCTTGGACAATAATGCAGAACACAAAAGGGAGAAGAAAACAAAACGTGTGGCGCGGTGATCAAGCCGAAGGCGGTGGTGCGTTCGACTCTAGCGCGTGACCGTGAACGTGTGCTCAGTCTAGACAGACCTCTGTGAGTGTGCGCGGCCAGGCAGCAAGTGCGCGTACACATACAAGGATAGCGCAGCCAGATGACCTGCCCACCAAACGCCTCGCCAGCAACTTCAGGAACCACTTTGCCACGCACACAGAGGGACACGAAGACAGCTGCCGTTGTGTGTGTGTGTGTGTGTGTTTCCCTCCCTTTTCAACGAGGCCAGAGAGCAAGGAGAATGAGACAAGAACAGAGAGAAGGGACGCAGCCACGACAAGCCACCCGATTTTCCTTCTTCGCTTAGGCGGACACAAGAAATATTTCTTTGGTCCTGTCAGTCATGTTTGTTGCGTAACTCCGGGGGTGCGGTTGTCGTCATTGCCCTTCACTCTTTTTGTTTTTACCGTTCAAGCCCCTACCACAGCTGTCGACTCGTTGTTTGTTTTTTACTCTAATCAGAAAAAAATGATGCGAAAAACAGAGGAAAAGGAAGGAAAAAGTAAGGCGGCCCTTCCGGCACCACACACCGCACTGACCTACCGTCCATGTGTGTGTGTGTGTGCGTGTCTGGGCAACGGAAGAAGAAAAGCAATCGAAGCAGTTGGAAAGGTCCATATGCGACAGTGCGAGAACTCCGTCTGTGTGCGTGTGTGTGTGTGTTCAGCTCCGCCTCTACAGATCAACCTGTCTCGTCATCCGTTTTTCCGGTGACCACGAATCCCTCGTGGCCTTCTAAGAAAGTTCGTCCAAACTGGGTGGCGCGTGAGGGGCGCCAGCTGGGCTGCTCGCCTTTCGTGGGCTTTCCTGTGTTGGGAACGTGCCGGAAAATAAAAGAGAGAGCAAGAGAAGAGGGTACGCCCCGTGACGGAGGGACGACGCACACGTGCAGCGCGCAGTCGCGTCAGGTCGCTTAGCTGCACATTTCCACGATGGCCATGATGAGGAAGCCACCGGCGGCGGCGACGGTCAGGGCGAAGCCCTCGCGAATGTCCAAATCATTCTTCAGCTTCGTCCACTTGCCGGTGCCGCTGCACGTGTCATTGAGGTACAGGTTGATCGTCAGCGCGAAGCACACAACGAAGCAGGCAAAGGCAAGGAAGGAGAAGATCACAGCGGTGCAGCAGCAGCAGCGCTTCGCACGGACGAACAGGTGACCGAAGACAATCATCGTCGCGATGAACCCGAGACCGGTACCAGCCACCGCCAGCGCCGCGCTCGCCTGCCACATGGACTTCACCTTGTCACAGTGGGCGGTACCGCTCCAGTACGAACGAGCCACGACCTGCGCACCCTTAGGTCCAGCGACCGTTTCGGTGTACCAGTAGTTCGCCTTGGTATGGTCACGACGGAATAGGGGAAACAGCTGGGCACATGTGCCGCAGGCAGTGAAGATCACGCCGAGGATAAAGGCAATCACGCGAGCGCAGTACATTGTTGTAATGATCCGTGGACGCGAGTTGAGAAGATCCGCAGTGAGGGTGGCTAAGGACGAGACGGGAGAGCAAAGAAAGGGCAGAAAACGAGGAGTCACAACGAACCAAAACAGCACTCTTTAACTTGAGAAGCAAAAGCGTAGGTGGCTTGCAGTGGTAGAAGTCGCAATAGGGAGATTAGTAGTGAGATAGTTAGCTATCGGTCGTGTGTGGGCGGGTGTGTATGCGTGGTGGGCGACGGGTTCACAGCAGAGCGAAGGTTTTTCCGCACACAGTGCACAGCCGTTCACGCAGTTTTGCGAATCGGTCAGGCGAATGGAGAAACGAGACGTGAGCAGAGAGAGGGAGAAGGGGGTAGAGGGGTTGACGGATCGTGACAGGGGAATGACGAGAGGAAAATGAGTCCGCACCCACCACGAGCGACGCAATGACACCTCCCAGGTACGGTATGCTATGGTGGCAGGGCATGCATACCAAGGAGGAAAGCAAGCACAGCACGACGAAGCGGGCACCTCACAGCGCCATCGGTGCGGCTGCACTGGAGAGAGCTTGCGCGTTGATCGTGCCAGTCTCAGGGGTCGGTATAGTCGGCTACAGCGCGAGGTAGATCGCCTTGCCACATCGATGAACTCACTGTGTTCGGCTGGCACTGCGGCTCGCAATCGAGGCGAGTTAGCAGGCTGGCAGCCGTGAAGGGCCTCGCACAACGGGAAGTCAACCACAAGCCGGGAGGAAAAAAAAAAGCACTGTGAACGACTCCTGTGCGTGCGCAGACCAGATGACAGAAGCGAAAAGAGAAAAAATAAAAGAAAACAGAACACGAAGAATACTCAGCGATGTTGGCACCAGTCATCTGATGGCCATGGAGCGTGTGGAAGAAAAAGTAAAGGAAAGCGAGCTGTTATGCGATGTCGCAGCTGTGGTTCTCGTGAGTACGACCAGTGGTCTCTGTCCACATGAAGACTTTTTGTCTCGAGTTCATCTGGGGGTGGTCACGCAGTTAAATTCGATCAGTTACGCACGAGCGAGAGCTAGTCAGGTCCGTGAAGATGATTGTTGTGGTGAAAAGAAGAGAAGAGAAGAGAAAGCAGGCCGTGTGTACGTGTCTGTGCCACGCAAAAAAAAAAAAAACAAGAAGTAGTCGGTGCGGTCGGAAGGTCCACATGCGATAGTGGGAGAACTCTGCCTGTGTTTCGGCCCGCCTCTATAAATCCACCTGCCTCGTCGTCCGCTTCTCCGGTGACCACGAATACCTCGTGGCCTTCTAAGAAAGTTCGTCCAAACTGTGTGGCGCGTGAGGGGCGCCAGCTGGGCTGCTCGCCTTCCATGGGTTTTCCTGTGTTGGGAAAGTGTCGGCGAAAAGAAACGAAGAGAGAGCAAGAGAAGAGGGTACGCCCCGTGACGGACGGACAACGCACACACGCAGCGCGCAGTCGCGTCAGGTCGCTTAGCTGAACAACTCCACGATGCCAGTGATGAGGAAGCCACCGGAGGCAGTGACGATCAAAGGGAAGCCCTCGGCGATTTTCGATACTCTCTGTGCCTTCGGCCACCTGTCGTCGGGGCTGCACATGTCGTTGAGGTACAGGCTGAGCACAAGCGCAAAAGAGACGAGGAGGCAGGCAAAGGCAATGAAACAGAAGACCATGGCGGTGCAGCAGCAGCAGAACTTCACACGGACGAACAGGTGCCCAAAGATAACCATCGTTCCGAGGAAGCCAAAGGCGGTGCCGATGATGGCGAGCGCCGCGCTCGCCTGCCACATGGTCGCCACCTTGTCGCAGAAGCCGGCATCGCTCCAGTAATAGCGTTCGATGTACTGGTAAGCCTTGGTTCCGGAAACCTCTTCCACATACCAGTAGTTCCACCTCGTGGCGGACTGGTCCTCGGTTTCTTTACCACGGAAGAGAGGAAACAGCTGGCCGCATGTGCCGCAGGCAGTGAAGATCACGCCGAGGATAAAGGCAATCACGCGAGCGCAGTACATTGTTGTAATGATCTGTGGACGCGAGTTGAGAAAATCCGCAGTGAGGGTGGCTAAGGACGAAACGGGGGAGCAAAGAAAGGGCAGAAAACGAGGAGTCACAACGAACCAAAACAGCACTCTTTAACTTGAGAAGCAAAAGCGTAGGTGGCTTGCAGTGGTAGAAGTCGCAATAGGGAGATTAGTAGTGAGAGGGTTAGCTATCGGTCGTATGTGGGCAGGTGTGTATTCGTGGTGGGCGACGGGTTCACAGCAGAGCGAGGGTTTTTCCGCACACAGTGTACAGCCATTCACGCAGTTTTGCGAAAACTCACAGGTACGGTATGCTGTGGTGGCACGGCACGTACATCAAGGAGAAAAAGAAGCACAGCGCAAGGAGGCGGGCACCCCACAACGCAATCGGTGCGGCTGCGCTGAAGACAGCTTGCTCATTCATCGTGCCAGTCCCAGGGGTCGGTACAATTAGCTACCGCACGAGGCAGATTGCCTCGCCACGTCTATTCGACATGTTTCAGAGTTGTTCTTCTTGGAATCAAGTTTCGGAGAGAAAGGGGGAGAGAGAGACTCGTACCACGAGCGCTGCGGTGTGACCTATTCTCTCCAACTTGTTCCGATTCCACCACGCAAGCTGGCACAGGGACCCAGCATAAACACACGCACACGCACACACACACACACACAGGGAAAAGGAGGGACGCTGGTTGATCATCTAACTGTGTTCGGCAGGCACTGCAGCCCGCACTCGAGGCGAGTAAGCAGGCTGGCAGCCGTGAAGGGCCTCGCACAACGGGAAGTCAACCACAAGCCGGGAGGAAAAAAAAAAGGACTGTGAACGACTCCTGTGCGTGCGCAGACCAGATGGCAGAAACGAAAAGAGAAAATAAAAAAAGCGGGACACGAAGAATACTCAGCGATGTTGGCACCAGTCATCTGCTGGCCATGGAGCGTGTGGAAGCAAACAAGAAAAAAAGCAAAAGGAAGTGCGGAAGTTGAGAATTCTGAACACTTCTTGTGTCGAGTGCCGCACCAAAGTCGGACAACTACGGGGTCTACGCACACGCACGCACTCATTCACTATGCGTCCTCCCACCTAACAAAAAAAAAAAAAGACTGGATGGAGACGGTGAAACAATGAAAAGCTAAAGCACACCGTGCGCGAATCAATCGAGCGGCAAGATCAAAAAGAGAAAACTCAGCAACGGATTACGGAGAGAAACAGTAAAAAAAAAAGGAAAGCGAAGGGAAGGGAGCTGTTATGAGCTATCGCAACTGCGATTCTCGTGAGTACGACCAGCGGTCTCTGTGCACATGAAGACTTGTTGTCTCAGGTTCATCTGGGGGTGGTCACGCGATTGGATTTAAGGGGTTGTGCACGTGTGAGAAAGCTAGTCAGGTGAGCGGTGATGAGTGCTGTGGAGAAGGGAAGGGGAGCAAGGGGAGTTGTGTGTTATTCGCTGTCTTTTCGCCCTTCCCTCTCTTTGACGCCTCCCTCCTTTTCTCGTTCGCTTCCAACAGCAAGTACGTTTGGTCGTCTACCTGTGAGTGCCCTTACTTGTTGTAAGAACGTGTGCGACGGCAGCGTCGCGGGTGCGGGTTGTGCCTATGTGTGTGCGTATCCGCGTCTGAAGGTGTGTGTGCGTGTGTGATGGTCACATCTCAGACTGGCCGTCGTCATCATAGTACATTAACTGTGTGCCTTTGGTCGAGCCGGACCGTGCCGAGCGCGAGCCGAACGAGGCCGCCTCGGACACGAACTCCCCGCGCGAGCCCTGCGACACGCCGTCGTCGGTTTGCTGACTAACGCCGTCATCGGTTTGCCTACTAGCGCCGTCATCCACGTAGACGTCGTCCTCACCACCGCAGCAACAGCTGCGACCCCCGCGTTTGCGCGACCGTTGAGTCGCACCTGTGCGGCTAGAAGCGCCTGAGCGGCTAGAAGCGCCCGAGCGGCCGGAGGCACCTGAGCGGCCGGAGACGCCAGAGCGCGAGTCGTAGTTCTCATCCTCGTCATCGTCCATATCAACGTACTGCGTCGGGTTAAAGCAACAGCTGAAGACGATCGAGAGAATGAGGACAACAAAGAAACCAGCAAAAGCAACGATGGTGAGAATGAAGCCTGGGCCCAGCTTGGAATGGTAAGTGGCGGCGTACGTCAGATCTTTGCCTGCGACCCAGCCGTTTTTCGTGTCGTTCTTCGTCCACAGCACCGCCGCGAGCGCCGTCGCCACGACGAAGCAGATCACGGTCACGGCGAACAAGAGAGGTACCAAAACGTTGAGACGGCTGTTGCACACATGGCGCAGTTGGAGACCCGCGAGGACGGTGGCGAAGGCACCGAATATGGTGCCGAGTGCGCACAGCACCGCGCCACCGACAAACTTGTTCTTCACCGCCGATGGCCAGTTCGAGCGCGACCAGTAAATCGACACTGTCTCGTTAAAATTCACCTGCGAGCGCAAGTAGCTGAAGAAGTACTCGTCCTTGAAGCCCTGGTCCTTGGGTGATTCGAGAAAAAAGAGCGAACCCACATTGGTGAAGATGCCGATGATGGTGAAGATGGCAGCTAACACAATGACAAACACTTGGAGGCAGCACATTGTCTCTCACATAAGCAGGTACAGTGGACTATGCCGCTTTCGAGTAATCTCTCTCTCTCTCTCTCGTCAGGTGCGTGGGCTTGTGCGTGTGCCGTCTCACACAGTGAAGCAAGTGTGGTCGGTGCAGCTGATCAACCGGGGATGTATGTGATGCGTTCCACGTCGCAACCGTTCAACAGCCAATGAATCGAGCAGTGCGGAACGGCAGTTTGAGTAGCTACTTCTTGTCACCGTAAAAAACGCAGAGCTCCCTAGCGGACACGTGAAGCACCGACAGCGTGCTCGGTGCAGTTACGTGAGTACGAATTCGTCGCTCTGAAAAGGAAGAGGGGCAAGGGGGAAAAAAAAGATGAGTGTGTGTGTGTGTGTGTGCAGGTGTGTTCGTGAGCAGACAGAGAGGGAAACCATACGTAGGGCAGCTCTCTACGTCCTCATCCGCGCCTTTGTGCCGCGGAGAGCGGAGGATGACTGTGAATGTGTGTGTGGTGACGTATAGCATCACACTATCAGCTCGGTGGCCCATGTGCATGATGAGTGTGTACAGTACACGTACAGATGTGCTTGTGCGTGCCTGTGTGCCAAAGGTGCCTGGCTTGCACCTGTACCGTCTCCGTTGGCTTTTCACTGTTGTTGTTCTTCTTTGGGTCCAAGCAGGTGTACCACAGCTTGGGCGAGCAGTCACAAGATCCGAGTATAACAGTTAATCTCTTTGTTTGTTTACGTCATTTCTTCTGTTTCCCCTCTCCCGTCAGTGTGGAGTATTCATTCGTCAGTGTGCATGTGTCACACCGATGGCACAATGGCAAGCGGTGAACAAAAAAAGGAGAGAGAGAGAGAGAAGAGGAAGATGCACGAGCCGCACACGGACATGTTCGTGAAGAGGCGTGTGCGGTGGTGCGGTCCTTGTGAGGCTCGTGCGTTGTCCCGGAGCACACCGCTCAGTGTCACTGCATCAGAAGGTGTCTGCCATCATCCCCTCTCTGCACTCCTTTATCGTCTCACGTCCCTTCTGGACTCGGCGCCACGTCGACGGCGTGAGCCATGCACACGCTTCCAAGAGATGATGACACGCTCGCGAGAGGAGGCGGGAACAGAAGGAATATGAAGAAGTCTTCACAAAAATGTATCGAAAAGAAAAATGGATGTGGAGCAACAGCACGCTTTAGTAAGCAGCTGAACAGCACACGCCCATGCCTTTCTCCCACCAGAAGGCAAAAAAAAAAAGCAAAAGCAAGGTGTTTGGCCACGACCTCCAGATAGAGAGAAGAGCATAGAAGGTCTGAGGCACCACTGTGTCACGCCACCGACGATGCGTGGAGATCCCATCCTCTCGTTGCTCTCTCTCTCTCTCTTCCCATTTGGGGCCGGCAAAGATGCCGGTGGAGAGGGCGTGTCAAAGACACTCACAAGGGTGTGGGTTCATTTGGGAGATGCGATTAATTTTTGTTTGGTTTTGCCATGATTCGTCTCGCTCCCTCCTCAATCACACTCGCACCTCCCTCAGGTGTCATGGGGGTACCACACTTTTTTGGTGTGTGCCACCGCGGCGATGGTGAAAGTGATGCGTATTCAGAGAGAACTTGAAAAAACAAGAAACAAGAAACAGGAAACAAGAAGCAGGCACTCGGTAACTGTTTTCCTTTTTTTTTTGTCCCTCGCTGAGCTCCTGGGTTTTTTTTCTATTTCAGGTGCTCTTGTGGTGGCTTGTCTGTCTCTCCTTGTTCACAGTGCCGATGGTGTCACCCGGCCTCATTATGTTCACATAACGTCCTCACCTCTCCCCCCTCCCTCTCTCCCGCCGCCAGAACGAACAGGCTCTCTCGTGTATGGCCGTCGGTGTCGGTGGGTGCGAAGGGGGTGGGGGTGGGGACGAGGAGCGGGGAGACGGTGCAACGCGGCTAGCGGTGTGTGACACAGAGGCGCGTATGTGCAGCGTCGGTGAACACAGCGGCAGCGAGGATGCGGAATTCAATTACACATGAGTGCAAATCGAGTGGGGAACGCAAAAACAAAAAACAAAAAGGAGCTTCTCGCGAACTCGCAGTCAAGCCCGCGTTCACAGTGGCTGTTGGGCTTCAGCGAATGAGCAAAAACAAACGAAGAAAGTCGCGCAGAAGAAGAAGCAAGAAGAAGGAAGAAGAAGAAAAACAGAGGGATAAGACAAAAGCATTCACTCTTGTCAAGCAGGCAGGTGAAAGGAAGAAAGTTAGTTAGCGGAGTGAGCGAGAAGCTCGTACGGGAGACTGCGAACATGCGGCGCAGGGCGGCGACGTGTGTGATTTTCTCTTGACGCGATCGTCCACAGAGACGGCTTGTCCTGTCGCGTCACCCCTCCGTCCCCTCACCCACCCTTCTCTCAGTGCACAGCGTTGGTGAGCAAATGAGAGAACGAAGAGTCGACGTGGGGAGTTCTCCGCCGCAAGAGAGCAGCGCATGCCGTTGTCTGCCGCCGCCACAACCCGCTATCACACTCCAGTCGACCTGCGCTGCGCAGTCCTGAAGTGTCTTCCCATAGTGTTCCTCGCATGCTTCCCTCTCCGTAGGGACACGGATGGACACACACACACGCACAGACAAAGCCAACCAAGGCTCGTTCGCTTGTGCTCACGTGACATCTACGTGCCCAGTCGTCACTGCGATTGCCCGTGTGTGGGTGGGTGTGTTTCGTCTCCGTTCCTACGTGCGTGCGCACACGCTTACGTGCAGCACTCAAAGAACATGAGGAGCAGGAAGCCACCGCAGGCAGCGCACGTCAGACCGAAGCCCTCGACCATATCGAACCCAGAAGCCTTCAGCTTCGGCTTCAACGCGAAGTCAGTGTTCTCAACCTTGCACATATCGGACGCGTACGTCACTGTCGGCAGCGCCACGCACACACCCATGCAACCAAAGGCGAGGAAGAGGAAGACGGAGATGGCGCTACACATGGAACACTTGGCACGCACGAAGAGGTGAGCAAAGGCGAGAATCATGGCAATGCCGCCCGTCGCCGCGCCGGCAATGGCGAGAATAAACGAGATCTGCCAGAAGAGTTTGAAATTCTTGCAGCCGAGGTTCATGCTGTCGTCGCTGTACTTCACCGTTGTCTTCTTGCCCAACACACTGACCTCGAAGTGTCGGAAGAAGTACTGCTCCTTGGTGGTATCGCTCTCCTTGCGATACAGCGGCAGAATGTTCGCGCACACCGCGCAGGCCGTGAAGATAATGGAGAAGAGAAAGACGATCACGCGGCAGCAGAACATTGTCGAGCTGTGAGTGAGGTCTGTTGGCTGCGGTGGTGGTTGTGGTGAAAAGGGTGGATGGTAGTCTAAGAAGGCGAAGGACGCTTAGGGAGAGCAAGTGGACTGAAAGCTAGGTTTTAGATTAGAAGCTACACACGCAGAGCACACACGGACGTAACAGAAAGGGGGAGAGAAATTTCAAAACAAAAATGAACCAGAGAGAGTGACAGGGGTGGAGAAACAGTGTAGAATGCGGTGGATCCACTCCTACCTTCGATTCATACATCGTGAGGAAAAAAACCAGTGGTTAAGCGCGCACGTATACTCATCCACGTCGCGCGTTCAAGGGGTGATCGTTGTTGCTGTTGCTGTTCTTTCTCTTTCTGGCCCTCTGCGCTCTTGTCAGGTCTAGTCGTGTGGCAGTCGTCGCCGTCAAAGACGCCTTGCGTGGAGCAGTAGAAATTCATCACAATCGCGTCATCTGGGGTTGTGGAGTGGGAATCAGCCTTCGCACAACCACACGTGTGCCCTTCCCTCATCGTCATCATCCCCTCGCCCGGGTTTCAGTCTCTCTCGCAGTCGAGCACGCGTATAGACATTCTTTCTTCCCTGCGCACCTGAACAGCCGCTCGTCAATGAGAGATCAGGAGAACAGACGGCGAATCTTCTTCTTTCGTTCACCGCTCGCTTCCGCAGGTGGTGAGGGCGCGTCTCTGGAACCTGCTCGCGCATCGACATGCGCAAAAGTTGATGGAGTCGTCTCACGTGTGTGTTTCCTGCCGGCGTTGTGAGATGTCATTGTGGTGTGCGAGGCTTCACCATCCCTCGCGCTGATCCCATTCGCCTGCGTGTGCGGACCCTCCATCTGCAGCGTTGCGGTGGTGGGCAGTGGCGCGTTCTGCCGTGGGCGGCCTTCACAGATGCTGCAGCTCATGTCTTGGTCAGCGGGACGAGGCGCAAAGATGGCGTCTGTCATCTCCCGACGACACAGACGCTGCAAGTCGTCTGCGAGTGGGGCAACGGCCTGCACGGGCGGCGGCAACTCAAGTCCGGCAAAGCACATCTGCAGCGCTTGCGCACTCGCCTCGCGCTCCGCATCCCAACAACGCTGGACGACCTCGACGGAGGAGGCGGAGGGGGAGGTGACGGCGGTATCACCAGAAGCGGCGAGCCGCACGCGCTCAGCAATGCGCGCGGCAGAGACGGCTGAGTACGACTCACCAACGCGCCGTGCCGCATCACTGACTGCGTAGCCGGTGTGTTGGCAAACATGGAGTAAGGTATCCGCTAGAGCGAGGAGCCGTGCTTGCTGTGGGATGAAGACCATGTCAGTGAAGAACTTCTCCGTGACGTCAAGCGCACTGGATGACGGCGACGGCGTTGCCGCAGTCGTGGCGGTGGCGCCGGTGCAAACCTGGCAAGTTTGCCACGGTGTGCACGGGATGGCGACTTCGAGCTCCACGGTGTAGTCCCGCAGCACATCCAATGGGCATCGCACCACGATGACCCACACACCATGACAGCGGTGGTCACCGTCGACGCCGACATTCCGCGGAACGCGCGCATGAGGACGCCACACAGAAGGCAGCACAGAGACTGGCGTAGACGCCGCTGTCGTGCACACGTCAAAGCACTGGTAGAGGCTCACGCGGTCCTGTGTGTGGTCGTTCAAGGTGCGCGCCACCGCTGAGAGTACATCACGATCCGGCAGACGCACGGATGGGTAGCTCTCGGTCAGTGCGTGCTGCAACGCGGCGACCGGCACATGTGCCGTCCAGAAGTGCCACGGCACGACAGTCAGCACCACGCCAATGCCGTCACGCAGGTGGCTCGCGACCTTCAGGGACGCGCGGACAGGGGCTATTGCATCAGGTTGTCTGTGCGCCTGTCCGACGGAAAGTCGTGTGCGCGACCGCTCGAGTAGCAGGCCCGTGTCCTCTTGCACATCTTTGTTCTGCTGGGGGCTGGGAGGCGGCGCGTGCGTCGGTGCGACAGGGCGGGTGCTCGGGCCATCTGGTGGTAAGCGCTCGTCGGTGGTGCACGGTCCCTGGGCGGCCACCTCCACGTCGAACCACGGAGCCCACTGCAACTGTGCGCGCAGTGAGGACGGATACGAGTAGAAGGCCATCATCGTTTTCAACGCGACCCGCGAATGGGTGAATGGGTCTCCGCCTCTTCACCGTGTCAAAGGTTTGCTGCACGTGGACCGGGTACTGCTCCGCGTGCTTACCAGCACAAGTATAGTGGACGAGATAGTCGGTGAGAGAGTGCGAGAAGGGATCACGTCGAGAGGCATGCATGTGTGGGAGGGGAGAGAGAGAGAGAGCGTGTGAACGAAAAAAAAAAGTTGCGTGGGTTATGCGGTACCACAGGAACAATGCGCGGTGAGAAACAGAAGGGGAGTCGGGTACACGCCACAACTGTACAGACACCGGGGGAAAGCAAAAGGAAAAAAGAAAAGCGAAACACAAAACAGGAGAAGTACCAAGCCATCGAGCTCGGGGTGACGATTCGCTGCCGTGTGGACTTCGTTTCTTTTCTTGTCTCACTTTTGCCATCTTGCCCTTAAGGGGTGGTTGGTAGCGGGGGTCGGTCTTCCGTTCTTTTTGAAGCTTGTGCTTTTTTTGTGCTTGCTTGTTGTTGTGAGTGTGTATTCCTTCTTAGCTCTGGCCAATGCTCGCCAGCATCTCCATCACCTTGGTGCCTACACGGCCGTCCATGTGGTGTGCCGTCATCAAAATCCAGCTCGAAATCTTCCCCCGACCAAGGAGGTTGTTGAGCACCTTGTGAGTGTTTCCCAGAAGCGCCCGCTGACGCACCGCGATGGACTCTTTCATGTCATCAAGCGAGCCGTGCAGAGCGGCACGTGAGAGGGAGAAGTGGACCAACATAGCCGGCATCTCGCGCATATGCATGGCAAGTGTGCGTGTCTCACGTGTGTCCTGCAGCTGTGTGTCGGTCACAACAAGCACCTCAAGCTCACCCCGCGTAAAGCCCTCGCACGAGGTGCCGACCCGCAGCAAGGCGGCACGACGGTCCACCGCGCTCTCCCGCAGCACACGTGAGAGCTGCACTTCGACAAACT
Organism: Wallacemonas sp. TrypX; assembly: GCA_030849625.1. NCBI lineage: Eukaryota > Euglenozoa > Kinetoplastea > Trypanosomatida > Trypanosomatidae > Wallacemonas > Wallacemonas sp. TrypX. Next base: position 163,069 of record JASANP010001158.1, on the reverse strand, counting down.
GCTGTTCACGTCGTGAGCCGGTGAAGACAACCACCAGGGGTCCCTGCCACGCGGAGGCGGGCGTGGACACGTCCTGCTCGTCGTCCAACGCGCGTTGTGGCCGGTGGGGTGCAGGTATGGTCACCGTGCCCGCTGGTGTGAAAGGGTTCGGCGGAAGAGGAGCCGCCGTGGGGTCCTCAGATGGCGGTACAGGAGCCGGTAGAGGCACCGACGGTGGCTGCAGGTAGCGGTGCGCGGGGAGCGGTGGCGGTGCCAAGGGTGCCACAGAACGGCTGGAAGCGAGCGGTGCGGTGGACAGCAAGGCGGTCGACGGGGCCGCCGTGCCATCACCGCTGTGGGCGGCGCGCGCCATAAAAAGCTCGAGCACCATCGTTGCGAGCTTCACCGTCTTGGCGATGTCGATCTCTTCCATCGAGACGCGCGGCACGCCAGCGCCGCCGTCGCGGTCGCGTGGTGCGTGTGTGTCCATGCCAGTGTCCACAGACACAGTTTGCACGTCCACGCGGACGACATCCCAGATGGTCTCATCGCACTGCTCCCACACCACAAGCCTGGCCGCTGTGCTTGCCTCCGCCTCGGCCGCTTCCTCGTCCTCATCACCATCGTTGGTCTCCGTGCCCTCGTGAGCGGCGGAGGCGGCCAGGCGCGTGGTGACGCCGATATCTGGCAGCACGGTGTTGCGAACAAATTCCATGCCCAACTTCACGGAGCGGCGCATGGTAAAGAGAAATTGGCAGTCCACGTCCATCGCCGAGCACAGTCTCAACCAGTAGGTCGGTGGGAAGGACTCCATGAGCGGGGGTTGAAGCCACCTTTCCAGGTGCAGCACCGCACAGGTACGAACCATCTCCAGCCGCAGAGACGTGCAGTGCCCGTCGTTCGCCTCCATGTGCCGCTGGAAGGCCTGCGCCGTCGTGATGAGCAGTGGGCAGCCCCGACGCAGGTACGCGGGGAGCCAGCTCGCGGGAGATGGTGTTGTGGCAACGGCTGCTGCAAGGTCCTCTGCGTGTGTGACAGTCACGGCCGCCTCACGAGGGGAAGGCGTCGGCTGTGGTGTGCTGACGTCATCGACCGGCGCGACGGGTGCATCGCGGCTCCGGGAGCGTCGGCTGCGGTGGTCACGTCGCGCCTCGCCCTCATCACTGTCGCTACGTGAGTTCGTGCGGTGACGGCGGCGACGGCGACGGCTGTGGCGGCTGTGTCGATCGGCGTCACGGTCGCTATCGCTACTGTCGTCACGCGATTCGCGGCGACGGTGTTTGCGGTGGCGGTCACGCTCATGGCGTCGGCCAGAGCGGGAAGACGACGAGTGGTGACTCTCCCGCTCGTGTTTCTTTGAACGCCTCCTCCCGCTCTCTTCGGATCGAGTTGTAGAGACGGAGTCGTAGCTGCGTGATCGCGAGCGTCGATGCCGGCGATGGCGACTCGAGGAGGACGGACGGCGTCGGTGGTGATGTCTGTGTCCGCTTTTCGTTTCGTCATCGGCGTGGTCGTCCCCTTTCCTTGAATCGGCGCTCTCCGGTGGCGCTGTGCCCGCGGCAGGGATAAGGTCCGCCGCCGCGACCTCAATCAAATTCGCGAGGCTCGCGGCTCGTTCCTGGGCCTCCTTCGCTGCCGCCTCCGCCCGCCAGCGTGCTTCCTCCTCCGCCTGCGCGTGGGCAGCCTCGCGCTCCTGGGCGACCTTTTGTGCGTCGGCGAGGTGCGGCATGACGTCCACGCCGTCGGGGCTGATGGTGAAGAAGTGGAAGGCGTGTGGGCCGAACACGTCAGAGAGCCACGCTGACCACTCTCGCACCTCGTTGAAGGACGGCACGAGCAGGACTGCGCGCGGGAGGGAGGCTGTGGACTCGGCAGGGGGTGCCTCCTCCGCCTCCGCACCCTCCTCCCGTTGCGTCGATTCTTCCGCGGCAAGGTCGTCTGTGTAGGTGCGCAAGGCGTGCAAGCCCAGGCTGAGGCACGTCGCCAGCGCCTTGCCGCTCTGGTGAGGTCCGGCGAGCATCGTGTGGTGACCCATCAGCATGCTTGACAGCCCGACTTGCTGAAGGGGACGCAGCCACGCACCTTCATCGGCGCCAGTGGCACCAGCAGGGGTCTCCAGCGGTGTGTCGTCGTCGGCATCAGTACCGGCGTGGAGGAGCAGCTCGCGTAGCTGCGCGGCCTTCGCTACTTGGTCGAGTGAGAGCGGCGCCGGTGTCGGTAGGTAACCGCCGCCGCCTCTACCGAATCGTCGGCCACGGTCCGCATCAAACCCACCACCACTACCACGCCTGCCAGCCGGACCGGCAAAGCCTCCGCGCGCCCCGCCCGGCGCTGACGTGTGGCGCGACTGCAGCCGCTGCTGGAGGCTACTGTGAAGCACGGCAGGCAGCCTGAGGTCACGCCAGTAAAACACCGGCGGAGGAGGCAGCGACGTGTCCAGTGGACCGAGCGGATGAAAGCGCAAACCGTGGAGGTCGGTGAACTGCTGGAAGAATGCCGCACTGAAGCAATGATCGAGTGTGTACGTGGGTGGGATCCAGCTTGTGCGCGTTGAAAGGATCGCCACGGCACCACTCTCCGAGGCGTGTCCACCGAACCCGCCCTCAGCCCTGCTCTCCCCCTCGTCATTGGCCACATCCCACTCCCGAAGTCGCTTCGCCCGTTCTCGCTGCGGCACAAGTCCCAGCTCGCCGTCGGCCTCAATGACCAGGTCAAGCAGAGACTTCTTTGGCACGTTCGATGCCTCCAAGGCAGCATTCGTCGCCGCGACGTCATCAGTGGACGCACGAACAAACGTCGGGAAGACAAGCTCCATTGTAGCAACAGTTAGACGGAAGAAACAAAGCAGAAGATCGAAGTCGTAGTGGCTGGGGTGGACGGCGTCCCTACTAGTTTCGCCTGCCGACGCACACACTCACACTTGTGCTCTTCACGCTGTCAAGACGTCGTTCGTGCGTGGGTTCGCGACCGTGGCAGCGGTGATGTTCGTATCTGGTCGGCTCTTTTCTTTGTTTGGTTTTTCAGCGGTGGGCAATGTGCTGCTTAATGTTCCCTTTGTTGTTTCACCAGCGTTGAGCACTCTGAGACAGGGTGGTTGTTGAAGAAAAAAAACAATTAGCAGTAACGCGAGGAGTCGGCAGAGGAAGAAGCAGTACAGGAGAGGTTGGTGAGCTGAGGTGTTCGTGCATATCCGAAGGTGACACTTGATTCCCTGCGTGTGTGATCGGTGGAGCGTTTACAGTGCAGCGGTCGTGCCGTCCGTGCGACTGTGGGGGGCTAACGTGCGCCACGACAGCCGCGGCAGGCGGGTAGTCTGCGTCCTACCAACAGCCGCTGGTGCATATCCGAAGAACCGTATCACTGCCGTCGTCGTGATGGGGAGTGAATGACGCAGGTGTAGTCGCGTGTTTTGGTTCAAGACGAGGCAGTGCGTCGCCGCTCCTTTGCTCACGTGGAGTGGGCCATTCGGCTGCCGGTGAGAGAGCCTGTTCGACCTGATCCGCGCACACCCCATTTTTTTTTTTGTTTGTTCACGTGTGTTCTGCCATTGAGCACTTCTTTGAAGTTAGGGTAGTTCCTGGTAAGTGGCACATGTGAATTGTGCTTCTCCTCCCACGTGCTAAGGTGTAAGAGCGGACACTAAACAGAAAAAAAAAGAAAGAAAAACGTGTCAGTGGCAGTCTAAAGAAAACCCTCGACAACAGCCCACGGCCACGACGAAATAAAAGAAGAAGAAGAAGCCACGGCCCCTCTTCCCAAATACACCCCAACTTTCTCTCCTCACACACTAAGTGGATAGAGAGAGAAAAAACAAAAAACAGCGGGCGGACAGACGGGTGTGGCTCACTTCTTCTTTTCCTTGGTGTTGCTACAATGTGTGTGTGTGCGTGTACCGCGTACCGGCACGGAACTACTCAGGCGAGCGCTGAAGGTTGGGGTGAGTCAGCGGTGAGCGGAGCTTCACCCCATCGTCCAGCGGTGTCTGGTGGCGATTACTAATGAGCTTCAGAATCTCGTCGCTGACCTCCTCAAGAGAGCCCTGAGCGAGGCTGATCTCACCACGCTCCGGGTACTCGATCACCTGGAAGAGGAGCGGAGAGTCGTCGAAGGGGCCATCATTAAAGGTGACGGCGTTCATCAGCTCGCGCGTGATGCTGTTGAACGGGATGGACATCATGTTCATGTCTCCCAGCACCTTGATTGCCATGCTGCGCGAGTGCTCGTACTTCTCGCCGCCAATGCGCAGAATATTGATGATGTCGTTGCAGACGTCAGTCGTGAAGGCGTCCTTCACACATGTGTCCATTGCGTCCTTGTGCTTCTTCATGGCGGCCTCCACCTTGACCTTCTCAGCCTTCTGCGCATCCAGGAACTCCTGCTTGAAGGCAGACAAGCCACGCTTGAGGACATCCTTGATGTGAAACGAGGTCAGCTCCTCGTCCTTGTAGGCGCGGTAAGAGCAGCGGATAGGGTACATGGTCTCCTCGTAGAAGGTGATCAGGCTCGTGACATCCTTCCACTGCGTCTCCTGGAACTTCTTGAGCGCACTGGGCACGGGCTTCAGCTTGCTCGCGTCCTTCTCAAAGCGCAGCTCGACTTCGTGCTCGATACGACGGAAGTCGGGCGTCTGTGGGGTGATGGTGGCGGTCAGCACAGCGTGCTGGCGACGGGCAAGATCCATTTGCGTGAGTGCGATAATGCGTGGGTTCTCAATCTTATCCAGCAAAGAAGCAGGTACGTTGTGTGCCTGGCTGACCTCTTCGACAGACACGGGCACGCCGATCTTCTTGTGCACAGTGGCAGGCACGACGTTGTCAATGACGGCGGCACTGTGCACCGCACGGGCGGCCACGGTGGCGGCCACGGGAAGCACGCAGCGTCGAGGGGCAATAAAGCAGCGCATGGCTGTGCTAGTGAGTGGGGAGCGGCTCGCGGCGAGTTAAGAGCAGATAATCACCTGAATAGAGAATCAAAGAAAAGGGAGAGGGAGAGGAAGAGGGAGATGAGGAAACGGTGACAGGCCGGGACTACTACATCTGTCACTGCGCAAAGAAAGCGAGGACTGCTGCGAACGCCAAGGCAGGGTAGCAATATGGGGACTTGTGATGACGTGTGCGTGTGTGTGTGTGGTGCACAACCGCGTTGGGTTGGTGCCACTCTCTTGCTCTTGTCAGTTTACTTGTTTCACGACACGAAAAAAGAATTAGAGAGAAGAAGAAAGAGTTGAACACGTCCGTGGTGCGCACGCAAGCGAACAAAGTAAAGAAGAGAGAGAGAGAAAGCGGTCTGTGTAACAGCCAATGGAACAAATAGAGAGTGAGTACAAAGAGGGTCAGCTGACCGACCCCGTTTTCCCCACACGCTGCCTGTCTTCACCCCTCCCACTCCACACCGCACATGCACCACGTTCTTCTCTCTTGCCCACTTGCTGTCAACAGTGAGTGTGTGGATATTTGCTAAACATACACGACACGCGTCCGATCGAAGATAAGAGGCAGCAAGTGTGTGTGCCAGTGGAAGAGAAAAAGCGAAAAGCCTATTTCCGAGTTAGTTAACGCGTTTATTCTTGTTGTGAAAAGAGGGAGAGAAAAACAGGAATGGTAGCTTCACGAGCGTCAACTTGCCCGTGTGCTCCCATGAAGAGACGGCGCATCCTGGGTCACGCATTCGCCACGTACTCTCACCATCGTCATTCGTCACCTGGCGATGTATCTGAATGTGCGTGTGTGTGCGTCTTCGCTTGCAGAGGTGCTTGGTCGAGTGGTCGGGATGGCCCGCACATTAATCTATCGTCTTCACCTTGCCGCGGAACTCATCAAGCGTCTTGTAGCCCTTCTTGTCCATCACCGCCTTCAGCTCTGCGCACAGGCGAGCGAAGATTTCAGGACCCTCCTCGTGCAGAGCCGTGCCCACCTGCACCATCGAGGCACCGGCCAGCACATGCAGGAACGCGTCCTCGCCTGTGTAGACGCCACCACAGCCGAACACCAGTTTATTGGGGCAGCGGCGGTAGAAGGCATTCACGTTGGCCAGCGCAGTCGGCAGAATATACTTGCCACCCAGTCCACCGAAGCCCTGCTTGGGGCGGATCGCCACGGTCTCAGTCTCCACATCAATGACGAGGCCGTTGCCGACGCTGTTCACACAGGTGATGAAGTGCACCAGGGGAAACTCGTTGAGCACGCGGGCTGTCTGATCAAAGTGCGCAATGTCAAAGTAGGGCGGCATCTTCACGCCGAAGGGGAGTCCGTACGCCTTGGAGACAACATCCAGGTACGTTCGCATCGTCTCCAGGTCGTACGCAATCTGGGGCTTGCCCGGCACATTCGGGCACGAGAGGTTGAGCTCGAGCACAACGCCCTTGGCCTCCGCGATGGGCCGCAGGGCCTCGCACATGGTCTTGTTCTCCTCCGCGGACAGGCCAGACATGGAGAGGAAAAGCGGCTTCGCGCTGTAATCGTGCTGGTTCGCCGCGTAGTCGCGGTACACCTCGAAGCCGAGGTTGGGCAGGCCCATCGAGTTGATGCTACCGAGCGGCAGGTCCTTGTAGCGCGGCTCCGGGTTGCCCTCGCGCTGCGCGGGTGTGCAGCTCTTGGAGACGAGAGAGCCACTCGCCGACTGCGTCATGGCCTGCAGATCCTCAATGGTGCTGCAGCACACGCCAGCGGCGTTCATGAAGGGGTTCTCGAACTCGCGGTTCAGGACATTCAGTTTGAGGGATGCCATGATGACAACGATGGGACAAAGACAAAAGAAGAAAAGCCTGAGGTGGTGGCGAATGTTCAGTGGTGCACACAGTTTTCTCTGCGTGTTTGGCGAGTGATGAGTGGGGCGACATTGCGTGCGCGTAGGCGCAACACGTCCAGAAGAAGGAGGTGGCGAGACGCGTAGCGCAGAAACAAGACGTGAGGAGTCAGAAGATGGAAGTCAATTGGCAGCCAAAGCGGGAGGAGGAAACACACGCACACAGAAAAGAAACCGCTCACTCAGTGGGAAGGGCAAAGTGCGAATGGATATGTAGACGATGCAGATACGCACTCGTTCAACGGCACAGGCACGCAAGTTGGTTCTGGAAGTCTCTTTCAGCAGTGCGTTCAGATGGTGGCTGTTCTTGCTTGTTTTTGTTTTGAAGGTCGTGGACGTGCTGTGCGTGCGTCGTGGTGACGGCTCATCTATTGCCGTTGGGGGTTGGCGGGCAGCTGCGGCGAACAAAAAAAAGGAAAAGAGAGAAAGAGAGAAAGAGAAGACGCGCAGGGGTATTTTTTCTTATATAAGAAAATAAAAACAAGAAGGTGCAGGGGAAAAACAGAAAACAAAGAGAGAGAGCAAAGGCTGTGGTGTACACTTCCACGTTTGCGTCCACGATTCAGCGAGTGCATGGCGTGACGAGAACGTACCGAGGGTGTCAAAAGAAGATGGAAAAGAGGCGGAGAACGGCAAAGGCACAAAAGCTTTGCCACCGCACGAACAAAGAAACAGAAGAGGGAAACAAGGAAAGCGTGAAAGAGAGGAAGAAGACAGGTGCCGCCGACAACGTAGAGAAGTTGCCACGCGCAGGAGTCTCGCTCGCTCACCTCTCCACGCTGTTCTCTCTCTCTCTCTCTTATTCCTCTCGGGTGATGTGTGCGTTCTGCTTTCGTTTTACTCATCTTCTTCGGTTGGCGTCTTTTGGGAAGTCATTATCTTCCGCCGATTGAGACCACGAGTGAGTTCAACTTCTCACTGCGTCCCAGACGGTAACAAGTGCAAAAAGAATGAACGGCGCCTGAAACAATCCGCCCGGGAAGGTAAAAAAAAAAAAGAGAGGTGGTGGAAACAGTCTCTAGACAGTAACACCAAGGTAGTGATTATTAAGCGTTGCGTGACGAGCTCTCCTCGTGTTGTTGTTGCTATTGTTTAAACTCTTTGTGTTGTTTTTTAGCCATGGCCACGCTGTGTGTGTGTTGACTTGAAGAAGAAATAGCGCCGTGGCGGAGTCTTCAGCTTCGATGTTAATCAACACACCCACATGCGCACAGGAACACACTCTTCCCAACATAGTAGAATTACTGAGGGGCGAGGACGCTGTAGAGGATGGCCATGCGCATGTACATGCCATACTCCATCTGGCGGAAGTACGCGGCGCGCGGGTCGTCGTCGATGTCGCTGCTCAGCTCATCCACGCGAGGCAGCGGGTGCATGACGATCATCTTGTTCTTCGCCGCGCTCAGGCGCTTCTTGTCGACAAGGAGGCCATCCTTGGCTTGGCTAAACGAGTCAAGTGCCGCGGCGTCATCCTTGGCGGAGGCCATGAACCGCTCCTTCTGAAGGCGCGTGCAGTAAAGCACGTCGCACTCCGCCACAACAGCGTCGGTGAGTGCTTCCACCAACGCGATTTCGATCTTGCGTGCGCGGACATCCTCGCTCACCGCGTTGAGAATCTCTTCCGGCATCTGCAGGCACGCCGGTGCGACCAGGTAGAACTTGCGGATGTTGAAGTTGTGTGTGAGCAGCTTCAGCAGGGAGTGCACGGTGCGGCCCATCTTGAGGTCACCGATCAAAGCGATCGTCAATCCGTCGACGGTGCCAAGCTCCGCCGTCATGGTGAGGGTGTCGAGCAGGGCCTGTGAAGGGTGCTCGCCAGAGCCGTTGCCGGCGTTGACCACAGGGTGCCGCGCCGCCTTGGTAGCCACATCGAGGGCCTCGACCTGCGGGTGGCGCATGACAAGCACATCGCTGTAGCTGTCGAGAGTACGCACCGTGTCAGAGAGCGTCTCACCCTTGTTGACGGACGACGTCTCGACCTTGAAGTTCACGACCTGGCCGCCAAGGCGAAGCATGGCTGCGCAGAAGCTGGTAAACGTGCGCGATGAGTCCTCAAAGAACAGTGGCGTCATGACACGACCCTGGAGAAGGGTGAGGGGCTCGCCCGACTGCACGCGGCGCTTGAAGGCGAGCGCAAGCTCAATGAGCGCGTCAATGTCCGCGCGGTTGAACTGCGAGGCGCCAGTGACAGACTTGCCACGGAGCGAGGCCACCGGTGTGAAGGACGCAGACATGATGGGCTCGGCGACGAAGTCAAAAGCTCACTGACAGAGGATGAATCAATCAAGCTAGAGAGTGAGACAGACGTGAAAACTGTGTGCGTACGCAGAAGGCAGCAGCAGCAGCAGCAGCAGCGTCTGGGATGGTAACACAAGAACGAAAAGAGAGGTTTTAGTGAGAGGCAGGGAGAGACTGACCGTACCGAGAAGAAGAGCGTCAGCGAGAGGGAGCGACGGCCGGAGAATGTCAAGTGTGGGAGAAGACGAGGAGAAAGCGAACGAGGTGGAAAGTGAAAAAAAGGGGGAAAAGCGTGCAAAAAAAAAAAACTATATAATAATATCGGGAATGGCGAAGCGTACTCGTACCGCAGGTTCAGCATAAGTACTCGTCGCTTATTCTCGAGCTACACGATCGTCAGCCAATCAGATCACACATCGCATTTAGCGTCTGCAAATCTGTCGCGAGAGGGCCGGCCTAAGGCGGGGCCCTCGACGTGCATCCCGTTCACGTTGTCACTGAGTCTCTTCTTGTTGGTGTTTGTATCATAGCCGTGGCTTGAGTGTTATTCGGTAGTTACCCAATGGACTTGATGAGCCTTTCTGCTGCCGTTGCTCCACTGTGTCCAGTGCACACCACAGTTTGTCGTTCCTTCACTCCAAATCGCTCTCCTTGTCACGAGCCGCAAAAAAAGAAAAAACAAGAACGACCGTGAACGTGCCCCGCCATGGTAGGAGGCGCCGGCAGTGAACGATCACGCGAGTGAATGCGATCGATGGGTGCGGCCTGGCAAGGATGAGAAGCACAAGAAGAATCGACATAAAACGATGGTGAGTGCGACATTGGGAGTCAATGGGTCGCACAATGACAGGGAGGGAGTGAAAAGGGGGAGAACAGCACGGCGCCATGGTGCCACGACAAAGAAGAAGGAGAAAAGAAAAAAGAGAGAAAAAAGAAAGAGAAAGAGCCTCATTCCGTGCAAAGCTCACTTACGAAGGACTGCCGTGTCAGACGACGCGCACGCGAGAGAAGACTCATACGCACGCCACGGTGTTAATTAGTTCTGCCAAACGCATCAACGCGCGTCAGCAAGAGAGAGAGAGAGAGAGAGAGAAGGCGGTTACACACACGCGCACGCACAACTTCCCTCCTTTCCGTTCGGTTAGTGGCGTGCTCTTGGGAGGGACAGCTAGTCGCGCATGGTAACACCGCCAACGAGGTGCGCGTCGCCACTTCGCCTTGTTTGTTTGTTTTTTGTCGGGTTCGCCTCGTCTTCCCTTTGCGGCTTTACAGCTTGCTCTTGTTCCACTGCCCAAGGAACTCCTTCACGCGGTGCATCTGCTCCTCTGAGATGGCGTTGGCGGCGCGCCACATGGGCAGCAGCTCGTACAGACCGACGACAGCCTCAAAGTCGTAGCCGAGGTTGTTCAGGAAAGCCTTCGCGCCCATCTCGCGGTCCACCAGCACCACGATCGACACCACCTCGAGGCCGGCCGCCTTCAGCTTCTCAATGGCCTCCACCTTGGTCTCGCCAGTGGAGACGAGGTCGTCGATGATGACAACACGGTCGCCCTTCTTGTACTCGCCCTCAATCGCCGCCTTGGTGCCGTAGGCCTTGGCCTCACGGCGCGGGTAAATGAGTGGGACGTTCATTTCGTTGGAAATGGCGCTGGCGATGGGCAGCGCCGCGTACGGCAGACCCGCGATACGATCGAACTTGTAGTGGCGCAGGACCTTGGCGTACTCACGCGCCACCAGTCGCATGATGGACGGGTACGTGACGAGGCGACGGAGGTCGATGTAGATGGGCGACTTCTTGCCTGACTTGAGTGTGAACTCGCCAAAGCGCACGCAGTGCGAGACGACGAGAGCCGCCGCGAGGTCCGGTGACGCACCCTTCGCAAAGCGGGCACGGTTGATGTCCTCGCACAGCTTCTTGGCGGCCTCGCGGGGGTTGGCGGCACCGGCGATGGCGCGAGAGACGTTGATGAGAAGTCCGTTGCCGTCCGCGCGCAGGCCAGCGGCGAGGGAGTCCTTCAGACTACCGCCCTGGGCACCGATGCCGGGGACGAGGAACCACAGAGAGGGGGCACGCGCACGCACGCGGGCCAGCGCGACGGGGTCCGTCGCACCAACCACGAGGCCAACGTTCTTGTTGCGGCCCCACGAGCCCTCCGCGCGCTCGGCAACCTCTTCATAGAGAAACTTGTCGCCGACGCGCAGGCACTGCAGATCGTTGCTACCCTTGTTGGATGTCTTGCACAGCACGAACACGCCGCGGTCGGCGTACTTGAGGAAGGACGCCAGGGAGTCGCCGCCCATGTACGGGGACGCGGTGATGGCGTGGGCCTTGAGGTGGTCGAACGCCGAGGTCGCGTAGGCATCCGCTGTGGCGGCAATGTCGCCGCGCTTGGCGTCGAGGATGACGGGAATGTTAGACGGCACATGCGCGATGACCTGCGCCAGCACGTTCCAGCCCTCGGCACCAAAGAACTCGAAGAACGCCGCGTTGGGCTTGTAGGCGGCGGCGTAGTCCTTCGTCTCGTCGATGAGCTTCTTGCACTCGGTCAGGGCATCCTGGGCCGTCTTGGCGCGAGGATCGAGGCCCACGCAAAGCAGCGTGGTCTTGGCACGCTCGTTGAGCAGGTCAAAGAAGGCAGGCATGGCTGACAAGTTCACTTCGCACACAGTGGGATGGCAAGAGCAATACGTACGGCACAGAGAATTGCTTGACTGATTTTACTCGTGGGAGTGGAGTGACGTGTATGCGTGTATGCGTATGTATGAAGCTTGATGTGGTCCACGTTAGGCGTATCGCGTCAGCGACGAGTGTGGAGAAAGAGGGAAAGCGAGAAGACAGTGGTGTGTGGTGTGTGGTGTAGTTGGGGGGAGGGGGGCACAAGCACGATGCGGTGCGAAGTATGTCCGTCACTCCGTGCCAGAGCGGCGCGACTACGCACGCACAGACGAGAAGGATGTTACCCACCAGAGAAACAGCCTGTGAGACGTTGGGAAAGCAAGAAATGAGTGACACTGCATCACTCGTCTCGTGCCACGTCACATCAGCACAGCCGCTCGTTCTCCCTCTCTTTCTGTTTGTCTTTCGGTGACCTCGTACTTGTCGCTCTTGTTCGTACCTCGCGAGCATCACGGCTGCCGAAGCAGGGAACGACGCATCCACACTGCGCACCACACACACAGTATTACTCTGCAGCAACCTGTGCGGAGAAGCAAGAGGGCGGAAGAAGAAAAAAAGGGGAAAAGAAACAGGTATCTATAAACGTGGCTGGTGTAATGCCATCGTGTCAGCCGCAGTGCACGGAGTGGAGGTTGTGCGCCCTACCCCTCTTCCTGCTCGCACCGCCACCTGTCCAGTGAGAATAAGTGGAACAGAAAGAAAGAGTGAGCGAGGGGAGACACACACACACACACATCTGACACAAGTCACACGCTTCAGCACGCACACGGGGCTTAGTGGCGCTCACCGCGGAGGCGTAGGGCGAGCTGCACATCCTTGGGCTGGATCGTCACGCGCTTCGCGTGGATGCAGGCGAGGTTGGTGTCAGCGAGCACGGACACCACGTAGGCCTCGGTAGCCTCCTGCACAGCGAGCAGAGCGGAGCTCTGGAAGCGGAGACCCTCCTTCTGGGCACCGGAGATCTCGCGCACCAGACGCTGGAAGGGAGCACGCTGGATCAGCATCTCCGTGGACTTCTGGTAGCGCTTGATCTCACGGATCGCCACGGTGCCGGGGCGCCAGCGGCGCTGAGCGTTCTTCACGCCAGACGCGGACTTGGGCGCCTTCTTGCTCTTCTTGGTCGTGACGGTGCTCTTGGAGCGGGCGGTTTCCTTGGTGCGGGACATGGCTGGGTGGCGAAGGTGTGGAGGGTGTGAGAAGTGGCTAATGCAAAGCGGAAGCTGAAAAAACACACAAAACAGACAAAGGAGCGTGTCAGAGAAAGATAAGCACAGCAGCAACGGAGAAAGGGGAAAGAAACAAAATTAGGGAAGAAGGAGGGAGTGCAAAGGGCGGGGAGTAGCAAGAATAGTGCATGGTGGAGGAAGTGAGAGTGGCTGACTGACTTTACACCGCCACGCCCACACAGAATGTGGGAATGGAAGGTGAAAGTGGTGGGAGTCGAAAGCCAGTGGCCCCGCGCCAGGGTAGCTCCTTGTCGCCCCTCTCTCTATCTTTCTCTCACACGCACATTCACTCAGCACGGTGTGCGTCAGCGATGACTCAGCGGCGGGAGACACTGGACAAAAAAAGAATTGGAAGAGAAAAAAGGGGGGAATACAAGCGTTGCACCGTGCGCGCATTTACTTTCGACGCGCGTTTCGTTCATCGGCTGTGTTTTAGACGCTTGGCGGGAGAGGCATTATGGGAAATCAACGTCAACTGATTAGGCTGGCAAGGTGACGGCGACGCGATACACACACACACACACACACACACACATGCACACACACGCACACTCACGCACATGCACAGATATGCAGACACCACGCAGGGTTGGTTACTGGGTCCCTTTCCTGGTGCGTCTTACGGGGAGGGCACAAAGCGGGCGGTGAGCGTCCAGCCTTGGTAAGGGGACCACTTGCATTTGGAATGCAGCGCGGTCTCGTCGACGGTCCACTCGCTGTTCGTCTCAAAGGTGGTGGTGGGTGTGTCCGGTAGACCCAGACGGAAGATGCGGTTTGGGTTTGTGTGCATCATCTCCACCAGGCGAGTCATGGACGGCTTGATTGAGTTGCAATCCATGCGAAGCCGCTCGGGGCAAGCGGACGTTGGGTGCGGCCACCGTCCCTGCGCGATCACGGTCAGCATGAGGGGCACGACCAGCTCAATGGAGGGCATACCGCTGGGAGGCTGTGCCTGGGTGCCTTCCGGGGCAACGGCCTCCTTCTCCTCAAGAGTGTGCGGCGCGTGGTCGGTGCCGATGCAGTCAACGGTACCATCCACAACACCGCCCCACAACGCATCGCGGTGGTCGACCGCGCGAATCGGTGGGTTCACCTTGACGCGTGCGCCACTGCCACAGCAGCACGAGTAATCCGCGTCGGCGGTGAGGAACAGGTGGTGTGGCGTGACTTCACAGGTGAGTGGCAGAGTGGGGTCCGCCTTGCGTGCTTCGCGGACAAGGTCAAGGCCGCCCTTCGTGGAGAGGTGGGCAATGTGCAGAGGTGTGCGGTGCTGCTTGGCGAGCTCGATAGCCTCCGCGATGGAGGCCACCTCCGACTCGGCGGGACGACGCAGCGAGTGTGAGGCAGGGCCATGATACGGGTGCTTGGCCGCCGCCTCGTTGTTGATCTCTGCCTGCTCACAGTGGGCGACGAGCGGAATGTTCAGTCGCCCGCACAGGGCAAAGGCGGCAGCGGTTGTGCTTGCGCTGGACTTGAGGTTGCCGGTCGAGTTGTCCAGGTACAGCTTCAGCCCACAGCACCGAGCCTTGAGTGCCGCGTGAGCTGGGTTGGTCCAGAGCTCCTCCAGCTCTGTGAGATGCTTCTCCGAGGTGGCGCCGAAGAAGAAGAACATCTTCACGTGCGGGTTGGCCGTCGCGTCACTGCGCGCAACCTTGTCCGCGAGGGTCGCAATCGACTGCGTGGGCGGGGCTGTGTTCGGCATATCACAGACAGCGGACACGCCGCCGTAGAACGCAGCCTCACTCTCGGAGCGCATATCTGCCTTCTGCTCTAGCCCAGGCTCGCGGAAGTGCACGTGGCAGTCGATGAGCGGAGGCAGTGTGACGCGCGTGCCTTCCTTGCGATAGCTGGCCATGGCTGCTGCTTTCTGGTGAGGCGGTCTGGTGAAGAAAAAAAAGGAGAAAGAGAGTGCGCGGCTTGCGTGTGTGTCACTTGTCGATGGCTGGCGGTGAAGTGGGGAAGCCGAGGGAGAGAGAAAGGGAGGGAGAGACCAAGAAGGAAGCAGAGTCGTGAGGCAAGGTTGTTGAGGCAGGAGAAGTCATGACGGCTGCGCAACATTCCCCCTACTGGGCATCCAGCGCACCTGTGAGGCGTCTCTCCGCACGAGCTGCGGTGTTGTTTCGTGCTCTCAACGGAAGCGGCACCGAGAGAGCGAGCAGTGAGCGGGGGGATCCAGAAGAGTGTGGCCACGGTCGCGCCAGTCGTGTAGACCTCCACACTGCTGCTGCTGTGGTGGTGGTGCTCCCGTCTCCTTGGTGACTCGAGAACATTGAGGGAGGGGGGGGGGGCCTTTTATTCCGAATCACAGGAGTGTGAGTGGGTCCCTTCTGTCCAGTGACCTTGTGCGGAGCTGGAAAAGAAAGGGGGTGCGACGAGTGCTCGAGTGACGCTTGTGAGTTTTTTTTTTGTTCTTCACGTTAATACTATAACTTGTGAGTAATTGAGTTGACTTGTTTTGTTTTTTCCATCTCTTCATTGATCACTCGAGCTGTGTCATTTGCGTGCTCATAAAACAGACAAACAAAAGGAAAGGTCTTAATGCGCTTTAGTCAACCAAAAGAAAAGAAAAAGAAGAAGAGAGAAAAAGAAAACAACCTGTGGAATCCATAACGAGACAGGCCACAGTAACACAGAGGATGGAAGCTTGGCGCGACGCCTGCCCATCGTCTCGCTACCACTGCACGTCGCTAAAAGAGCCGTTGCCGGGTTGGAAGACATCCTCGAGTTCCTCCTGCGTAACGATGCGGCGTGCGATGCGGCGGTCCGTCGCGTTCGGCACCTGCGACAGCTTCAAGAAGATCATCTCACCTTGGTGCAGCTCAAGCTCCACCACACCCGACACATCCGCAGCGAGGAACCGGATCGCCTCGACCGCCGACTGCGTGTGCTTCTCCGAGAAGCGGTTGATGGCGATGTTCTCCTTAATGTGCTGCGAGTACGAGTTAAAGAGGGTCATTGTCGCGTCATCGAAGCAGACCTCGTACAGGTACCGCAGGCCCTGCGCGAGGAGAGCCATGCCCGGGGCCTCGAACATCGCCCCGTTGCTTGTCTTGTAGACACCCACGCCGCAGCGGCCGGCGATTTCGTTCGCCATTTGCAGTGCGAGCAGTGGAGACACTTCCGTGCCGTTTACGTTCACACAGCGGCCGGCCAAGTACGTCAAGGAGACGAACTCGGGCGTCTCGCTGCACTCGGCGATCGGCTTCACCATGGTCGGCGGCGGCAGGCTCTCCACGCTGTCACAGTAGTATGTGTTGCCGCAGATGGAGTTGTGCACGTGCGAGTCGGACCGCGCGGTGGCCTTGATGCCGTGGGAGCGCAGAAATGTCAGCTGGTCGGCTTCCGTGACGAAGTCCTCCATGAGGCGGGTGTCGCGCCAAGCGTTGTACACACCCATGCTCGGCACGTACATCTGCACGTACTTCTCAAAGCCGTGCTCCTTCTTGCTCTGCTTCGAGCTCTGGGCAACGACGGTCATGTGACGGTCACGCATCGCCATGAGCAGGTCCTTGCCGAAGATGTGCCAGCTCAACTTGGAGAGATGCCAGTTGTGCTGCTCGTTGCACGACTGGCACATGATGAGGTCAAACGCACCCGAGGCGATCTCAGAGCGCAAGTCCACCACCTGCACCGGCACGTTGAACCCCTTGAAAGCGGCCTCGAACATGTCAATGTCAGAGCCGCCGAGGAACGCGTGGAAGCAGGTCAGGTCGAGTCCCTCCTGGTGCAGACGGAGCGCAAGGAGCTTGCTACTGTTGTTGTTCGTGATCATGAGGCCCACCTTGTGGCGGCGCAGCATGGCGCAGTTGTTGTTCTCGATCTTGTGGTAAATCTTAGGAACGTAGTGACGGAACGACTCAATCTCCATCTTCGTCGGCGCCACGTCCAGACTCTCGCAGAGGAGTTTGACGATGTTGGGCTCGGTGAGCAGGGGCAGGTTGAAGTCCACGGCGAGTCGGCGCAGCCAGTAGTCCGGAGGGGCATTCTCGCGTGTGCACCGGCGCAGCACGAAATCGCGCTTCTTGTCGCGGATCTGGATGACCAGGTCGAACTTGTCCTTCGCCATGACCGCCTTCTCGTACCCCGCCTCCTCAGGAGTGGCGACCTCGTTGCGCTGAGTCAGCACAGCGTGCGGGATGCCAAACTCGGCCAGTACGGGCGCCGTGGCCGTCGAAGTGTAGATCTTCAACCCGCGCGACGACATCTTCGCGAGATAGGGGCACAGCACCTCGGCCTGCTCGGCCTGGTCGCAGCTCACGAAGATGCCCTTGGTCGGCAGACGGAAGCCCTGGCAGATCATGGCCTTGAGGAACACCTCGTGCTTGTCGCGGCCAAAGACACCAATCTCACCCGTGGAGGCCATCTCCACACCGAGGATCGGGTCCGCACCGCCGAGGCGGTTGAAGCTGAACATGGACGCCTTGCAGCCAATGTGGGTCATCTTGGCGCGCTTGATCGGCACGAGGCTCTGCTCGCTGCTCGCGAGGAAGGCCGAGACCATCACCGCGGGAAACGAGATGCCGAGCGTCTTGGACACGAAGGGAACCGACCGCGAGCTGCGCACGTTAGCCTCAATGACACGCAGCTGCCCCTCCTTGGTCAGAAGGAACTGGATGTTCATCGGGCCAACCACATCCAGCCGCTCCGTGATGCGTGTCACCGAGTCGTAGATCTTCTTCATCGTGTCCTTGTCGGTGTTCTGCGGTGGCAGGAACATGGTGGCATCACCAGAGTGCACGCCAGCGTTCTCCACGTGCTCGCAGATAGCGTAGCACAGCACGCGGCCGTGGTGCGCGACGACATCCACATCGTACTCCATCGCCCCCTCGTAGTACTTGCTCACCACGACCGGATGCTCACCGGAGACGAAGCTGGCCTCCTTCAGGTAGCGCTGCACGTCCTCCTTGTTGGCAATGACGGCCATGGCCGAGCCGCTCAGCACGTAGCTGGGGCGGACAAGGGTGGGGTAACCCACACGGTCGCAGAACTCGAGCACCTGGTCCAGCGAGGTCGCAGAGATCCACTCCGGCTGAGGGACGTCCAGCTCATCGCACATGGACGAGAACTTGTTGCGATCCTCCGCACGATCAATGTTCGCGGGGTCGGTGCCGAGAATCGGGAGGCCGTGGTTCTTCAGGCTGAGCGCCATGTTCTGCACGATCTGGCCGCCGAGGGAGATGATGACGCCACGGCAGCGCTCCTTGGTCAGCACGTCGAGAACAAGCTCCTCGGAGACCTCGTCAAAGTACAGGCGGTCGCACTCGTCGTAGTCTGTCGAGACCGTCTCGGGATTGTAGTTGATCATGATGACCTTGTTGCCCAGGCGGCGCAGCTCCTTTGCGACGAGCACGCCACCGTAGTCAAATTCCACGCTGTTGCCGATGCGGTAGACACCGCAGCCCAGCACTGCGTACATGCGCTCGGTGAACGGGACGTCGTCGTACTGCGCGTTGTACGTTGTGTACAGGTAGCAGCACTGTGCGGCCGGGTACTCGCCGGCGACGGTGTCAATTTGCTTCACGAACGGCATCACGTTGAGCTCCTTCCTGCGAGCGCGAATCTTGTCCGGCGTCGAGTGAATGTGCTTGGCGATCTGGATGTCGCTAAAGCCGTGGCTCTTGAGCGTGAGCATGTACTCCTTCGGCATGAGGGAGACAGGCTTGTCGACGTACTGACTGATCATGTCGCCCTGCAGCTTCGCGATCTTCTCCAGCTTGTACAGGAAGAAGCGGGTGATCTTGGTGATCTCGTGGATCTCCTCGACGGTGTGGCCGGCCTGGAAGGCGCGGGCCAGGGCGTGAATGCGGTAGGGCGTGGGCTTGTGCAGGTGCTGCATGTAGTCCCAGCCAGCGTCCTCGAAGCGCTTGGGTACGTCGAAGCCGGTGTTGCCGGGGTCAACCATGCGGATTGCCTTCTGGATAGCCTCCTCGAAGGTGCGGCCAATGGCCATGACCTCGCCGACGCTCTTCATCATGCTGCCAATCTCCTCGCTCACCATGTTGAATTTGTTCAGGTCCCAGCGTGGCGCCTTGACGACGATGTAGTCGAGCGAGGGCTCGAAGCACGCCATGGTGGTCTTGGTGACGCCGTTTGTGATCTCGAAGAGACCCTTGCCGAGGGCCACCTTTGTCGCGACGTGGGCGAGCGGGTAGCCGGTGGCCTTGGAGGCCAGTGCGGACGAGCGCGACAGGCGCGCGTTGACCTCGATGACGACGTACTGGTGGGAGTAGGGGTTCAGGCCGTACTGGATGTTGCACTCGCCGACGATACCAAGGTGGCGAATGATCTTGATCGAGGCGCTGCGGAGCATGTGGTACTCATCATTTGTCAGGGTCTGCGACGGTGCGACGACGATAGATTCGCCGGTGTGGATGCCCATGGGGTCGAAGTTTTCCATGTTGCACACGGTGATGCAGTTGTCGTAGATATCGCGCACCACCTCGTACTCAATCTCCTTCCAGCCCGCCACGCTCTGCTCGAGCAGAACCTGCGGGGCGGTTGCGAGGGCCACCTCGACCTTCTTGCGCAGTTCATCGTCGTTGTTGACGATGCCGCTGCCTTGGCCGCCGAGGCAGAACGCCGCACGGACCATCATGGGGTAGCCGATGCTCTCCTTAGCTGCCATCGCCTCCTCAACCGACACCACCGCCGCGGACTTTGCCACCTGCTCGTTGATCTGAAGCAGTGTGTCGCGGAACAGCTCACGGTCCTCGGTGACGTCAATGACGGAGACAGGCGTACCCAGCACCTGCACGTTGTACTTGCGCAGAATGCCCTCGCGCTCCAGTGCGAGGCCGCAGTTCAGCGCCGTCTGACCGCCCCAGCCCAGCATGATGCCGTCGGGCCTCTCCTTCTCAATGACGGTCTCCACGGCTTCGATGGTCAGGGGCACAAAGTAGACGTGGTCAGCCATCTCGTCGTCGGTCTGCACGGTGGCGATGTTGGGGTTGATGAGAACCGTCTCAATGCCCTCCTCGCGGAGCGACTTGAGGCACTGCGAGCCGCTGTAGTCGAACTCGCCAGCCTGCGCAATGACGATGCCACCGGCGCCGAGCACAAGCACCTTCTTGGGGTGGAACTTGATGGACTCGCGTACCTTGGACGCACGCACGCGCTGGATGTACTCGCCGAAGAGGTACTCCGTGTCCTGCGGACCACAGCGGCCTTCGGGGTGGAACTGCACACTGCAGAACGGCTTCGTCTTGTGCCAGAGGCCCTCGTTGCTGTTGTCGTTGGGGTTCGCGAAGTACTCGATCCAGTCGTCCGACATGGAGCTGAAGTCCACCGCGAAGCCGTGGTTCTGCGTCGTGATGACCACCTTGCCGTCAATGTTACACTTGCACGGCTGGTTCTGACCACGGTGACCGTACTTCATCTTGTACGTCGTACCGCCCGCGGCGAGACACAGCATTTGATTACCCATGCAGATGCCGAAGATGGGCTTCTCTTGCTGCAGAGCCCAGCGGACATTGCGAATGGTGGCCGTGCACATCTGCGGGTTGCCGGGGCCGTTCGTGATGAACAAGCCATCGTACGACTCCGTGGTGATATCCCAGTCGTGCGGTACCACCACCAGCGTGACGTCGTAGCGGAGCAGGCAGCGGAGCGTGTTGAGCTTGACGCCCATGTCAATGACGAGGATGGTCATGGAGCCGTGCCCGTACGTGACGCGGGTCTTGGTCGACACTTCGGCGACGAGGTTGCGGGTGTTGGGATCTGCGAAGGGCACGTCGTTGTTGGCGACGATGAGCTTACCAAGAGCCGTACCCATCTCGCGCAGTCGCAGCACGATACTGCGGGTATCCACCATCATCATGCCGGGGATCTTGTTGCGCCGCAGCCACTCGCCAAGGGACTCGTACATCTCCCAGTGATCTGGCTTATCGCAGTACTCCTGCACCACCACGCCGCTGACGTGGATCTTGCCGTTCATGCTTTCAAAGTACTTCGTCATGCCGAAGCAATCTTCCTCGATGGAGGGCACACCGTAGTTGCCCACCATGGGCGACGTCAGCACGAGGATCTGGCCTTGGTAAGATGGGTCGGTGAGACTTTCGGGGTAGCCCACCATGCCCGTCGCGAACACGACCTCGCCGGCAACACTCTCCTCGTAGCCGAAGGAGTAGCCGTGGAAGCGTTCGCCGCCGTGAAGGACGAGCTCGGTCTTGACACGGTGCTCCATGATGCGCAGAGATGACTGCGATCGGGGACGAGGAAAAGGAAGAAAGAAAGAAAAGAAGCGCAATGGCTCAGCGAACAGAAACTCGGCCTGATCAACCGGCGGTGCTCTGCTCTTGTCTTCTCACGCGCGCACCTCGTTAAGCACTAGTGCGAGGGCGTGTGTCTGTCTGGGGGTGTGGGGGGTGGGCTTTGAAAGCGGTTTTATATTTCTGCTTCTGCTAGCTCCGATGCTCTACGTGCGTTCGTGGAACTTGGAAAGCGGCGAAGAGAAGAAGAAAAACAAAAAAACTGTTCAAAGCCGTCTATGCTCGTTCGTTCAACTTCGCGATGTGCACTGGGTGCGTTCGTCGAAGCCTCGTTGATTCTTCGGGTGTTTTCTCGGAGGGAAAAAGAGAGCGGGGGTCTCGCCTGGTGAACAAGTCCGTGTTGTTGTGAATTCTGTGTTAAGAGGTACGAGGAATCGCCAGCAATCAACTAGCTTGCGTTCAACAGTACTTTTTAGGGAAGAGAAGAAAAAAAGAAAAAAGGAAAAGAGGGTGTTAGGCGCAGACGTGAAAAGAAAAACAGAATACACAGTTAACGTGACAACAGGGAAGTTACCGGATCAGGAAAACAGCCTCGATCGTTTTTCTCGTGATAGAGGAGTGTTCAACGAGGAGGAGCACAGAAGCGGGGAGCGCGTGTGTGTGAGAGAAGAAGAAGAAGCCTTATTATCCTGTGCGCAGTGAACACGCGTGGGAACAAAGAGAGAGAGAGAGAGAGTGAGAGAGAGGGACAAGGAGGAGGAAACGGCAGTGCCGATGATAGAGAGGTGTGGTGAGTAGCGATAGCCCTGCGCCGCATACAGAACACACATACATGTGCAGCCACTGACGCAAAGAAGCGCACTTAAACAGCCGGCGGTGGGTTCTGCCTGACTGCAGTTGCCACCAGGGAGAGGCAGCGGGGCGAATCTGCTGCTGTCACTATGATCGCCATGCGAAGGGTGGTACGGTGTGGTCGTTTCATGATCACATGTGAATCTAGGTGAGGACGGACAGCAAGAGGAAAAAGACGCAGGTGCGAGCGGGCACACGACCAGCACGAGAACGACGGGAAAAGAGGGAAGGAACCTACAGAGAGCGCGCCGCTGAGATGGCGGGGCAGGGACACGCATCGTCTGACATGTTTCACGCCTCCACAACACTAACGGCCATGCGAGGACGCGCAGAGGAGCTCCCGTAGCGCCGGGCGACGAAGTCAGTGGGTTCCTCGGACGCCATCGAGGGGGTGCATCGCGCCGTCACACACACCGTCACCAACGACAACAGCATGGCCGCTGCCATGACAGCACTAGGAACCAGTAGCACATACGCCCTTGACCTCAGCAGGTGTTTCACAACTGGGGCACAAGGTCGTTGGAACGTGTTGATGGCCGCCTGCATATACTCGGGACAGTTGTGTGGGCACAGAGTCCGCTGCAGTCGTTTAGGGGTGCTCGTCATGTGCGGCGTAACAAGAGCCGTCACGACCATGGCTCGAGGATTGTTGCGCATCGTGCTCGGAGCGGGCGTGACGGCCGGGCACACGTCCTCCCAGCCACTGCACTCGAGGCGGTACTCGAGGTAGCACACCTTCGTGTCGTTCGCGGTGATCGAAAGATCCCACGCTTCTGAGAGGTTGAGGTCGCCGCGCAGCACCAGTGTGTACGCGAGAAGCCACCACGCGAGCATGGCCAGAACGCACACCAAAACAATCATGTACACGCGCCGGCAGCAGGACGCCACGTGGCATGTGCACTCGTCGCCGCACCGCAGCACGCACGAGCTGGAGAGACGCCTGCCAACAAGCAGCATGATGCAGCCCCAGACGGCCGTCACGACGAGCACCATCGTGCAGACAACGTACACATTGTAGAGCCGTGTGCAGTCGTGGCACAAGCTTTTGAGTGAGTCTTGAAGCGATTGGCGGGCGAGGAGCCCCACCATCAGTGCCGCACCGGACGCGAGCAGTACCAGGATGTTTACGAGGAGAAGCACGCCCCGTGCGCAAGAGCCGGCCCCGCCGCACCATCTTGCGCAGAGTGAACTGCGCCGTGCGACGTCAGCCGCCTCGCTGCCGAGTTCATCGAGTGGGTGGTGATTCTCCGCTGCCTGCCGTGGTGCGTGCGGGTCGTAGTAGTAGTCCGAATAGCGCGAGAAGAGCTCGTCATCGTCGTCGTCGAAGCCACCACCGCCGGAAAGCAACGGCGCGCCTTGATCACTGAACAGTCCACCTGAAGAAGGCTGGTAGTCGCCGTGAAGGTTGCGTGTGGGGCGTGTTGGCAAGGGACTCTCGTACGCACCGGTCAAGCCTTGCGCGGGTGGCGTGGCGACGGTGGAGGCGGTGGCACCGGCCCGGCACAGCGCTGTGCCACGGGTGCTGCTGCTCGCCGTGCTGTGGGAGCCCCCACGCGGAGCACGCACGGTGCCCCTACCTGCCAGCCGTGTCGGCGTGCGGTACGGCGTGTCCGCGTTCAGGTTGTGCGCACCCGCCGCACCTGCGAGACGCGTTGGTGTCCGCATGCGCGCAACGGTCGGTCAAGAAAGTCGTCAGCGTTGAGCTGGTGCTGGCGGCTCCCAGGAGTTTCTTTTTGTTGTGAATTGATAGGGGGCAGCCAGCGGTGAACTGCAGCACACGCTCTTCCACGCGCCTGTATATATGTGTGTCGAGGAATGAGGGGATAGGAGGCTGTTCTTCCTTGTGGGTGTGTGCGAGGGGGAGTCGTTACCTGCCTCTTCACGCAGCCTCGGGAGAGTCATTGAAAGAGAGAGAGAAAGAGAAGCAATGTCGAGGGAAAGACAGAATGCAAATTTTTTTTGAGAAGTGCGGTCGACGGGTGTGGTGGTAGTTAGGGAAAGAAAGGTGTATCTTCAGCACTCAGTCCGACTTGATGTCCGTGTGGGACGGTTGAATGGTCTATGTGCACCGTGTCTGTGTTGTGCGTGCCGCTACTCGGTGTTCGCTTGTTTGTTGTTGTTGTTGTTGTTGTTGATACAGACGCACACTCACACTCACGCGCCTGCACACATCAGAGAGCGTGTCTGGGTGACTACCTAGCGCCGCTGGTGTGCTGCACAATCCAACCCGCCGTAGCCTCTGCGGTGGCGGTGAGAGAAGCGCGTGACGTTGTTTGCTCATTCACGATGATGCTGTGAAGCACCTCTGGGCGTCGTCGGCGGCACAAGGCCACGTGGTGTCGTTGGAGTGGTTGGTAGAGGCCGTGGTAGTACAGCACTTCGTAGAAGAACCAGTAGCGGAACTCCGCGTAGCGCCGCTCCGCGAAAGAAAAGGAGTACTTTGCCGTCGTCACAGAGACCCCCGCCGCAGTCCGCGCATCGGCGGCGGGAGGCCGCAACGCTAGGCGAACGTCCTGCCACTCCTCCGCACTCAGCACCGCGCCGGGTAGTGTTGTGGGTGGGTGGGCACGAATGTTCCTCTCGCCATCGACGGTGCCCTCGAGCATGACTTGCACAAAGAGGTCGGTCGGTTCACCGGTCGACGGCTCCCAGAACGCGTCTGCCCACCTCGCCACGTCACTCGCGGTCCACGAGGCCGATAGCGGTGGTGGGAAGAACCGAGTCGGTGAGAGCCGCTGCTGCACCTGTACCTCACAGTCCCTCTGTGCCGATGCCAGTGTGTCGTCAGTGGCGACGTGCCACGACGCCGCCCGCGCGGCAGAGGCACGCAGACGCGCGGTTAGATCGGCGTCGAGGTCGTGCCGACGAGGCTCGGTGCGTGTCCGCCACAGTTGACGAATTCGCTGCTCGTAGACACCCATTTCACGTGTGTCGGTGGTGTGTCGCGCCGTCCGTCGTGATTGTTGAGCGCGGCGGGGCAGACGGTGAAAGCGGCGCCAACAGGCCGATTCTGTGTCGCAAGTCACTTCGAGGAGTGCATCAAAGAGGGATTCCACGAGGTCAAGTTGTGCGAACAGTAGAAACCCCTCGCAGATCAGATAGACCACACTACCGGCATCGACGTGCCCCTTCACAAGCGGGTGCGCGGACCGCCGAGCCAGATCTTCTGCTTCGTGTGCGCACAGCGAGGCATCCGCGCTGCTTATGCCGCTATCGGCGTCGTGTGTGCTGGCGTGCGATGGGAGCGGCGCACTCGCTTCCGGCGTGCCGATCTCTCCGACCTCCCCCGCTGGTGTATCGTGGCGGAAGTACGACAGCAGCGCCGGCACGCGCTGTGCCACTTGGTCGGCCCACTTGAGAGGTGGATGGGCCCTGATTATTGCGATGAGCTCGGTCAGTGCCGTCGCAAAGGCATCGAGGTCGAGCGTGCGGCAGTCCTCAAACGTTTCCAGTTCATCGCACGAACGCGCGATGAAGAAGTGATCGAGAGAGATGGGATAAAGTGGTGAGTGCAGCGCAGAGGCAAGGTCGCCGGCAAACGTAGACTTGCCAGCCGCACTGCAGCCTGTGATGCCAACGACATGCACCGTGTGCGGGGGTGGCACGGCGTTCGATGACATGCGCACCTGCCTGAAGAGACGCGTGTGCGTGTGATGACGACGATGAGAGACAAAAAGGCGCACCGCGACGCAAAAGGAAAAGAACGGGCAAAGTGGGCCAAGACAAGCAATGGGGTGAAGGAAGAGGGAAGACGTGGTGAAATAGAAAAAAGATAAGTGTGTGTGTGTGTGAGAGAGAGAGGGAGAGGGTGCATGTGTATGTGATCGCCTCCTTGTGGAACCCCACGTTGTGATGCCTCGTTCGGCTCGTTGAGAAGGAATCAGACAATGGCGCGGGTGTGTTTGTGAGTTGCGTCGCTACGTGTGCGCATGGATTCGCTTTGTGTTGTTGTTGTCGTCGTTGTGGTTGGCTTTGCTTGCCACACAGCGGCACCGAAAAGGAAGTGGGCTTCACGTTTCTCCCAGCTGCGGACGCGTGTTCTCACTCTCTCTCGGTTAGTTCTTTCGATCAGTCGTCTGTGCGGTGAGGGGGGAGAGAGGTCGTGCTCGGCACGCCACGCGATCACGCCTCGTGTGCGGTGACGTCAAGTGCCGCGGTGGCGCCGGTGTTGGTGTACAGCACACCGCTCTCGTGCAAAAAGAAAGCAATCCGATCCCCACTCGCCGCGGTGTGTCCATCACCGTCGACGACGCCAGCCGACGGTGACGGCACGGCAAACACTTCAGAGAGCACCACGACCGGTACACGATTGCGGCCGTACCGCCACGAGGACGCGTCCAGAACCGTGCGACCGCAGAAGACGTCACTGATGGCCTCCAGCACCGCGCCGACCTCCGCGAGGGCTTCTGCCTTCTCTCCTTCCTGTCGTGCGTCCGCACGGTCGTCCTCGCCAGCGGACGGGAGGCGCACGAGCGGGGCAAGGCTCGACAGCAAGCCCTCCTCTTTGGGTGTGTACGGTGACGACGCGTCGAGTGATGTCAGTGGCAGCCACGCTGCCTGAGGGCGAGTGTGCGGTGCCGGTGGTTGGTTCTCCTCCCCATCGTCGCGTGGCCGCTTGCGTTGAGCTGGGTGGACGCGATCAGCCAACGCGTCCGCCGCCGTGCCGACCAAGCCCAGGTAGGGGTACGCGTCGGGCGCGAAGCCTGCGATAGAGTCGTCGTCTGAATCCACATCGGACGCCGCAGTCCCCCTCGTCGGTGCAACGGACTCGGGCGTCTGTGCGGAGCTGCTCGGTCCTGTTCCGGCCTCCTCCCCGGGTGGGAAAAGAAGCGACTGCGGCTCGTGGCGCGCGCGGGCGGCGTGCACGCGCAGCACGGCGGCCGACGCCTCTGTCCACTGGCGAAGCGCCGCACTCCCCCACAGCAGCCGTGGCGGCCCGCCACGGTTCATCGTCAACGACGACGTGCCCTCCGCGACGGGGCCCGCCGACCACGTCACCCCCTTTGAAAGGTGCAACGCTTGTCTGATCGATTGTCGTGCCAGCTGAGAGAAGACGGCGTACTCGCAGCGAAGCGTGGCGTCGTTCGCGGCAAGGACTGACGTGTCTTCCCCGGTGTCCGCCTCGGAGCTGAGCCCCTCCGGTAGAGGGATCGCGGTGCGCTCGCCGTGACGCAAGATGAGCGTGATGTGAGCTGGGTCTGACGGACTGAAGTGCGCGGTGCCGCACGTGCGACGGGCATCGGCCTTGTCGTTCGCAAGGACCTCATCGGATGATGATGCGCGGTCCTGACCGTCCCTGTCCTCGTGCATCAGGCTGGCGAACGGCGACCACCACGCGTCAGCCCCATTGGCTGGTGCCGCGCCTCTTGAGGTACTCCCGGTGGTCGCCGCGAGCTGTGCGGCAACTTGAGCAAAGCTGCGCAGCTGCGGTGCCGCTACAGAGACCTGTGCACGGTCT
This sequence comes from Wallacemonas sp. TrypX, assembly GCA_030849625.1. Classification (NCBI taxonomy): domain Eukaryota; phylum Euglenozoa; class Kinetoplastea; order Trypanosomatida; family Trypanosomatidae; genus Wallacemonas; species Wallacemonas sp. TrypX. Next base: position 135,628 of record JASANP010001158.1, on the reverse strand, counting down.
TCTGTGGAGGTGACGGTGTGGTACGGCGTGCCAGGCGAGAGAGCGGTCGAAGAATCGGGGGCAAGTGCCATGGCGAGTGCGGCACAGGCCTCGTGCACGATGCCGCGGACGAGAGGCAGAAGAACCTCGGCGAGCCTCTCCGTGACGTCTTCGCCGAGGTGCGGGGTACCGGTGACAAGACCAGTGGCGAGGTCACTGTGCCAATGGGTGTCGCCGCCTTGGTGTTGCTTCTGCAGTGAGTCGAGCCGCGCGGTGAGCGAGGAGCACGGCATGTGGCCGTGTACACACACACGCATCAGCCCGTTGACAAGCTGGGTGAGAAGGCGCCCCACTTCGTGATTTTCATGCTCCCATGTCGTTGAGAGACCAGACGCGCCATCGCCGCCCTTTGCGTGTGTTGGGGACGTGTGAGCGACGGCCTGCGACCAGTGCGTGCGCTCAACAGAGGCGGGTACCGAGCCAGCTGAGGGCGAGTCAGTCGAAAAATGGGAAAGTGTCGTGCTCGCCTCCGACACCCTTCTCGGCGTGTCAGTATCGGCCTCAATAGGTTCGGTGCCTGTTGGTGACGTGTCACGGCACGATTCCCCGCTCAGTGCACGACAAGCGGCTTCCTCACAGGCGTCGCTGAGGGCGCCGCCGGGAAGAAGGGCTTGTGCAAGCGCGGCGACAGCAACCTCCAGTTGCGCTTGTGCGATGCGCACGTGAACAGGTGCCCGTGACGGCGTCGGTGCGCCTTCTCGCCGGCGCAGCGCGACCACGGTGCGTGCCAGTGCGTGCTGCCAGAGCGGTGTCAGTAGATGTTGCAGCTCGGCGATGAGGCGGTGCTCTAGTGCGTGCTGGATGTGTGGGTGGTCGCCATCGTCTGCAGTGGTGTGGAGCATGCTCAGCTGCGGGTCCCCTAGAGGCAAGATGGACTGGCAGAACGGGGGTGAAGGGATGTGACGGAGAGAGAGAAGTGGGTGGTGAATCATTGGCGCAGCGGCGCGAAATGACCTCATCAAACATGAGGGGGGTTGCTCACTGTCTCTGTGCGTGTATGTGTGTGTGTGTGTGTGTGTGTGTGTTACTCCCTCTCTCTAGAGGGAGAAAAGAAGCAGGTAAGGAAGGAGCAGGAGAAAGGCTAAAAAAAATAACTTCGGCGGCGGGAACAAGGACACGCCGTTCTTGTCTCTCGCGGCTAAACATAGCCGTGTTGCAGCAACTTGCGGCCGAGCCACTCGGCAAACCGCTTAGGGGACGCCAGCGCCAACCACGGTGCCGCTGTGGCGTCCGCAGATGGCGTCTGTCCGCTCACCGCCGCGGCGGTATACAAAGCCTCCAGCTCAACGTGAACGTGCCAGGCACGCATGCGCTCCATCTCCGCGAACCAAGGTCTCAGCTGCAGCTTATCGTCACGGCTCCCGTCGGTGTCATTGGTGCGCTCAGGTGCGGTCACACTCGAGTGTGTGCGAAGCAGGCGGCAGATGTTTGCGCACATGGTGTCATCACGAGGTGTGAACAGCTTGTGTGGAATGTGTGAATCAAATAGCGGTTCAGCAGCTGCGTGCGCGCCGTCACCTCGCTGACACAGTTCGGCGGAGCGCAGCCCGAGCCAGCGAAGTGCATGTGTGGCGTACAAGCCGCTTTCCTGCATGGCGCCGAGGCCGAGCTTATACTGCAGAAGGATGGCGACACCGGCGGGGTTGAAGTCCACAAGGCCCACGACAGGGAGCTGCGGCGCGGCTGTGTGCAACGCATGAAGGAGCTTGCGCGCGGACAGGCAAGGAAAGCCTTGGGCGGTGAGTAGAACGCACGGGAACAGTCGTACGAGTTCGTGAAGGCACAGTTGGTGATAGACGGCGTGCTTCTCCACAACCACGATCGCACGCGTGTGGGTGTGGATGACGAAGGCGTCATTACACTCGGTTGACGCGAGGGTGTTGGTGGTGGTGTCATTGGCGTCAACGCGATGGCTGCTGAACAGCTGCACAGTGAGGTCCACATCGTTCACTGGGATCGTTATGCCTTCGTTGAATGTGCTTGTCTCGCCATCTTGTGCTCGGCGCGGCGCATCCAGTCGCACGCCACGGTACGAGAGAGTACCACAGACGAAGCCACGCGCACCGGCCACCACACCGAGGGTCTCACGCGGCACCTGCAGCAGCCGCACCAGTCTCTGCAAACACGCATTCACGGCTTGCTGATCGGGCACCTGGCGCACCAGTTGGTAGTAGAGATCGCGCTGCGTGCACGTCATGCCGCGCCTCACCATGCGCGAGACAATCTCGAGCACAAGCAGCTCGTGTCGACAGCGGAGCAACTCACGATCCGGCACACGCGGTTTGCGCCTGGTACCCACCTCCGTGCGTGCGCGCTTCTCCTTCCTGCACACCACGGATTCGTCACGCTCAGTTGGTGAGTGTGGCACCTCGCCGCCAGTGTCCTCATCCAGAGCGCCGTTCAAGCTGGCCAGGCACTGCAGCACGTGCACCTCGATACGCCGTAAGGTCTCCTTCTTCACCGCCTCTCGATCATTGTGTCGTACGCAGTCGGGGGTCAAGAACGCAATCGATGGCACTGGCATTGACTCTGAGAATAAAAAGGGGGAGAGAGGGCGTGAGAGCGGGAGTGAGAGGATAGAGGAGTGGGCGGGTGGGGTCTGCGGTAGCAAGCATGGCGGCGCGGGTCTGTGTGGCGTGCAACTGAAATAAAGGGACAGATGTGTGTGTGGAAGAGCGAGTAAAATAAAATAATAAATCCCGCGTTGTGAAGCCGTGAATGTGGCGCATCGAGGAGGGGCGTGGCCACAGAAGACAGAGGTCGTGGAGTCATCGGCAAGGGTGGCGGTGGTGAGTGCTTTATTCTTTTCTTTTCTTTTTTTTTGATATGCGGATAAGGTGTGCTTAATCAAGGTGAGAGGCGCCCCCTCCCGCCCGGCAGTTGGACCGTTCTGTTGACTGGTGCTCGTGACGCGATCACTTGGCCGCTCCGGTTAGTCCTCTCGCGGGCGTTTGTGACTGAAGGTTTGTGGAGGAGGCAGTGCAGGTCGCGGTTGGCGCTGTTGTTGCTGTCGCTGCTCCCGTTGCCGCTGAGCCCACAGCTTCGACACAGACTGCGAGAAGTCCACGTGGATGCGGCAATCGTCCACAAGGGCCTTGTCCATGCGCACAAATGCACGGTAGCACGTCTCCACGTTCTCAAACTCAACGAAGCCGTAGCAGAGAGACTGCTTGGTGTTGGGATCGGTGATGACATCTGCCGACACAACCTTTCCGAACTGCGAAAACACCATCGCCAGGCCTTCGCCCGTCGTAGCGGGGTTCAACTTGCACACGAACAGCACATTCTCAGGTGGTCGCACCTCCCCGCTGACGTCGGTGATGCCGTTGAGCACGTTCAGCATCAGCGACAGCGTGGTGTTCGCCTTTTCCTGGTGCAGCTGCCGCGCGGCATCACGCCTGGCCTGTTGTGCCTTGCTGGAGGAGGTGCGGCTCTGGCGCGCGGCGGGCTCCCACAGGGCCGACTGATCGTGCGACGGTGCATGCGCCTCCAAGTCAGCTGCGAGCTCCTCATCCGAGCTCAAGTACTCGGCGGTGTAGTGCGGCTCATACTCTATCGACACTGCCGACGGTGAGGCGTTTGCGGCGGCCGCCGCACGCGACGAGGACGAAGACGGCAACGGTTCCAGACGTAACAGAGACACGGCAGCAGTGGTGGTGGTACCATCTGGTGCGTGTTGCTTGGTTGCAGCGAGGTAGTGTGTCACGGCACGCACGAGAGTCGCGTGCGCACACGCCACAGCCGCCGGAGACGCCCAATGCGCGAAGCAGCCAGACGCACGCAGGGCTGCCGCCGTTGACGCGTCAGTGGTGGTGGAGACGGGGCGGGAGTCCAAGTACCGCTCCGCGCCGACTGTTGGAAGGACAGTGGTGTGCTTCACACGTACCATCCGCAGGGGTCGCGGCCAGCTGTGTGAGGTGGCGAGCAAAGAAGACGGCGTCGATGCCGTGGCGCTGTCGGCTGTGGTGGCGGCCACCGCGGCGCGCAGGCGAGGCAGCATGATGGAGAGGCCCTCAGTGACTTCCCCAATCGCCAACCACTCACTGTCGAGCACCTCCATGCTGCGGTCCGCCAGTGTCAGCGCGAAGCGAAACTGCGACAGCAACGGCACCGTGTTTGCCCCCGACGACGGGGAGCCTTGGAAAGCCTTCACAGGGGCAAGCAGGAGTCCCTTCCGACCGAGCGAACCGGCGGCGGTGGCGTGCGTATGGCCAGCGGGCGGTGGCCGACGCACCGCCCCGGATCGGGTCAGGTGTGACACGCTGAGCTGACGGCACCGCCGCACCTCCTCGAGCGCGAGGGAGGTGGTCAGAGAGGCCGCCTGCTGCTGAATCTCGTGGCGTGTGTCATTGGCGGCCTCTTCCGATCCGCATGCCGCCAGCGACCAAAACAAGCTGCTGCACGCCTTCAACGGAGCCTCGGTGGTGCGCGGCGTCAAGGCCTCCTGCAACGCGTCCAGGAAGCCCTGGGACGCTGTGTGGCCGAAGATGACCGCCACGTCGGGAACGACCGACGTCACCACGGCGCCGTTCCACGCTCCGCTTCGGCAGAGGTTGAGGAAGTCCGCGGTGTGCAACGGTGCGTCGGCGCCGTACATGTCCACCGTGATCGCCCCACACGAGGTCTCCAACAACACGCCCGACGTCGTCACGAAGCCGGGCATGGGGTTTATGAGCAGTCGTCCCCCGCCAGCGCGCGCGCGTCGATTAGCGTCTTTGGTACGGAGAGGCGATGACTTGCGGAAGTTCGCACGTTTTCCTTTTCTGGTGATGTGATCGCAAAAAAAAAAAAGGGAGAAGAAGAAGATAACAAAATGGAGAAAGAAAGAGAAGAAAGTAGCCGTTTCGTGAAAGGGGAGAAGTGAAGTGCGAGAGCAAAAGAGAGGGGTGATGGAGTGCACCACCGTCAAAGAACGTTCAGTCGTCCGACTGCTGTGTGTGAAAGCCACGCGAGAGTCCGAAGTGGCTATGTCCCTCATGCGCGCGCGCACACACACGCACCGGTGCCTTTATACGGTGCACCACGCAATGGTAGTTGGCTGAGATTCGTTGCTTGAGGGTGATTTCCTTCTTCTCCTTTGAAGGGAGCAGCTGTTCAGACGATGTAACACTGGTTAAGCCATTTTTCAGCCGGTTCACGCGGTCATAACACGTATGCACGTGTGCGTGAGTGTGCTTGTGTGTATGGACACAAGATTTAACTTGGCCGGTACTGCACCTCTCACTTTCCGCGGCGACGGATGCTGGTTCCCCACCACACTTCAACGCTGCGTGCGTGGTGAGGTGATATCATGTGGTCCTTCTCGCGGAGAAAGAAAGTGAGAAAGCAACGTGGGCGGCGACAGGTGACGCGGGATGAAAGCAAAAAAGGTAAAGATGAGAATAGTGAGATCTCTCGCATCGGCAAACGGACACTCGCGCGCGCACACATCGCGGTGATCGATGACAGAGAGAGTGGTACCTTCGCTGATGTTGTTTTCGCCAGACCGTGAGATAATTCATTGCCACATGTCTGTTGCCGTTCTCGTCATCCCCACCCCCACCTACCCCCGCTCCTCGCACACACTCAGGGTGAGAAGTCAGGTCCCGCCTGGCGCCACTCCGCCGTGCACGTCGGGCACCGATGGTGCACGCGGACCCACTCCTCGAGGCAGTGCACGTGATTCACGTGGCCACACTCACCGCGCGCGAGCTGGCATGCGGCGGGGTCAGCACCGATACTTTGTTTGCATGTGATACAAAGATCGCACACGGGGCCTTTGCAGATGACGCACGTGGCATTCATCAAGTCTGCGTCGCGCAGCTCGACACGAACAGCCATGTAGGCGGCCTTGGTGGTGATGGGTATCACATCACTTGAGGAAGCGCTCATTGTCTGCACGAGTTCGCCAGTGGTGGTTGGTGATTAGTTTGTAAAGGCGGTGGTCTCACTCTCTACGTGTGTGGGTGTGTAGTTGTGTGTGATGTCGATTGTCGTGTTCGTCGTGCCACCTGACGGTGTTCTGTTTGGGTATTTCTTTTGTTGTGCTTTGCGCGCCAGGTGCGCCACGACAATTAAGCAGCGAGAGGATGGAGAAAGCACGTGTAAAGCGCCAAGGGAGAAGACAACAAAGACGGGAAAGTGAGCAGGTGATGTGGAGCGAGGAGGAGGCACCGAATAGAAGCTCTCGAGAGACAGGGAAATCGGAGAAGAAAAGGGTAGCCAGCGTACCTTCACGGCGCAATAACCAGTTTGAGTCGCTGTCATGCGAAACTGTTGTTGTTTTTTGTTTTCGATCAGTGCTTTGGGAACTCGGTAGGGCTTCTGTTTGCTGTCACTCATCATTGTGGCCATTGTAGAGCGTACTCCGCAGAGTGGTGCTGAGACGCCTCTTGTTTTCAGCGGCACCCACCACGCACCAACACGCCGTCAAGAGGGGGAGCACAGGGCAGGCGCGCAGCTCGTGAGTGACACGTACCACACGACAACACGGTGGAAGCGGGGAACGTCTTTCCACGCCGTGGTGCGCTCAATCGTTCGACGTGACCTGGCGAAGCTCCCAGGTGCGGTTGCACAGCGGGCACGAAGGCCGCTGCGGGAGCCACCGCGCCAGGCAGTGGCTGTGAAAGACATGTCCACAGGCCCCCCACGATACCTGGCAGCCAGGCATTGGTGCGAGCGCATCGCCGCCAGTCGAGGTCGACAACCCTGAGCTGGAGAGTGTGGCGCTCGGCGCCGCTGCGGTGTCCTTGTCGTGGTGGGTGGCCGGGCGTGGTGGTGGGACGCGGGTCTGGCACTCAATGCAGGCATCGGACAGGGCGCACTTGCAGATGGCGCACGACTCCGCCGAGGCGTTCCACGACCAGAGGGCGACAGTCTCCCACGACTTGGCGTGAATGCGACACGGTGCGGCGGCGCCGGTGTCGTCACCGACGGGCGGCGCGCCTGTGCCTTCCGTGTCCGCGCCTCTCCTGGTCGGTGATGGCACTGAGGAGGTCATCGCTCGGATTGAGCGCGCCACACACAGAGAGGGAGGAAGAGCCGAGTGATGGGACCTCCGCGACTCGTTGGTAAAGGTCGGCTACCGTTCGTCCACACGCGGGGGGAGAGAGAGAAGGGGGTGAGTGAGGCAAGCAAAAGGTGCGAGAGTGAGAGCGAGAGGAGGGTGAGAAGGACCGTATGGAGATCTGGTCAGAGAGATGCACAGGCGCGGCGTGGCTGGTCGGTTCGTGTTCACACCGACGAGCGAACGAACGCGACCAGTGGGCATTCAAAGGCAAGGACGAACAGCTGCGCAAGCGTGTTGCTGGAGGTGCGTGTCGCAAGAGGGAGGAGGGGGTGGCCCACCAACTTGCCCCGTGGTGATACAGCCGCACGGGTGCAGCTCTGTCGACGTATACGTGGTCTAACAAAAGTATATATGCCCGCTGTGGCACCACTCAAAACAGCAAAGGAGCCACCACATGTATGAAGGAGGGGGGAGGCATAGCGACGAATCTATAGGCACGGAGAAGAAACGAAGAACAGAAGAAGAAAAAAGGCTTCACCCCCCCTCCCCCTCCCTTTAACAGCAAGATCACGTGATCAAATGGCCGGATGAGAAGTAACAGGCGTGGCGTGGCATCTATGATGGGCAAATCTAGCTCCCGCGCGTACGCACGTGCACAAACGCACTGTGCGTGCTGTGAGGGGAAAAGGTAGGCAGATGTGCTTGTGCGCCGCTCACAGAGGAAGCGTAGGCCCCAACCAGGGCACAAGGTGAACAGCAACACTAGAAACGAAGGAAGACAGTGGTTTTTTCTTCATTAGGAGTACGCACGCGTGTGCATCGTGTCGACGAGTCGATCCCTTGACCGCCCCAGTCGCACATTCTCCAGCTTCAGCTGCTCCATTGCGAGCGTCTGCTGGCGCTGTGCCTGCACGGCGTCATCTAACTGCTGGCTCAGCTGACGGATGCGGGTGTCGCAACCGCTGAGCTGCCGCTTGTGCAGGGCGAGCGCCTCCTCCATGCGTGCGAGCTGTGTTTCCAGCAAACGGCGCTCTCGCTCCTTGCCTTCGACGGCGAGGTCCATCTCTGCGCACCGACGGCGCGCCTCGTCAAGCGCCTCCCGGAGCTGGTCCCGCTGCTTTGCCGTCGCGGTCACCTCGGCGAAGGCACGATCCTTCGAGAGGGCGAGGTCAGCCAAGATATCCTGCACGCGGTTGTCTGCCTGCTCTGCACGCTGTCGCTCGTCCTGTTGAAGCTGCGCGTTCTCACGGTGGGAGGCCTCTAGTTGTTCCTGCACGGCTGTGAGCTGCCGCTTGAGGTCAGCGGCCTGACGCTGTGCGGTGTCACGCTCAGTGGCCGACTCGTGGGCTGTCGCGAGTGCGCTCTTCAGGCGATCCTTGAGCGGGCCCGCCTGCGCCTTGACAGTGCTCAGCTCTTGTTCGAGGCGTTCCTTGTGCTGTGCAAGCTCCTCGACCTTGCGCTGCAGTCGTTGCACGTCGCGATGAAGGTCATGCATGACGTGGTCCTGTTCACGCTTGGTGCTGCTCGTGAGCTGCTCATAGCGCAGCACGGCGTCGTCCCGCTGCACCTGCACCGCTGAGAGCTCCGCGTAGAGGCGCTTCACCTCCGTGTCGAGTGCTTGGCGAGTTTGAGCCTCGATCAACTCTGTGGTGGTCGTCATGCGGAAGCCCCCACCGGCAGCTGCCCCGCTTACGGACGCAAAGCCGTAGCGTTGGCTGCTGCCAGACGGGTTCATGGGGTCCACACGCGCCAGCTGTGCGCGAAGCTTCTGTATTTCTAGCTCCTGGGTGCGGTTCATGCTACGCAGGTCCTCAAGCGCAATCTTGTGGCGCTCCTCCACCACACGCAGGTGCGCCGCGTGGTTGTCAGAGGCCTGGCGCAGCGCCAGAATCATCTTTGTGCGCAGTTGCTCGAGCTCCTCAAGCTTGTCCATGTTCTGTTTCTTGAGAAGATTGAGCTCAACCTGTGCGGCCTCACCCGTGAGCTGGACCTCGCCTACCTCGCAGGTGCGCACCTTCAGGCGATTCGTCGCGAGTTGAAGCGCATCTTCGGCTTGAAGACGGCCACGTCGCTCCTCGTCGGCGCGTGCCTTCCACTCGGCGACTTGTTTGCGAGCCTGTTCCAGCTCGAGCCTAGCGGTGCTCTCCGCCTCCAGCGCACGGGTCATTTCCTGGCGAAGCTGGCCCGCGTCTTGTTGGAGCGACTGAACCAGCTGCTGTAGCTTGTCATTTTCCTTTGAAGATGTCTCCTTGACGTGCTTGGCGAGGTCCTCGGCGACGCGGACGGCGTGCGCGAGGTCATCGTGCTCGTTCACCGCCGCGTCTGTTCGCGAACGCAGCGCGGCGTTCTCTTTCTCGAGTCTCTCGACGAGCAGTGCCTTTTCTTGGATGGCCGCATCGTAGCACTGCAACAGTGGGATGGCGATGTCTGGGTTCTGCATGCGATCACGCATCGCTTCGGCCTCGTTCTGAGGAAGACGAAGAAGCTCTTGGATCTGTGCTTGAAGGCGTAGGTTCCACTCGTCACTTACGGCGAGTCGCTCGCGCAGCTTGTCCAACTCCGCCTGCGCGGCGGCCATGGTCAGAGAGGGCGCCGGACCCTCTGTGAGAGGTGCCGAGCTCTGCTCGGCGGCCGGTGCGCTCATGATGCGGTTGCGAGCGTGAAGGGACAATCAGTGTCTATGGATTGCCGAAAACGCACACGGAAGAGCCAGAGCCCAAAACAAAGAGAGTGAACGGATAGGGACGATGAAGTGTGCTCTCTAGAGTGTAATATGTACGTGTCTAAGTGCGCGGCAGATGAGTGTACTGAGAACGGGAGATTGTTGGTGCGTGAGGAGCAAGGTTGAGAGAGCAAAGAGTGGAGAGGGCGGATGCAGGTCTGGAAGCAATGCAAGGAACACCGTTGATGTGCGGTGGAATCAGTGGCCAGCGGTGCCAGGAAAGAAAAGAAAAAAGGCGCGTCACTGGCTGTCGCACACACAGCGACGAAGTTGGTGGCAGTGGTATCGGCCGGCGTGTCTGCTGTTGGTTCGGCGACCACTACTCTCGTGGTTGAGGTTGCCATTGTTATTAGTTTTTGTTTTTTTTTTCTGTAGCGGATTGACCAAAGGCGTCACGCAAATAGGAGAGCGAAAACATGGAAGAAAGTAAGCAGAGTATGAAGAAGAGCAAGAAGAACAAAGACGAAGTGAAAGAGGCTAACGGCGCCGCGGTGAGGCTCTCAGAAATCGCGCGCGCACAGAAACAGTGAAAATAAATTAAAAAATGGGAGCGAATGACGTGTGTGCGTCGCACTCGGCCAAGGCAAAAGGGTAGTGTGTTATCTGCGAGCATCACGTGTGCTCATCACTGTCTGCCCGTGTGAAGGGCGGCACCACTCGCCCCTCTTCTCGCAGGCTTCGTGTGCTACGCCGGGGCGTGGCTTTGGCGCAATAGGTCCCGCCGCTCCCGAATCTTCGCCTCACACTCTGCCTTGATGGCGCTGTAGGCAGATGTCTGCTCGGCATTGTAAAGGACAATGAGGTCACCGCTTGCGGCCATGAGCGTGAAAGGCGGCGTCTCGTTCTCACTCGCCCCGCGCGGCCAGGGGAGAATGACGCCGTTGTGGTGTAGCACGTGCGACTCTGTGCAAAAACACAATCGCCACTCGGTTTGATGGGCGTCGTCGTGCGGATCAGAGAGCGTGAACCCGTGCGTGCGGCTGTACTCCCATAGGAGAAAAGACATGGCCGCGCCGTAGCGGCGTCCGGACCGATTGTAGCAGCCAGGCACGCCTCTGCCCGCTGCCGCGCTGAACCGAGCGGGGTCCGTCAGCTGCGAGCAGTTGTACACCAGCGCCGCGTCCGGTGCCGCGTGTGCGGCATCACAATGGGCACGAATGACGTCAGCGTGCGGAGAGACCGCCGTGAGCGGGCTTCCCTGTGCCGTCAACGGCGGTGGCAGCACGACGGCGTGTGCGCGCTCGTCCTCGCGCACCTCGGCGTTGATGGCAAGGGTCTGTGTGAGGGAAATCCACAGCGGAGAGCGGCGCTGAAGCTCGTCAAAGCGCGGTGACTGCTGCACGCTGTGGAGCCAGGAGCCGTGGAGCCGCAGCCCACGTATGTCCCTGGGAAGCAGGCTGAGCCACTCGTCGTGTGAAGCTCGGGCTCTCGCGCCGCCCTCCCTCGCCGAGGCGTCCCGGCTTCGACGAGGCACGTAAATGCCCTGCGCGGTGCACATGCGTGCCAGCTGGGCATCGGAAACGTCCTTACCGGAGGTCTGCGCAAGGTTGAACAACCTGGTCGGTCCACTCGCGGTTTCAATCTCCGCCCAGGCCGGCGCGTCAGCGTCGACGGTCAGCCCGATGCGTGCGTACTGTGTGGGGGTGGCCCACACTGGCGACGTGAAGCCGTGTGAGGCAGCAGCCGCGGAAAGTGTGGCGGCGATGGTGGCTGGGAACGGCACACCACCAAGCGAACAGGCAGAGGGGCCGCTGCCGTCGAGGTCAGCCGCATCCGTGTGATGTGGCGGTGCGTGGTGTGCCGAGACCTCGTCGGCGTCAGCGGTGTCGGAAGCCAGCTCCTCCTCTTCGCGCGCGTCTTCAAGATCGGCGGCGGCGATGGGGTCGATTTCTGTGCTGGCTGCATCAGGCACGTCGGTGGTCTTCTCGGGCCTCGTCTTGCTGCCTGAGCGACGGGTGCGACGATTCGGCAAAGATAATGACGGCGACGACGTCACTGCGGAGCCGCTGGCCGAGGCAGTGGCCCGACCAGTTGTGCCCAGCAGGTTCTCAAGCGCCTGCCGCGCACTGTTCACGGCGAAGAGATCCTCGTGCGGTGAGCGTGTGGGTGGGATCGTGCCAGCCTCTCCCGCCACCGGTCCGCCCTTTGAGGGTGCCGTCACCGTGGCAGAGGCAGAGGACGGCGGCAGGCGATCAAAAGGCTGAGCCGGTGCGAGGCGTATCGCTGTGAGGCTGCCTATGCCAGGCGCACGTGTGAGCGGCAACGCCAGCATGCGTGCATGCATGCCAGAGCACCGCGTCAAGCAGTGGTGAATGTGACATGGAAGCATTGCCGAGGAAGAAAAAAAGTGTCCGGAAGTTGTGTGTTCGTGGTTAGCTGTGTGCGTTTAGCTTTCTGGTGTGAAAGGACGAAAGGGGGTCAGTTGGTGTGTACGAGGGGTGAAGGGTGTGAATCTGATGAACAAAGGAAGAGCAAAGAATTCAAAGAACGAAACAACCGTCTGGAGTCGTTTGGACCAACGCACACACAGGAAGGCGTGAGAGAGAGAGAGAAGAAAGAGCCAAGGAAAGAGGTGTCTTCTTCGGTGAGAAGCCGAGAAGATGTCGTAGGACAAACAGCAGGAGTAGAGGAGATGGAATGCAGAGAAAGCACGTGATGTGGCACGTCGAGTGGAACGGCAAAAGGAGTATTACGGTCAAGGAAAGCGGTGTTCGCTTTCGCGAGCACCGAGGCATTCCGGCGCTGCTCCATCCAGCGGCCATGCGGTGCGTCTCGCGAGTGTGTGTATGTGCACGTGCTGTTCGAGGGACTGGCTACGCAAGGAAGCAGCTGTGACGCCGGAGGGGGGGGGGCAACGGTGAGGTTGACATATTCTTGTCTTGACGCTACGTGAGCAGACAGGCGGTGGAACGTTCCGCTTCTTTTCTTTTTTGTTTTCCTGTGAACTGTGCACCAAAAGCGACAGCAGAGAGAGGGGGAGAGGAGAATGTGAAGAAAAGAGGAGGTGAGGCTTGTCCTTCACTGTCAAGGCAGTGACGACTACCTCGGCGCAGCTACCAGCTTTCCCTCCTGCTTCTCTTTGCACTCACTCGCCGCCCTCGCCACTATCTCTCGCTCACTCACTCGCTCTTCCGTCTATCACGACCTCAGCAGCAAGAGATCGTGTGTTATCTATGTTCGATCCGATATTTTTTTCTCGGGAATAAAAGGGGGAATACCAGCGCGTGCGGCGTCCACAGGCACAGAGGGGGGTGAGACAGCAGTGACAACGATCACGGCGTGTATGTGTGTGTCTGTGCACAGAAAGGTGCGCACACACACACGCACACGCGCGTCATCGTCTCCGCAGACGCCGCAGCTGTTTTCATGGGATACGCAGCCACATCTGCACAGGGCAGTGGTCGCTGCCCATCACCTCCGGCATGGGAAAGCAGTCCACGACAAACGGCACCAACCGTTGCGATACGACAAAGTAGTCCAGCCGCCAGCCGAGCCCCTTCGCACGGCCGTTGAGTCGAGCGGACCAGAAGGTGTAGGCGGGCGCCGCCGTTGGATAGAGCACACGGAAGGTATCGCGGCATTGAACCTCGGCGAGGGTTTTGCGGAACGACCAGCGCTCCTCGGGAGTGAAGCCACTGCACTCCTGCATGGTCTTGAAGGTGCCGGAGTAATAGCGGTCGTAGTCACGCTCGGCGACATTCAAGTCGCCAGTCCAGATAACACCCGCAAAGTGGTCGGGAGCCCCCGGCGCGGAGCCGGGCAGCGACGGCGGTGTGACCTTGTCTGCCTTGTCCGCAGTCGCGTGCTGCACACACATCGCATCGAGCGCCGCGAGGTACTGCCTCATCTGAAGGTCGAACGTCTCGGTGCGGAAAGGCAGACGATCCAGCGTCATGCCGGAATTAGGGATGTACGTGTTCACCAAGGCAATGGTCGGGTGATCGGGAGGAGCTGCCGCCGCCGCGCTCACCGTCTTGTGCGGATGAAATAGCGTCGTGAGGACGCGTCCCTCATCGTCCTTCACGTAGTTCTGCGCTGTCCCTTTGGACTCGTCGAAGCCGGTGATGTGGAGGGGGTGCATACGGTTTGTGATCGACTCCGTGCGGATGTACGTGCGCGTGCCTGAGTAGCCTTTCTTGGCCGCACAGGGGTGGTCCACGAAGGTGTAGCCATCCACTTTCCCCAGCTTGGCGTTGTCCTCCGCGTCGCTCGGATTCAGTTTCGTTTCCTGGAGACACAGCACGTCGGGCTTCTCACGCTCGAGGAGGTCCTTGAGGCACTTATCGTTCTTCTTCAGCATCCCTCGGAGGCCAGCAACGTTCCACGTCATGAACTTCATCATGCTCGCCGCGACAAAGTCCGCATCTGTCGTGCGTCGCTGGAAGGGAGTCACATCCTGCCAGATGGACTCCTTCGACTTCTTCTCGGCGAGTGCGTCCAGCACGGCCGGTGCACGCGTCAGCTTGCCCACTACACGATTGCCAATGACCTTGGCGGGCACCACAGGCGGCGCCGCGGCCGGTGCATCCGCTGGGGTGCTGCTGCGGCTGCGTTTCACGCCCTTGGGTGGCATCAGCGAAGGCGGCGATGATCGGTATAGGTGCGGTGTAAATAGGATTGGCTCTAGTCAGCGGTGCCGTCCCCACGAGAGAGAGAGAAAAAAAAGAAGAGAGAAGACATGTGAGGATGGTCAATCAAGTTCGTCGAGTACCACGAAGGTGATGTGGATGGTCGGCAGCGGCGGCGTTTGCAGTTCACGCTCTCTCTCTTTTTCGAGAGACGCACGCACTGTGATGGTGTGTATGCGTGTCCTGACACCCAGAAGCGCCGTTTTCTCGCCCATGTGAGGGGTGGACACGAGAGCTGTCGCATAGGCACCCACCGACCACTTGAGTGATGTTTAGTAGCAGTCACGTGCCCGGCCTCTCCCACTTCATGCTCCCGGCGTCGTTGTTGATGATTTCCTTTTTTTCGCAGTTTGTTTGCATTTTTTTTTCTTTAGACGTGATGTGGTTCGTCGATGAATGATATCGTCGTTACTCTGGCACACCGCTGTGGAAAGCAGCCTCTCTCTCTCTCGCCGGCTGAGGTGTGTCAGCGCCGCTTCTTCTTTTTCTGCGTGACGACGTTGGCGCCAACGGGACCTGCTGTCTTCGGTGCGACGGCAGCCGAGTCAGCGGTGGCGTCGGGGCGACGCAGCAGCGCGGCTGCCCGTGAGCCACCACCAGGCGGACGGTAGGCCTGCGGCTTGGGCTTCTCCTCGGCCGTTGGCCGCGGTGAGGCCGGGCGCGTCGGGTACTCCTCTGGTGCCTGCAGCGCCACCCAATCCGCACCGTAGAGCACGCCGAACTTCTCGGTCAGCACGCGGGCGCCATTGGTCTTCGTGAAGACGAGCTTATTGTCGATGCGCAGCCGCGTGAAGACGGTGGAGCAGAGAAAGTTGTGACTGTCGGGCGCCCACTTCTGGAAGCTGCACTTCTCGTTCAGCTCGCCTGTGCACGCCGCGGTGGCCGACGGCGCGGCCGTGCCTTGGTGGAGTGAGTGCGAGTAGAATTGGTAGTCGCCGGCGAGGTTCCCCGTGCCGCCGAGCATAAAGGCATCCCCACGCGGTGCCCACGCGACCGTGTTCCTCGGGGCCTCGCCGAATGTCATGAGCGCTACACCCTGCTTGCTGAACAAGGTTGCCTTGTTGCGCGGCATCTGCCCATGCACGACAAGCAGCTCGTCCGTCTTCGGGGACCACTGGCAATCGTGCACGGTCTCGCCACCGGGCAGCTTGATGTCCTTCACGGTGCGATTCATGATGTCTACGAGATGCAGCGTGAGGGTGCCGTAGTAACTCTTGCCGCTGGGGTCGCGCTCGGACTTGACCAGCAGCGCGACGCGCTCACCGGAAGGGCTCCACAAGACAGAGGCGGACTCGGCTCTGCCGAACTGCAGCTGGTAGAGGGGGCTGCCCTGGATGTCTGGCAGGCGGTACACCGAGAAGCTGGCTTGGCGGTTCTTGAGGAAAGGCTTGAAGACGGCGAGCAGCGGACGGCCTTCGCTCGGTGCACACGAGAACTCAATCTCCTTGTCATGCGCCACCATCATGTCCATCTTGCTCAGCACATCACCGCCGTCGGCGACACTGCCGGGCATGACGTGCAGCCAGCTCTGGACCGTGCGAACGAGGAAAGCCTCGTCGGCCGACCACGCCATGGCGGGCCAGCGGGACTGCATGAAGCGCTTTAGCAGCTTGCCGGTGGCGACGTCGAAGACACTCAGGTTACCGTCCGGCGTGCGCTTAGGGTCCGGCATCGCGAAGGTCACCAGGTACGTGCCGCGCGGAGAGAACCGCATATCCACCACAACGTGTGGCATGTCAACCTCGAACAAGAGCTTCATGGTGCACACGCGGTCCGGTGCGGCCGCCCCATCTGCCACTGTCACCTCGCTGTAGCGCAGCTTGTCCACGGTGGCGTGCGCGAAGGTCGTGGGACGGGCAGGGTTGAATCTGACCTCGCACTCGCGGTAGTCGCCCTTGTAGTGTGGGCGAGCATCCGTTGCCAGCTGCTGCTCGGTCAGCGACGGAGTGTACTCGTTGTACACACAAAGGCAGACCTCGTCCTCCTTGCGCAGCACGAGCGGCAGAGGAATCACAGGCTTCGCACTCGCGGTGGCCGACATGGTTGTGTAGAACGACAAGTAAAAGAGACGCCTGTGCGTGGGCAGATGTCAGGGAGCGGCAAGTGGGTCGACGAGAAAAGGAAGGCACCGAGTCGGTCAGGGCGGCTTGTCTGTGTGTGTGTGTGTGCGTGTGTGTGTGCGTGTGGTGCACCTTGAGAGAAGCGAGAAGAGGCGACCGTGACAGGCATGGGGATGAAGAAGGACTCGTTGAGCTGCGGAGGGGTCCCTCATTCTGAGCGAGGTTGACAAGGATGGTGATGCGCACACGTCGGTGGGTGCGTGTTCATGCAGGCACGCATCGCGTACGGTGTGTGTGCTGACGCTGCGACCATAACACAAGCAGAGAGGAAAGGGAAAAAAAGAAAAAAGGGGCAGCCGCGAGTGCGACGAACGGTTTGCCCGAGGAAACGCGGAAGTGCTGTTCCATCTTTTTTTCTATCTGCGTCGCCTCAGGGAGGGGTGTTAGGGATGTTACTGTTGTTGTTTTCGTCTACGCATCTGCGTGTCTCACCTCTTTCTAGCACGGCTATTCCCGTGTGCGCAAGTGGTGTCCTTCACAGTTCCGTGGTGTCCATCTCGTCTCGGTCATCGTCGCCCGTCACGGGCAGTGTGATGGGGAGGTCCGCTGGTAGCGGCTCGTCGAGGTCATAGGCGCACAGGAAATCGTTGTACAGAAGGATGTCTTCGATGAGAACACCATACGCAGAGGCGATGGAGTTGATCGTGTCGAACCCACCAGCTCCGTCGTCGCTGTACGCACCCCCGTTGGCAGCCTTCGCTTGTGGATCGGGCACGCTCTCGTGGTATGTCTCCCCGCGCGAGTGTGAGCGCGGCCGCAACGCCGCACTGGCGGGAGCGGGGCTGCTGAAATCCTCTGCATCCATCCCGTTCATGAACGCGTCCGTCGGCGGTAGCGGCTCGTCACTGAGTGCACGCTGCGCCGGAGTGCCTGAGGAGGACGGCGTCCGCTCTAGTTCCTCTGGGGCGGGTAGCGTGAAGCCCCGCGAGGGCCCCGCCGCGTCCCGTGCGAGGGAAGGTGTGGCAGACGATACCTCCTCTGCCGTCGCGGGCACCCGCGCGAAGGCCGTCGGGGTCGACGGTCGCAGCGCCGTCTCGGGCGAAGCGGGAGACCAGCCTGACGCCGGCGGGGTCTCGGCAGGTGCCGGCGCCGGGCTCGCTTCTGGCTGTGCCCCACCGGCGGTGAGCTCCACAGGCGCGGAAAGCCGTTGCGAGGAGCTCCGCCGCGGAGAAATGGACGCACGCGGTGAGGCAGAGGCGTCGTCACGCGCCACGGCGGCGGCGGACGGTGAAGGCGCGTGTGAGTGCGCCCGCGACTGTCCGGCGGCGGTGGTCTCCACAGTAGACCCCAGCGGTGGAGGAGGAGGTGGGGAAGAGGTGGCAGACGTCGGCACGGAGCGACTCAGAGAGCGTCGGCGCAGCACCGTCGTGCTCGCACCGTTGGGAGGTGGAGGGATGACGTCGTCGCCGTCGGTGGTGGTGACGGTGGCGTCCGGCAACGATGCGGAGAGGCGCCTGGTCGGAGACGCGGTGGGCTGAAGGTTGCGGAGCTGCAGAGGGCTGCCCGCGCGACGTGGCGGCGTTGTGGTGGGAGAGGCTTGACCGGTGGTCGAGGCGAGGGACTGCAAAGCGCGCACGGCGCCCTTGGACAGCCCGGCGGGGTGGCCAAGCGCGTTCGCACCGGCCCGCAAAGGCTTCGTGCTCGAGAGCGGCAGCTTGGACGAGGTGCTTTCCCCAGCCGGTCGCGGGCAGTTCGCGGCACCGTGCAGCGGACGATGAGTCTCCTCCACCGACGGAGGCGGCGCGTGGTGATAAAAGTAGGCCAAGGTCGAAGGAACAGCGGCACCGGGGGAGTGCGCGTCGCCAGCGCCAGCGTGGCCGGCATCGTCGGGTGACCCTGGTGAGGGCGGACTCTCCGGCGCGGACCCCACCGCCGTCCCCGAACTGGCGCGCGGCTGTCGCAACGAGGCAGAAGGCACGGACGCACCGCCCTGTCGTAGGATGGTGGATCGTCTTGTCGTCGACGGCGACTTGTCACCGGCGGGCGAGGCACCAAGGTCGTCATCGGTGTTCAGCAACCACTCTTCCTCTTCCGCGGCAGCGACGACAACGCTGTCATCGTTGTCACTCGTGGTGAGCGCATCCAGCAGCCGTTGCGACGCCGCCTCGTCACCCTCCTCGCCAATCGCGCGTCCATGGTCGCTCGGCCTCAGTGTGCCACGCTTCCCATTGGGTGAGGTACGCGCAGGGACTGCTGTGGCAGTGCGGTCGTTGTGCACGTCCTGTGAGGCGTGCCGCGGCGTGGAGACGGACCGCGAGTTCGGTGACACGGACAGTGTGCCGGACGGCCTGCTGCGCTCTTGTGAAGTGGTTGCGGCACACGGTGGCGCTGGGAGACTCGGCAGCGGCACGGACGTGCTGTGTGTGCAGCCGTGACTGCTACTGCGACTGCGACCACGGGTGGAGATCTGCTTCAGCGACGGGGAGCGTGTGCTCACCGCGTCGACATCGGCCTCGGGCTGCTCGGCTTTCGCCGAGGCCGCCACGGACGGCTCCCCGGTGGTCTCCGGTTCCTGCTGACGGCTGGTTTCTCGCGCCTCCTCGTGGTCGTCGTCGTCGCCGTCCGTGTGTGGTGCGGCTGCGGTCGTGGAAGGTCTATAGGGCGGCGGTGGCGGCAGCGGTGCAGGGGCGTTCGCGGGTGGGGGGCTGCGCACAGACGCCGGGGTCCACAGAAAGCCATCCCGCTCAGCGCTCGGGGTGCGCAGTCCGGCGGTGCCGCTATGGGTCGTTGCCTGGCACAGCGCGGCCACCTCCGCGTCGTCGGCCATCGAGTCCCTCTCGCCGAAGTGTGGAGCCCGGTGTGTGGGTGTGCGGTCCGTCAAGGGGAGGGAAGCTTGTCGTGAGGGCTCCTGCAAGACGTTTGTGGCTGAATGAGTCGCAGCGGCAGCACGTCGGAGAGCCGTGTTCATGAAGCTGTTGCTGCCGGTGCTCGTCCGCTCACCGCTCGTACTGCGTGCTGCTGGCTGTGAGGTGGCGGTGGTCGCGGTGTTCGGCGCCTCGAGGCGAGCCGTTGACGGGTTGGAGACGTGAGCGGCGGCGGGTGGCGGAGGCAAGCGTGGCACACTCGGTCGGCGCTGGCGCAGCGGTGTCCGCATCGCTTCCCGCGGCAACTTGATGAACGTGTTGGGCGGCAGTCCGTCCTGTGCGTCGACAGCCGACAGGTGCGGGTTGAGCTCCCGGATACGCTGCAGCGGCACGCCAAGGGTCTTGCTGATTGACTCCAGCGTTTCAGGCGACCGCCCCGTGTCCGCGAAAGGGTCGAACTGCTTGTTGTGTGTCTTTGTCTCCGTGGGCGTCGGCGTCGCGGTGGTTGCGGACGGCGACGAGCGGTCGCGGCGACCGGTGCCGGGTGCCAGAGCCGCACGAGGGCTGCTGTTGGGGCTCTGGAGACGGCGGCGCCGCTGCTCCTCTGCGACGCGCTGCACGACGGCGGTGGCGTTGGCCAAGGTCTTGAGGAGATCCGACACCACAACATCGGAAAGAGAGTGATAGCGCACATCCAGCGAGCCCAATGACTCTTCCAGGAGCGCGATCTGGTACTCCAGTCCGTTCATGGTGAGGGAAGAGAGGAAGGTGAGAAAAATAAAAAGCAACACAAACGAAAAGGAAAAAACAAGAAGGAAAACACGGGGAGAGTAGCTTCTCACACAAATCTAAGGCGAGTCGGAAGCACCACCAACGAACGTGTCACGAGCAGTCGAGGACACAGCAGATGAAGGGCGGTCACCACAAGAATGATCTAGATAGGTGTGTGGTCGTGTGTGTGTGTGTGAGAGAGAGACGGCTCGTTGCTCTCGCTGCGGAAGGACAGCGCAGCCTGTATTGTTGTGGTTCACGGGTCACACGTGCCAGAGTACTGCGCGCAAGGAGAGAAGAAGAAAAGAAAAAAGGGTCGCGGTGACAGAGGGGGGGGCAAGGAAAGCCTTTGTGCTGGTGAGAGACGGAAGAAGAGGTGGAGGCACAACTGAAGTGATCTGAGCCACACACGAGGCGATCACGGAGAGATGTGTCTGTCTGTATGTGTGTATGTGTATGTGGTTCGACAAGATCATTTTTTTTTGTCTGTGTTGAGCGGTAGCAGGAAAATGAAAAGAGAATAGCTGAGATGGGAAAATAAAAAGCAGAGGGACGAAGGCAAGGGAAAGCAAGAGCAGAATAAGCTCGTGGTGTCTGTGCACGAGAGAGAGAGAACTCTGGTGACGCCCACTACGTCTCGTGGAGGAGCTTCTCGAAAAACGGCACAAGCAACGGGAGCAGCTGCACAACCGGCACAGCGGTGTACTCGGGCCCGAGCAGGCTGGCCAGCCCCGCGTGCGGACCGAACAGTCCCAGAACGCGTGTCGCCCGCAGTTGCACGACCTCACTCATGCGAAGCTGCTCTGCGCGGGTCTGCGCAATCTGGCGCGTCAGCTGTGCGCACGACACAGTGAAAGCAGCGTTGGATGTGTCGATGCCACCGCCTGCAGCGGGTGTCGCTAGCAGCTCCGTGGTCTCCGCGCGTGATTGGTCCTCGCGCTGGCGGATGCGCTCGAGCCGTTGGCGGGACTGCGCCACCAGTTCGTCTGTCGACGCCATGTTCGGTACGAGGCGGGTCACAGTGGCAGAGCTTGGCATCTGCAAAGACTTAGTCGCGTGTGGGCCAGAGGGTGTTGCCGAAGCTAGCCCGGTACTAGCCTCCTCGTTGAGCGCGGGGCGTTTGGCCTCTGGAGCCGCAGGTGTGGCGGCATCGTCCGCAGTCACAGAGCGCTTCACGGTCTCCGGCTCTTCGCCTTCTTCCGCCTCGTCGGCGTTGTGCGTGACGGTGAACGGTGGTGCGGTGGCGCCAGCGTCCGGTTCGCGCGGGTGGTG
This sequence comes from Wallacemonas sp. TrypX, assembly GCA_030849625.1. Classification (NCBI taxonomy): domain Eukaryota; phylum Euglenozoa; class Kinetoplastea; order Trypanosomatida; family Trypanosomatidae; genus Wallacemonas; species Wallacemonas sp. TrypX. The sequence goes on along the minus strand of JASANP010001158.1, from coordinate 114,284 downwards.
CGGGGTGGGGTGCTTCAACCGCTTCCGCGTGTCCGGTGACAAGGGGGACGGCGGAGGCATCGTCACTGGCGGTGGTGGCGCCTTCACCGCAGTGGCTGTAAACGGTGCGGCCTTCTCCCACGAGGGGTCGCCAGACAGTGAGAGGGAGAAGAACGCAAACGGATCGTCTGAGGACGCGGCGGCTGTGTCACCTGCGTCACCAACACCATCGTCAGCGGGCTGCACATCGGTGGCCCCTGACGAGAAGAACAAGCTCCCTGTCGGCGGGCCATCTGCGGCCGTGGTGGGCGGCGGTGGTATGCTGTGTGTCCGACCCTCACCGAGCGCCTCCCAGTCAAAGGCGAAATCGGGTAGCGCACTGTGCGGTGAGGTGAGGGCAGAGGTCGGTGCGTCGTCCGTCGACCCCGGCTGCAGAAAGGCGCTCAGGTCAAACGCAGGTTCGGTCATGATGCGTGTGGGTGTGTAAGTGTGGGCGGGTGTACTTTGTAGCCACAGCGGAAAGAGCAAGGATCTGAAATGTTAACGGAGGGAGAGAGCGTGTGTGGGGGGGGAGACGAGAAAGTGGGAGAGCGAGGAAAAAAGTAAGTGCCGCCGCTCGTCAGCGGATGGTGGGACGCGCGCGTTGGCTTCTGGGGCGTGACGGTGCCCAGGCAGAATGAGAAGGGGAGGTGGGTGGGGCTGCCGTTGTGTCGTGCGAACTACACAGTTGGGTCCTTGGCAGGTACCTGTGGATTGTCATTGGTGCGTGTCCGCGGGGCCAAGAGATGAGGGCAACGGAGGGACGTGCTTGCGTGGTTGTGAAGGAAGAAGCAAACACCCGTACACACACACACACACACATACACAGCTGCTCGTACAAAAGAAAACACTGGCGTCATTTCCCTCGCGGTGCCGAGTGTTCAGTCACTCCCTTGCTTGGAGAGAGTGGGAAGGGAGAGATGGGGGAGGAAAGGAGCTCAGGGGCGTTGGAAGGCCTCCTCCGCCGCCGCGCTCTGCAAGGTGGATATGGCCGCCAGCAGCTCATCATGTCGTCTTATGTCGCGCGCGAGACGGGCGCGTGCGGAGGGCAGAGGCGGCACCGGTGGGGCAGCCACCGTCTCCACCGCAGGCTTCACGGCCGTCACGCGCCACGGTGGTGGTCGTGCCGCCGCGTCCGCCGACGGCGGTGGCGCGTGGGTGCACGCTGGGAACTCCGGTGGTGCAGGTCGAGTCGCCTCTGGGAGCGTCGACGGGCTGAGTGTGGGGCGGTACGGGGTGGCGAACAGCGTTGGCGCGACGGGCGGCGGCGGGCCAGCAAAAAGAGGGAGGTGAAGGAGATCTTGGTAGATGTTGGCGTGCCCGTCGCGCGCCACCTCGTGAGTGCCGGAGGATGGTGGCGGCGGCAGAGGGGGTGGCACCGAGCCTGTTGCGGACAGAGGATGCGTCGGGCCCGCCGTGGCACCCCACCCCGCATACCACGCGTATGGGCTGGCTGGTGGGCCCGGTGTGGTAGTGCGATGCGCCTCGTGCTCTACACCCGCTGGCGGTGGAGGCGGCGGTGGTGGCATATTCGCATACGCGGAGGGCGGCACACTCGCATACCAGAGATACGGGTAAGGCACGGTGGCGGGGTTCACGAAAGGAGGCGGGGGCGGCACTGCCTGCGTCCGTGCATCGGTTGGAGCCTTTTCGTGCACCTTGTCGGTGCCACTCTGTTGTGGTTTCACGTGTCGACGGTGCCGCACGTCTGCACCACCGCCACCGTCATCACCACGGGAGCGCGCACGACGGTCGTGGGAACGGCGCGTGTGGCGGTCACGTACCCCTCGCCTGTGGTCGCGTGTATGATCGCGCATCTCCGAAGAAGCGGCGGCGGACGATGAGCGCGAGGACGACGTCGCCACGGACGACGAGGAGGAGGGCGCGCCATCGGTAGCGTAGAGCGATCCTTCTTTGCTGGGCAAACGCCTGTGCCTCCCGGTCGCAGGGGCTCTGCGCCGCCTTGTGTGATCGCGCGCCCGTGCGGGTCGCGAAGATGGTGTGGTGGAGCTGGCAGTTGTGATGGATTGCGCCGACGTCGCCGACGACGACGATGACGACGACGACTTCGACGACACAGGCCTGCGTCTGTGGTGGTCACTGCGTCGGTCACGGTGACGCGGGCCATCCGCAGTGCGCACTGCTGGTTTGGCTGGGTGTGACATACGTGTGCGCCTCGCTGGCGACGAGCGGTGCGGCGATCGGATGCGCGACACCTGTGGCTGCCAGTGCGGTGAGCCGGCGGCGTAGTCAGCGGTCAGGCCAGTGGGGACGTGCGGATGATGACGCCGTTGATCGCGCAGTTCATGCTGCACACGCTCGGCTTGCTCCTGCTCGGCGCGCATAAAAGGATCGAGGGCGGGTCCTGGCCCCGGCAATGACGGCGCGGGAAACAGGTCGAGGTGGGTAGTCGCGGTCGCCGCCTTGGCAGGTCCGGTTGGGGACGGGACGAGAGCAGGCGCGACGACGGGTGCGGCCGACGGCGGTGGCAGCGCGCTGCAGTTGAGGCCGTCGTCCGGCCCATGTGAAGGGGCGTCAACGCGCGCCGGTGCCACGGGTGCCGGCGTGTCCATTGTCGCCTCAGGGGGCCTCACCCGCCCCGGGCTCTCAGGAGGCACCGATGGAGGACGCGTCTGTTCCAGTGCGAGGCAGCGCTGGCGCCACACTTCGATTTCCTTCATCAGAAACGACGTCAGCGCATCCTCGGCCACGCGCCTCTCGCTGGCGGATGTGAGGGACAACGATAAACGGTCGTTGTCGTGGGGAGCGAGCAGCGGGCGGCGAGGAGACAGTCGCTGCTCGACGGCACTGGCGTCCTGCCTCGTCGGTGGCGCGTGGCTGGGCGACGGGTCGACCAACGCCGCTGCACTGGCCGCTGGGGGCTTTGTCGGGGTGACCGCCGATGATGCCGCGGAGGCGTTCGCGCTCGCGGTAGTGGCGTGGAGCAGCTGTAAGACTTGCCGCTGAAGGCGTGCGTTCTCGCCGCGCAGGCGGGTCTGGTCGGCCTCCGATGTAATCGACTCGACGAGAGCAAAAATATCGTGAAGCTCTGCCTCTTGCTTTTCCCGCTCAGCGCGAAGCTGTGCCTTCACAGCGGCGTACCGCTGCTTCCAGTGCCTGTCCTGCCGCGATGTCGATTGCGAGGAATGAGTGGACGTGTTGGCCGGCTCCGCGCGTGCGTGGCGATGCGCTGGGCGGGCGCGCGGAGCGGCGGTGTCTCGCTGCGGAGTCCCATCCGCAGCGTCAGCAGCCGTCCCCAAGGCTGTTGTCGGCAGGACAGGCGGGACGAAGGTGCCCGGCGGCGCGGTAGGACCGCTCGCGCGAGACTCCGCCGTGCTTGGCGCTGCCACACGTGTGCTGTCATTGACCGTGTCGCTGTGGGCCGTCGCAGGGGCGGGCGACGTCGCCGGCAGTAGGTTCTGCAAGCGTCGGGCCTCCAGTCGCGATTGCGCAAGGCGCCGCACGAGCTCGGCCACCTTGCGCATATCCACCGTCGACATGTCGGAGAGGCCCGAGAGGTGCAGCGAGTCGTCCGCTGAAGACCCACCCATCGCAGCGCTACGCATTTGCCCCGGCACACTGGGAGAGTACGGAGAGGGAGGCAGGAACTAACAAAGAGGAAAGGGAAAGAGTCGGCAAATGCACCGGCTGGTGATGTGATCTAGAACAAAAGAAAAAAGTACAAAGAACGAACAAGAGTGAGATGAAGAAAGAAAACGGCAAGGTGAGTGGGTGGGTAAGTAGGACACCAGTTGCCTTCAACAAGCCGCAGTGCGTAGGTTGTGTATGTGTGTGACGTCGAGGAAGCGAAGACAGCTGAAATGACAACCCACAGAGCCGTTCTGCGCGCCACCGAGGAGTGCTGTCTGTGTTGTACTGGCGTGAAGTGCACAAGGTGGAGTATGAAAGCGGTGGGGAGGGAGGGAGAGAGGGGTCGAACGGATGTGTGTGTGTGTGCGTGTGTGTGTGTGTGACTCTGGTGTTCGTGCCGACGAACGTGGTGGGGGAGAGACATCCTTGTCGTTGTTCTGTGTGTGCTTGCTGGGTGGCTGTTCCGTGGGGTGCTCGCAGAAGATCGAGCTGGATAAGAAGAAAAGAGTGGTGGTGGCAGTCTTCTCACGTCGTCGCATGTCTGTGCACGTCGCACCAGGTGCCACTAGGCCGGTGCGTGCACAGAGCCGCCGTCTGTGTCGCAACGACGCAACGACGTGAGCAGACGGTCTCTGGCACGGTTGTTCATGGCGACCTTCGCATCGGCCCATGCGAGTGTCTCCGAGCTCAGTGCATTGCCCGTCAGTTCCAGCTGTAACATGTCGTTGTTGAGGAGCAGCGCGTCCAGAAGTGGGTGGGAACTGAGAAGTGGCGTGCCGGGGGATGCACCAACAATACCTTCGCCGGCGCCAAGCTGGTTGTCGCGCAGATCAAGGCGCGTGAAAGCGGCGCAGTCACGTGGTCGTGCGGCAGCCATGACGAGCATCTCGCACAGTGCGCGCACATTGCGACTGTGCACGCCACCACCAATAAGATTCTGCGCGAGGTTGAGGCTGCAGAGTGAGCTGTGACGTGCCGCCGCCGCGGTGACCGGGGCGATGCCGTCGGGTGCGCAGCCCAGGCGATTCAGTGAGAGGTCGAGCTCACGGAGAACGGGACAGGAGTCCAGCAAAGAGGGCAGCGCGTGCTGTACATCGCAGAGACCGCACCCGCTGAGGGTCAGCGACGTCACGCAGGTCAGGCCTCTGTGGGGTGCGGCCGCGAGCAGGGAGTGGCTCAGTGCCAGCAGCCCTCGGTCACCGACCAAAGTATCGGTGAACGTGAGCACAGTAACCGGGAGCTCGAAGGACTGCGCGAGCGCCGCGACGAAAGCTTGAAACCCATCACGGCTCCCGCTGATTGTGCCGGGGCCGAAGTAGAGCGCTGACAAGTCCAGGCGGCAAACGTGCGTGCGCGCAAAGACGTCCACTGCGCTGTAGACGCGGCACAGGGCACCGTGGCAGTGCTCTGCGCCGGTCGACTGGCACTGTTCGTGGTAGCACCGCAGCAGCCTCTCAAGGTTCTGGGAGGTTGTTGCAGTGGTGGGCACAGAGGTGGAAGGCATGGCGACAGGTGTGTGTGTGTGTACGTACACTGATGGAAAAGCAAGTGAGGTGCGGTTATGGTGCAGTGACACCGTTCCGAAACCGCCGTGGTTCACACCTTTCTCTCTCTCTCCTAACGGCGTCAATCTAAGTCTAGTGGCGGGACAAAAGAGCCTGTCGTGACCGGTCGTCTCGATGCCGGCACCACACGGCTGCTCGTTGTGAACGCGAAGAGGAGGGCGGAAAGGCGAGAAGCAAGTGCGGAGGAGGAGAGGGAAGTGCTGCATATACCACGCCGTGGTGACGATGGCGGTTCGAAGAAAAAGGAGGGCTACGGCTTTGCCGCAGGGGGAGTCATGTGGCCATCGGTGAATGCGCACGTGTGTGCAGCGATCAGGCAGGTACACAGGACGGAGACGGGCACGTCTCCGCCACACCCGATCGGCACACAGCGCAGAAAGTTCATGAGACATGTATGTGTGCTTGCGTCGCGGTGCGGTGCGGTGCGGCTCAGACGAGCTGCGGTCTTTTAGCACAGTCACGGTTGTTCGTGCTGTGTTTCGTGGTGTCTGAGTTACCGTGTCCGTCGCGGTCGACACTGGTACTGGCCTTCGGTGTTTTCCCTTCACACACACTCTTTACGAGCGGTTGTTGAGATGGCGCAATCACTGAGGCCGGGGGAGTAAGAGAAAAAAAAAAGCGTAGTCGGAGGAGGCGCGCGCACTGGTCGGCGGCGAGGAGGCGGTCACACAAGCCTGTCTCAGGAGTCTCACCACACCGATCAGCCTGTCGTGACGCGTCAACAAACGCCTCACGACGGCAGAAAAGGAGGGGAGCGGCGCCACTAAGAGAGGCGGTGGCCGCCAAATCGGTCAGCGAAGGGGGTGGCGCTGGCGGACGGCGGGGGGAGAGATGGGGTGCCTGTGCACACGGGAGTGGCGGTGAACCCCGTCGCACCCCAGCGCACCTCCTGTGGCGGCTGCGTGTGTGTCGTGCCGAATGGATTTGCCGCTGTCGACGTTGCGGCGGGTGGGGTGCGTTGGCTCACGAGGGCTTCGTGTAGCCGCGTACGCGCGTCGCGCAGTTGGTCGCGCACGTGGCCCAGCTCGGTCTGCATGGACATGATCTGTGCTTCGCGGGAGAAGAGTGCCTCGTGGGCCTTGTTCAGCTTATTTTTCAGCTGATCAATGGTGGCGGCTTGACCAGCCGCAGCGGCGGAGGCCTTGAGGCGCTCTGCGGTCGCCGCCTCGCGGAGGGCCGTGCACTGTGCAGCCGCCTCCTTACCAAGAGCCTCGGCCTGTGCGGCCGCGATCTCGAGAAAGGCTCGGAACTGTGCTGCCGCCTCCTCACGAAGGGCTGCGCACTGTGCGACCTCGCGCTCAACAAAAGCTGCGCGCTGTGTAGCCGCCTCCTCAAGAAGGGTTGCGCACTCCTGCGCCTTTCGGTCTCTCTCTAACTGTGCCGCCGCGAGCAGGGCGTTCGCAGAGGCCAGTTGCGACTCCAAGCTCCGTGCTGTTTCCCGCTCGGTCAGCCACCACTGCTTCATCTTACTTTTTTCTTTTGTCACTTCGTCCACCTGAGAGACGAGCTTGTCGCGCTCATCGGCCACTTGATTGTACTCGGCGACCGTGATGGTGCTCTGTGTATCCTCTATCGGGGGGAGGCCCAGCTCATCGCGCATCGCCGCGTACTCGCCACGCGCATAGTCACACCAATCCAAGGCGTCTTCGCGGTTGTAAACGGCGCGGCGTAGGTTGTTCCAGTCGGACGCGGACACGATCTTCGCGAAGATGCTGTTGGGGTAACTCTGAACCAGTGACTTGCCCTGCGCGGCGACGGCCTGAGCTTCGGTGATGTCATGTCCGTGGATGGCTTCCTCGTAGCGGAGGAGGAGTGAGTGGAATTTGCTCATCGGTGACTTGAGCTTGGGCGTCACGTTCACGCGGTGGTTCCACTGGGCGGGTTTGCGGTTCTCCAGGAAAGGTGAGTCGGTGTCCACGTAGGTCACGCGATGCTTGGCCTTGTGCTCTCTGCCCACGTACTCGTCGACGTCCATCGTCATGGCGGACACCTTCAGGGTCGTCACTGGTTGGGTGGAGTGGGAGCGCGGTCCTGGATTACGCTCCACACCGCCGACAAGCAGCTGTGTCTCAATGTCGCAGCGACGGCGGCACGCGCTGGAGGTGAAGGGCACGCACAACGCCGGCCCGCCAAGCAGGTGCACGGCACGGTAAGAGAAGAGTACTTCCATAGGTGACACGGTCCCAGACACACACGCACACACACTGTTTTCCCCTGTCGCGAGAGCCGCTATTAGGCTGCGGTCGTAGTGTCGTTGCTGCGAGGCGCGTCGCAGCTGATGGCCCGACAGCGTTGTCCAACCTGTTCAACCCCCATAAGCATCGCCGCATACGCCAGAAGAGAAGAGAGAGAGAGAGGAGATTGGAAGGGAAAGGCAAAGGTGAGAGCGGAAAGGAGAAGAACAGGCGCGCCTCGCACAAGGGCAGCGTCGGCGGCTGCGTGGAGCCTGTCCCGATCCAACGAGCGAAGCGACGAACCACTCACGAGACGGCAAGGCACTGTGTTGTGCGTGTGTGTGTGCGGCGAGTGTCAATCAGCTGTGGGCAGAGGGAAAAGCACACGCACTCGCGCACACCCGTGTCGCACGACTTTTTGGGGTTGAAATTGAGTTTAGGCATCAACAAGTCAATGTGGGCACCGGCAACCGAAGAGGTGAGCCTGAGTGGAGTAAGCAAGCAACAACAGAGAAAAAGGGCAATGACAGGTTCTCAATGAGTTATTTGGTGTGTTGGCCCATTCCGCGAAGAAGAAAACAAAAAGAGAAAAGAAAAGACAACATGGGGTGCTTATCATGGTTCCCCCGTCCATCGTCTTCGTTAGATCTGCTCTCTCTCTCTCACACACACAGCTCGGGGAGCACATTGCCGCTGACTTCTTTTTTTTTCCCTGGCAGATGCGTATGTGTTTATGTGTGTGTGGTCAACGAGGTAGCGGGGATTCGCACATCTCACAGCTTACCATGCCGACGGCGTTAATGAACGTGCACACAGGACACGCCACGCCGGTTTCCGCCGCGTTTTCCGGAGAGGCGCCTACCAGACGCGATTCCGTGAAGGCCCGTCGTTCCGCCTCTGCGTTGGCTGCTGCGTGGCCGCCACAACCACCGCCGGACGCGGCTGCCACGCTCTCTTGTAACAGCTCCGATGGGATAGTCTGCCACACCTCCTCTTGACCAACGTGGTTGACCGTGCTCGCACATGCCGTGGCAACGCTGTCCGTCAGCTGCACGAAGAGTGCACCGCCATCTTGGATGCCAAGCTCGAACAGTGTGGCGTCCTCGAGGCCGTCTACCGGGCTCGGTCCCACGGCGTCACGGTCGGTGCTCTCGCCGGCGTCCACCTCAGCTGGCACCGTGTGAGGAGCCTCCTCTGCCGAGGTCGGCGCCTCTGCACCTGGCGAGCTCGGAGAGCTTGGTGAAGGCGATTTGGCATCGGTCTCGGTCAACGAGGTCGGCGGCGACGATGGGCGTGTCTGCGGCGCGCACTTCAGAGGTTTATTACGGCTGCGTGAGATCTCCAGGGCCTCCGGAGGCACCAGATAGCCGTGCTCGCGCATGATGTAGTCGCTCAGTATGTGCCGTAGCTGGCGCAGGGTGGTGTAGTGGTGAATGCCACCGTCACTGCCGTCTCGCGTGGCGGCCGGTGGTGGGGACACCAAGGTGCCGGTCGCGTCGTAGAAGTTCTTCTTGCTTTTACGGATGTGCAGGTTGAGCTTCAGCGAGCCGCGTGTGAAGTACGAGCGGTTCTCCTCAAAAGCAGCCAGTAGCGACTCACAGCACTTCTCAGCGCAGGGGCTCGGCTGCAGGCGCCGCACGCCCTTCTCCTCCACCACAAGCAGCGGCATCGCTGGGTGAGTCAGCGGGGACGGCGCCACCGCCGCTTCCGTCGCCTTGTCCGTTGGTGCCTTCTCGTCGGCGGACGCGGCGGCACCACCTGCTGCCGGAGGCTTCTCTGCTGTGGCTGAGTCCGCTGGCGTGAGCGTAGCCACGGCCTGAATGAGGTCCTCGTCGCCGTACGCCTGCACGACCGCGGTGAACTCCTCCCATGGCACGATGAGCATCGGCGGCAGCCAGCACCACGTGTGACCATCAACCTGCGCGTTCAAGCTCTGCAAATCAGAGGGCGACCCGTCCGTCTCCGTCGCCATGGTGGCGCTGCCCAACATCCCCGGTACCGCTGCGGGGTCCTCGACAGCCGGCTGCCCGGCGGCAGGGAGCGCGTGGAGAGTGGCGTGTGCCGGTTCCCCCTGCTGCTGACTCACCCACTCCGGGTGCCAGATCAACTCCGCGCTCTTGCTGCGACGCCCCTGCCAGAAGGGGTCGGCAGGGTTGAGCCAGGCCAGTTCCAGCAGCGCGCCGCCGTGCGGGCAGAGCCAACCCGCATACGTCAGTGCCGGCACACCGCCGCGGGAGGACGTGGTGGTTTTGTGGTGTGCGGCCTCGCGCCGCTCGCGGATCGCGGTGGAGGAGATGCCGGACTGCATGCGCGCAATGCGATCGTGTTCCTCGGCGACGCCGTCCTGCACGAAGCGCGTGGCCTCGCGCACCGCCGTGAACCACCGCGCGACCCACCATGTAGGGAGGCACCCGTAGTACCGCGTCATGGGCGGTGAGGCCGTGTCGAGGGAGCTCTTGAGCGCGGCGAGGGACGCCTCCGCCGCGGCCAGCCTGCCCACAGCGCTGTCGGGGCCCGCTGCGGTCGACGGCGACGGGTGCACGGCGCCGCCGCCACCACCGCCTCGCTGGCCGCCTCGTCCTCGGCCTCGGGTAGACACGCGGGAGGCAAAAAGTCGGTCGCGCTCCATCTCCTTCTGCGCCGCCGGCCGCAAACGGCGAACCTCCGCTTCCTTGGCCGCCACTTCGGCTGCCACCGTCGTGCTCCACTGCTTCACGTAGTCGCGGTACTCCTTCTCGGCCGACCTCTTGAAGAAGCTGCGGTTCGGGTGGTGTGCCTGGAGTAGCTGCTCATCCGTGGTGTTCTCCGGCACCTCGGCGCCAAGGGCTGCCCTGAGCTGCGCCAACGTCGCCGGTGATGTGAAGTGGCCGCCGCGCCACAAGGTAGGGAAGCGGCGCGACTCCTGCACCTGCTGCAGTCGGCGCGCGTGGCGATCCGTGGTGAGGCGGACCGACTCCACCATGCACAACGGGCACCGTTGCTTCATCGTTGAGACGGGTAGAAAAGGCAGGAGGTAGCGCTCCACCTTGGCAGAGTCGATCGTCCATGCGCTGTTGGACGAGAGCAGCAGCCCGCCACGCTGGTTCTCCGCCGTCAGGATGGACGGCAACCGCCGCAGCCAGTACTGGCGCAAGCGCTCCGGCACTGCGCGGACGGTGGCCTCGGGGCGAATGGAGCCGTGCGGGCAGAGCAGCTGCTGCGAGACTTCCGGTTCCTCGCGCGCGATGTCGGGCGTGTCTGCGGCGGACGGCGCCAGCGCCTCAATGAGGCCGTGGAGGGGGTTCTGCGTGGTGCTCGGCACCGTGCTGCCAACGGTGGACAAGGGCTCGTCGTCTGACCCGTTCACCTCACGTGCGCCAGCGTGGCCGTCCGTCATGGCGAGCGGGTTGCCGTCGTTGGACGGCCCCTCGCGTGCACCCACACCCGGTTCACAGGTGCCGAAGGCGCCGTCTCCACCGGGGTGATGGCCCGGCGCACTGTCCCACACCGGTTGCTCGCCACAACGCAGCAACATGAAAACAGCTGTGAAGCCTTCCGTCGGGGCGATGGTGTTCTGCCAGCGCCGCTTCGCCTCGACGTAGGTCTCCCACGCCAGTGTCAGATCATCACTCACGTACACATACACCTCCTCCGATGCCTTGGCGGGTGGTGCCACGGGATCGTCGCCTGAGCCGGCCACATCACTGCCAGGCGGAGGCGTGGCGACGTCACCGCCGCCGTCGGTGGTTGTCCCGGCGGTCTGCACGACGGGCTCAGCGGGCGCGGCCGGCTGCCGTGGGGCGGCGTCATCGAGGGACAAGCCCTTTTCGTGTAGCATCTCGAGTGCCTGTGCGTCAGAGCGGCTGTTTTGCGCGAGTTGCTCCACCTTCGCCGCGGTCGCTGCGACACAAGGCACACACATTGACTGTGCACTGAGGCGGAACGGTGCCATCGTGCGGAGGAACGTCTCCTGACTTGCGGACAAGGCAGACGATGGCGACAACGACCGTGCATCTTGGTGCGAAAGGTCGGCGCTGTTGTCGTCCGTGTCGCCGCCGATGCCCGCGCAGCACAGGAACTTGTGAAAGGCCAACAAGGCACGTTGGGAAAACACCTTGAACGGCGCCCACGGGGCAATCAATCCGTGGGAGCAGGTGAACGTCAGCGGTGCGTCTTGGAAGTTCTGCAAAAAGCTCATGAGCTCCCGCACGAGCAGGTTGTCGGTCGGGAGCCCGTCATTCACGGCCGCGCGTGCCGCCAGTTCCGCGGCACGGTAGTGCCGACCGGGAAAGGTGATGGGCTTCTCCACCACCGTCCCCGTCAACGGCTGCGAGGTAGTCGATGAGGCGACCAGGCTCACCCCGCCAGGCAACGGTGCACTGGCACTCACGGGCTGCCATGGAGCGGGGACAGTCGGTGCGGGCATCGCGGTGGCCGTCCAGTCCACGACCTCCTCACGTGTCGGCTCGTTCAGCGCGTCCACGTCAACGAACTGCGGGAGAAATGCGCGGCCGAGGGAAAGCACGTAGTCGGTGGGGATGGCATACAATGGCTCCTCACCCGCTGTGGCCGCCTTGGTCGCATCCGTCTTGCCTCCCCACCCTTTGGCGGCTGTTTTCGCCGTCGCGGGGGAGGGCGCCATCACGGTGTTCATCGTGTCCACCCACGAAGAGAGCACGCGCACCATGTGCTCGCGACGGGCTCGCCACAGCTGCCGCTTATTCATCACGTCCCAGTTGAGTCGCGCGACGTAGTCAAGCAAGTACTGTGGAAACTCCGCTGGAGACGGTGACGCCCACGGATCGGTCTGGTGCACACCGACCATGGGTGAGCTGAGGGCAGAGGAGGTTCCATCGGCGGGGCCCTGCTTGCCCGGTGACGCTGTAGGGGGAGCCTCATCCGCACTGCCCGCGCGGCCTCGGGCGGCGCCGTTGCATGTCTGCGAAGGCACGCGGCGGTAGACAAGGATGTACGCGTCGGCGGAGACAAGGGATGAGCCGGTCAACGGCTTCAGTGGCGTCACGTTCGCGTCGTTGAAGTCCAGCCACACGCTCGCAGGCTGATCGCCCTGCGCGTGCACCTTGCCGTGGTACGTGTAGTGCCCTGAGTGCGCAGTGTCTCCAAGGTGGTTCACGATGCCCTCGAGCTCGTACAGCTGGTGGCGTGGTGGGGAGGAGTCCGCCGTCGTAGCTGGTGTCGCTGCGGCAGCCGGCGGCTGCGTGCTTTGCGCGCTCAGTTGCGGCTGGTCCTGCACGGCCTGCTGGCGTGCGGTGTGCCACTGTTGCTCGTACGAGGTCAAGTCCAGCACCGATGGGCATTTCATCGCCGTGTTGACCTTGCGTCGCTGAAGCGTGTGGAGGTCAAACTCAAAGCGGTTGAGATGCACGAGAAGCACATCTGGCAGTGTACGCAGATACTGGTAGGAGGTCGCCGTCGCCTTCGCGCCGCACCCATCGCACGTGAAGCCCTCCACCTGCTCCGGTGTCAGGAACGACGTCAGTGCCTCATCGAGTGTGGGTCGCACGGGAACGGTGAGCGACAAGAACGGCTCAGCTCGCTTGACCGAGCGCCCGCACGCGCCGCAGCGACGGTCGTACATGAACGTGCCACCCAGTGTCGCATCCACCGCGGCCTTCACCGCCGGCCCGCAGCGGCAGCGCAGCCAGTCCAGCAAGAGCGCCATGAATTCTTGTGCGTCCTGCTGCACGGCCGTGTCCAGGGCCAGGTATTCCACAAAGGACCTTGGAAAGGCGCCTTGCTCGGTGAAGCCGCGGAAGAACGCCATCTGCGCAAAGAGCTCCTTCAGGCCTGACTGAGCGAGCTCCGACGCCGACTCGAGGTCAATCACCGCCGGGTCGTTCGTGCACACGGGCGTGACGGCGGCTGCGTCACCGGTGGGCTTCATCTTGCCGGCACGTGAGGTCACTGCCGCCGTGCCCGCCCGTGTGGCCTCCACGCCTCCGGTCTCGCAGCCGTCAGCAAGGATCGCCCGGCGCAGGGGCCCGAGTGCGAAAAGCAGCTGCACAATGGCGTTGAAGTAGCACGTGTTGCCAAGGTTCGCCAGTCCCCGCCACAGGCACACGCTTGCTGGCGTCACCCGGCACGCCTCCCGTGACGGCGCGTCCTCACTGTCTGCGGCGGTCGTCGTCTCCCCCGCTGCTGGTCGCGTGGCCGCCAGGAGGGAAGGGCACGGGCCGGTTAGATACGCCACGCAGCGGTGGAGGGTCTGTGCATCGCTTTGAAGCGTCTGCAGACCGTGGAAGCACCACGGCGAGGCCTTGCAGTTCGTCAACGGACCAGGGGACACAGTGGCCTCCGCACGACCTTTCGCTTCTACCCCAGAGGTGGGGTGCGAGACGCGGCACGGCAATTGCAATCGATACGCGCTCGCCATCAACGAATGAGGCAACGTGAACGGCTTCGTCGTCGTCGTGTTCGGCGTGTTGTTGTCCAAAGCCGTGCCTTGCACCACTGACGCGACCGGCGGTGCCACCGTGCCACCGGCTGGATCTGCCACAACCACGCCAGTCGCTGTGACGCCATCTGCGCTGACGCCGTGCCCCGCCACAGGTGAACTGTGCTCGGGCACCACTGTGGCGGTGACGACGCCGTGTGCGGGTGGCGGGGACGTTGGCGGGGGTGGGGGCGAGGGACCGCGATTCGGGTTGGGAAGGTAGTGTTGCACGGCGGCAGTCAAGCTCAAGTCAGGCACGAAGCCCTCCTCACGACAGAGGTGCACGACATCCGTCGCCCACTGATCGCGTCCGCCAGTGGTGAGAGACGTCCGGGGCTCAGTGGTCATTGCGCGTGAGGCGGGTGGGTAGGCAGGTACACCTTCACGGTGCTTCTGTTTTCGCCGCAGTTGCGATGAGACGACGTGCGGAGGAACAGCACCCGCGCCTGAGACACGGAGGAAGCCCGAAAAAGAAGAAGCAAGAAGAGGAAAGAAGAAGAAGCGCGAGAAGCAGCGGCTGTCTTCTACCGCTTCTCGAGTCGTCCCTTGTGTCGGGGGTGGCGAGCAGGCAGGTCAAGCAAAAAAAAAAAAAAAGAAATACCGGAAGCAAATAGGGTAAAGCACTCTTATCACAAATACAGAGACACTTCACACACACACCTTCGCAATCCACGCTGAGGAAGGAACCGCACACGAACGGTAGTGGAGAGACGAGAGGGACGGGAGAAGTGCTGCAGTGCGCGGAGAACAACCGTGCGTGTGCAGATCCGGTGATGGTGGTATGTGTGTGTGAGTGTGTTTGTAGGTGGCGAAAGACTGTGCAAGCGTGCGAACAGAACGAGCAGCGTGTCGCAATGAGAGTGGTGAAGGGGGTCGACGCAGCGGGAGCAACACGCGTCAGTGTATTGTGTGTGTATTGTGGGTGGGGGTGCGGAGAGGTGGCGAACAGGAAGGGATAGGAGAGGGATGAGTCACCGGCAGCAAGGGGAGCACTGTGAGTGCGTGGGTGTGAGAGGTACCAGAAGCAGCTGCTTGACACGACGCGTTGCTCGGAAGGTCTGTACACGACAGCCAGAGGCAGAGAGAGGATGGGGCCAGTGTTCAGCCGCCGCGGTGTGTCTGGTGATCAGTCGACAGAAGGGGCGGTATGTAGCGATTCATGGCACGTTCACAGCAACGTTATTCGACGACCTTCTGTGGGAACAAAAACGTAGTTTGCGGGTCGAATGCGCGGAGGCCAACGGTGCCCGTGGGCTACTGGAGGACCACGACGAGTGGAAACTGATCGGAGAGCGAGACCGGTACCGTCTCCGGTACGCGAACTGTCTGCGCCAAGTCCTCGAGCTGTTGCTTCACCTCGGACAGCCTACGCTCAACAGTGTCTCTGCTTTCAGGTGTGGAGGCGGCGGTTTGTGTGCCCGTCTCGCCGCTCGCGTCCACGTGCGTGTCACCGGTGTTTACGGCATCGCCACGAGATCCGGGTTCGGCCACCGCGGTGTCACCAGACACGGCGTGATCGACGGACATCTGGGCCAGGCGATCGCGCTTCCACTCCAGGGTACGTCGTTGTCTCTCGAGCGAGCGTCGGCGAGTGTGTGCCAGCTGTGCGCGATGCCACGCCACCTCCCACGGCGCCGTCAAGGGCACATCAAGGAACGGCTTCACCACCACGACCCGGCAGCGGCGATAGCGCTGGATGAAACTGTAGTGGCGCGTGTGTGTGCGTGTCGCCACACCCCGCCGCAGCAGGCACCGCTGGAACCGCCCGGTGACCTCCGGCATTGACAGTGCCGACGATGCTTTTGCATCCTCCGCGTCCACTTCCTGAAGAAGAGGCAGTTGCCACGTCTTGTGCGCGGCGTCGAGGGTGGCGCTGAGCGGCAGCGGTGTGCCCACCGTTAGCGGAGCAACGTCCGCCGGCGCCGCCGCGTTGGCCTCGCCGTCGCCACCCCGATTTCGCGGACTACCACGGTCCGGCACAGGCAGTGAGGAGGGTACGAAGTAGTAGTAGTTCGTGTCCGCCTTGCCGTGAGCCCGGCGGGTGTTCGTCGTGAGCGCCTGAGCCGGCGGGGCTCCGGCACGGCGCCAGGCGTCTTCGCAATGCGGAAAACTTTCGTCCTGGCCCATGAACACGTGCCCACACACGACGTCCGGTTTCACTACCGTCATCAGGAAACCAAGAGCCGCCTCGCGGTGAGGGTCGAGCTGCCCGCGCGGCCGTTGCGCCGCGGTAGCGAGCGAGGACGCCCCGTCTGCCGTCCCCTCTGCGGAAGGGGTAGTGAGGGTGAAGGGGCTGCCGTCCAAGCTCACCTCCGCCGTTGACAGGGCACTCCCGTCCACGGTGATGCTCTTGCCGCGGTAGGAGAGGTCGACTGTCGATAGGACAAACTGCGGCAAGGTGCGTGCGTGTGTGGCATGGCGCGGTGCGTCACTTCCCTGGACGCGATTTGTCGTTTCTGCCGCGTTCTGTGCCGCCGTCGTCGTCCAGTGAAACAGCGCAGAGACACCGGGACCTGTGGGGAGCAAGCGCGCTTCGAGCCCGCAGCCAACGCGCACAAAAAGCTGCACCTCGCCACAGCGGCCGTTGGTGGCGGCGCCGACGAGCGTGTAGCGAGGTCTCTCACCACGCGCCACGGCTTTGAGGCCACCGGCCTCGCCGTCGTTGGACAGCGCGCCGCCTTGCACGTCCTCGTCCGCGTCTGCCGGAGCTGGTTGGGGGGAGCCGCTCGTTGTCGTCACCGCCGCGTCGGTGGTGAGCCGTAACAGTGTGTCCTCATGAACCAACGTCAGCGTCCGCGGCGCCGACTCACCGGTAGTGGCTGACGTGTCCTCAGGCACCTCACCAGCGCACAACGCGTCGCTCAGTGCACGTGATGAGTTCTGGAGAGCGACAACATCGGGCCGGCAGCGTGAGATCGTCTCGACGATCCAGGGAATGCGCTCGGCGAAAGGCAGGCGGCGCTGGCAGTGCCTGTGTGATGTTTGCGGCGCGTCGACCTCCCACGTCAAGAGGCACAAGGGAGGTGCCGTCGAGGTGAACGGACGGGGCGGCCTGCGGGGAGACGTGAGATTAGTCGCGGATGCCGGTGCGAGAGACACGCGTGTGCAGCGCAGCATGCCCTCTCCGGTGAAGGTCACCGCGCCGCTGGCCCTTCGCAGGCCCCAAGAAGAACGCCAGCGCGGCCACGCAAAGGTGGGAGAGGGCATACGGGTCACAGGAGCAGTGCCGGCGGAAAAGTCCAAGGGGGAAAAAAGAAAAAGAAGAAGTGGTCTGCAAAACAACGTCCGCGCGTTCCACTTCGCGCACCTGGTGGAAAGAAGAACCAAGAACCAAGAAAAATGACAGAAGATCATTGGGACAGCGAGTGAGAAGTGTGGTGTGTGTCTGTGTCTGTGTGTGCTGTTCGCACGTGTGATTGTGCGCGCCGTCGTTCATGTGTGATCAGGGGCGTGCGGGCGTTGATGGCATCCGCACGGCGCCCACGTACATGCGCAGTACATGGTTCCAGTGTTATCTTCGTGAAACAGTTTAGCTGTGCGTGCGTAGGTTTTTTTTTGACGTCGCCCAGCGACCCTACACAGGTCTGGCAGCAAGAGGCTGGACGACACAGAAAAAGAAAAACAGAAACAAAAGAAAAGTGGTAGTGGCAATGGTGGGTGCACGTCTCGGCACACACGACGGTCAGGCAGGGCCGGATGTGGTCCACGTCATGACCTGCGCACGGGCTGCATTCGCGCACGCACGCACGCGCGCCTCCGTGAACCACGTCTGCCCAGGCTCCCGTGAGCCCGACTCGCAGGCAGCCATGAGCGCGTCCAAGAAGCACGCCGTGCCCTCCTCCTCGCCGCCCACCTCGTAGAACCCTCGGCTGGGAAGAGGGTCATGAACGGGGTCCATCCCGGCGTGCGGTTTCGGTGACAAGGAGAGGAACTGCATCGGTGGGAATTGCCACAGTGGGCGGTCCACGCTCGCCGGAACGTCGCCAAAGCTCAGTGCGCGATCGAGCGAGAAGGTGCGGGTCGGGCCCAGCTCGGCGGCGTGTGCGAGCAGCCAGCGCACGCATGTTTCCTTGTCGATGCCACGGCGATGCAGGCAGACGCTGTTCGGCTGACTCTTGAGCTCCAGGCCGAGCTCGGTCAGTCGTGCACGGGCAGTCTGTGCGTGGGTCGCACACGCCGTGCAGCACCGCCACGCCTCGCTGCTCGTCGCCGGCGGGGTAGATGGGTCGGGGAAGATGAGATGACAGTACCGCATGGGAATCCCCATGACGACGACTTGTGCAGCGGGCATCGCGCGGCGTGCCTCGGGGTCGTCACAGGGGCGGTCCAGCTCCTCGGCGCTCACAGTCTGTGCATCGACCAGCGCATCGTTCGTTTCAGAGAGGTAGAAGCCGTGCGTGGTGAGGGCGTCCTCGTCAAAGACACGCAGGGCATTGAAGCACAGCGGCACGAGCGGCGCCTCGCCGCTTTCCATCGCCTCCAATACACCAGGGCGAGTCGTGCGAATCTCCGCCAGGCAGCGCCTCAACATCTCCGTGTAGGTCGCGTGATACTTCGTGCTCAGGCACTGCTGAAAGAAGGCCTGCGCCTCTTCAGCGTTGTGGTGAGAGGTGAACGAGGCGTGCTCGAAGAAGCGCACCACGGCGCGTCGACCCTCCTGAACCGCAGTGTCACAGACATTCGCCTCCAGTGTCGTCGAGGCCGATGCCGTCCCTGCCGTCAGCGCGCCGGCGGTGTGGCGGTAGGCTTCCCACTCCTCAAGGCCGATGGACGGGGGTGGCACCGTAAGGTCAGCAGAACACAGTCGCCGCGTCGCCTCCCACACTTGCTGTGGATCGCGACTCCGAAAAAGTGCCGCGCCGGTGAAGCCGCACAGCAACAAGCTGCCTGGGACGGTGTGTGTCGCCGATGTCGACGAATGCGTGGAAGAGCTAGGGATGGCATCAGACAGGCTACCGTAGAGCGCAGGGGCGAGGTCCGTGTACACCTGTCGCCAAAGCCTTCGGCCAGCCGTGGAGACGACACACAGTGAGCCGCCGCACGCGATGAAAAACCTCAGAGAGGCAAGGCAGCTGTGGTAGCGCTTGGCGGTGGCGTCGACAGCGGTGCCAGCTGATGGTGCCAAGCGCTCAATGCTCTCGGTGAAGGAGAGGTACTTGCCGCCAGCCTTAGTGGGTGTGGGGGTGAGCGTGCCATCCATGTCGGCAATGACCCAATGGCCGTGGAACATGGTGTACGGCGATGACAGTGGAGGGGGGATAGAGGGGAGTGAGGCTGTCTGAAGTCGAGTGAAGTGAATGTACCGATAGAGAAAAGAAAAGGTGGTGTGGTGGCAAAGCCGACTAGCGCAGCAGGCCCCCTGTCCCGTCACATCAACGAGCAGTCAAAGAGGGAGAAGAAGAAGAAGAAGCGAAGTTGTCGGAGGTGAAGCTGCGAGAGACGTGAGTGCAGAGGAACAGAAAGAGAGAGAGAGAGAGTAGCACCTCCGCACCGCCGCACCCTTCGAGGAACCAAATGGCAAAGGAAAGCCGTGTTGGTTGTTTTTCGCTCATCCTGGCTGTCAGGCGAGGGCAGTGCTGTGCGGCCGTGACAGCGAGGACAGCACCTCTCTCAGACAGTGGCATGCGCCTATGTGTCTACTCTCTCTCACATGCTTCAGAGAGATGTCGTTGCGTCTGTCGAACATTGTCACGTGCACTGACGTCATCAGGGCCACACGGTGGCACAGCTGGCTGAGACCGAGAGAGAGAGAGAGAGTGAGAACGAATAACACGGACAAGTAGAAATAAAGCACAATAATATAGGCGGTAAAAAAGGGGGTCGACGGAAGAACGTGTACCTTCCGAGACAAGACAACGAAAAAGGAAAAAAAGAAGAAGAAGAAAGAAGACTTCGTTTTTCGTTTTTTGTTGAGGGAGTGTTCGCGTGGTATAAACTGCATCTGATCGTCTTCGCGCGCTTCAGATTGTTTTTCTTTTGTTTTTTGTGTGTGTCTGCAGATCACCTCACACACACACGCACACACGCACACGCACACGCAAACACAGACACGCCCAGCAATGCCACTCATGTTTGTTTTTTTATTGCGGGTACACAAAGATTGCGTGAAGTCGTGCACGATGACACAGCCTTCCGTCAGTCGCATCCGCATGTGTGTGTATGTATGTGTGGGAGAGACTATGTGTGTCCCCTCGTATGGGTCTTTTCTTCTTCTTCTGCACTGAAAGGTTTACAATTTCTCGTGGATCGCCTTCTCAAGCTTCACGGTGTCCTTGTTGAAGTTGCGGATGCCCTCCGCCAGCTTCTCCACGGCCATGGCATCCTCGTTGTGCATCCAGAGGAACTCAGCCTGCGTCAGCTCGGGCAGCTTCTCGCTCTTCGCGGGATGCTCTGCATCGAGCTTGCGCTGGAGAGGCTCATCGCTCTGCGCGAGTTCCTCGAGCAGCTTTGGCGCAATGGTGAGCTTGTCGCATCCCGCGAGTTGGAGGATCTCCTCCTTGTTGCGGAAGGACGCGCCCATAACAATCGTCTTGTAGCCGTGCGCCTTGTAGTAGTTGAAGATGCTGGTCACGGAGATGACGCCAGGGTCTGCGGCGCCGACAAACGAGGCGGCCTTCTCTGGCTCCGCCTTCTTGTGCCAGTCGAGAATGCGGCCCACAAAAGGAGAGATGAGCGACACGCCGGCCTGTGCGCACGCCACGGCCTGCGCGAAGGAAAAGAGAAGCGTCAGGTTGCAACAGATCTTCTCCTTCTCCAGCTCGCGGGCGGCCTGGATGCCTTCCCATGTGGAGGCGATCTTGATGTAGATGCGCTCACGCGAGATGCCGGACTCCTCATACAGGCGAATCAGCAGGCGTGCCTTGGCGATCATCTTCTCCTTGTCGAAGGAGAGGCGCGCGTTCACCTCGGTGCTGACGCGGCCGGGCACCACCTTGAGGATCTCCAGGCCAAAGGCCACGGTCAGCTTGTCGAGCGCGAGCTCCAGCGTGTTGGCGGCCTCATCGCTGCCTGGGTAGAACTCCTTGTACTTGCTCAGGTTGGTCTTCGCGAAGGCGATAGAGTCCGTGACGAGGCTCTGATACTGGGGGAGCTGAGAGCCGGCGAGGACCAGGGAGGGGTTCGTTGTGGCATCCTCGGGCTTGAACTGGGCGAGAAGATGGAAATCCGCGGTGTCAGCCACGACGATCGTGTGCTGCTTGAGTTGTTCAAGCTGAGAAGGCATGGTGAGTAATAGACAGGGCCTTTTTAAAGGAGGAAAGTGTTTGGTTGTTGTGCTGGTGTGTGGGGCTATTCTGTGAGCGGAGAGGCATGGCAGGGAGTGACAGGGAGAGATATGAAGACAAGGCACGCGTCCACAGGGGAGCCACAGATCGCAGGGGCGTACCGAAGGGTCGTCGGCGCGCATGTCAGTGCTGGCACGTTCATGTGCCACCAGCGGCCTGTGTGCAGACACATTCACGCGTCTGGCCCTTTTTTCTTTGTGGTTATGTGTGCACGCGCGAACGTGAGATGTCCCTACGTGTTTCGCGAAGCGGTAGATACAGGGGAGTTGTTGATGGGACCGGGGACTGAGGTTGAGAGTTATGTGTTCTCTGTTTTCTTGTTTTTCTTTGAGTTACGTATTCGCCGTGGCCATGCGCGGTGGGGAAAGGCTGCCGTGCTTGTCGACGGGAAGAAGCAATCGGTGGCACAACCTACAAGACCCGATGAAGGAGGTGTGGATCCTCCTGCGACCTCCGTCCCGAACGTGGAGTGACGCGGCGAGAGCGAACGGGAAAAGAGGTGGGGAAAGAGAGAGCGTGAAAGCACAAAGCAAAGAGTCAAAGAATGAAGCCTGTGTGGCAGAACAAAAAAAAAAAAGAAAAAAGGAAAAGTGTGAAGAAAGAGAAAAAACGTGTGTGTACGTTTGTGTGCAGAGTGAACAAGGGGGTACAGAAGAAACCATGAAATACACACACCACATCACCACACCACATACACACGCGGAGGGGGAAAAAAGTCGAAACAAAAATGCTGAACTGCAGTTCACGTGCCGCGCTTCCCTTGTACTCAGTTTTGTTCTCATTTCAGCGTTGCTTCCTCTCTTTTACATCTGCCCGGATGAGGTTGGCACAAGTGCTGTAAGATGGCGCCAGCACGCCAAGACAAAAACAGCCAAGAAAAGAGAAAAAGGGGGACGGGATGTCTACACGAGGGGCACAGAGGTGGCAACACCAAAGAAAGAAAAGAAGAGTGCGGCCGTGACAGACGAAGAGAGGAAGCGAAGGGCAAGAAGCACCACGCTCATCGGACACGCGACGATGCCGGGAGTACCGACACCGTTGTCGACGCCGCCTGTACACCACACAACTCCGAAAAACAGCTAAAGCAGGAGAGAGAAGCACAGAAAAAGGGGCCATGGCACACGCCACTGAGAAACACGAGGTTCCCCCGCAAGGAAGGTGTTGCGGCTGGATGGGTGCCGGCGCCTTCCAGTGGCAGCGGCAAACAGTATGTTCTCCATAAAGCGTCAGCGGGCACACAGGTGGAGAGCTAGGTGGGTGGTAGGTGAGGGCATTTACACACAAAAGCCACTGAGCGACAACGTGAAACGAAGAAAGAACGAAATAAGGGTAAACGATAAAGAAGAAGAAAACAGAAGCACGCAAATACACGAATAGAAAAAAGGGGCGCGGAAGGGAGCCAGCGTGCACACACCAACTCCAGTCGCCGTTCTATGTGTGTGGCGGTATGAGTTGAGTCTCTTTGCTAAAGCGTTGAGTAGACCTGTCGCCACACCGCCACACACACGCACACACACGCGCGCATGCAATCGCATAACGAAGCGATTTGAGAGAGCGGGATCAGACAGAGAGAGTGCACGCCGTTTCTGTCCCGCTTTCTAACTCACCAGCCCTGTTTTCGTTCTTTTCTTTTTGTCATTCGTTCGTGGTGCGCCGCTCATCGCGATGACACACAGATGTGTTTTAGCTCGCGGCCGTGGTCGGGGCTGGCTTCGCGCGGGTGGTGGTGGTGGTGGGGCCCGGTGGCGCTGCCTTCTTCGCCTGTTGTGTGAAGCTGGTGTGCGCACGGGGGGCGGGCGTGTGTCCATTGGCTGCGCCGGCAGGTGGTGATGGCGACGTCGCGCTTGCCGAGGCGGTGGGTCTACGCGGAGTCGGGCGCTGGATGGCGCGCGGGGATGGGTGAGACAGCACGGCCGGCGTCTTGGCCTCCTCGCCGCCGTCGCCGCTGGTCCGTCGGGATGCGTTTGCCGACGCCGTGCCCGTCCTAGTGTCGTCGCCTGAAGCCACTGGGGGAGCGGCGGCCTTGGCGGCGGCGGCCTGGGCAGCTGTAGTCGTGGTATTCAGTTGTGGTAGCCGCTGGTGCTGCAGTGGGGCTTTTTGGTCGGACCGGCGGCCGCTACCGCCGCCAGTCACCGGTGGCGCCGACGATGCCGTGACGGTCGAGCCAGGACGCTGAACCGGTGTGTTTGGGAGCGTGTCCACAGCGGAAGTGCGTCGGTTTGGCGTGGGCGTCGTGGTGCTTTCGGCACCGTTGTTTCCACTTGTACGGCGCGACGAGCCATCGCGGCTCTTGGACGGGGGAGGTAAAGTGACCAAGGTGGGGCCTTTGCTGGCAGACCCGGTCGACGGCGCGCTTGCCTTGGCCGGTGAGCTAGAGGCCTCGCTCGCCTTGGCGACGCCGCGCGGGCGCAGCACGACCTCCTTCGCCTTTGGGCGTCCATTACCCGGTGGCAGCGTCGAGCTCAACGGTGCGGGTGAACCCGTTTGTGGTCCATCCACGACGCCGTTGCCGGCTAGGATCGCGGCCCTCTCCTTCGCAAAGTAATCTGGCTTCTCAGAGAGCTCCTCAGGCACGTCGTAGCCCGCCCGGGAGAGCTTGTAGTCCAGCGTGCCCTCGTTCTCCATGTCTTGCACTTCCTCGTAGTTGCCAATCAGCGTCGAGTCGACAAAGAGAAGTGGCATCGTCGGCATCAAGAATTTCCTGGTGTTTCGCTGATGCCACTCACGAACAAGCCGCTGCATTTGGATGTTGTCGGCAATGTCCACGTAGTGATACGGGATCTTCTTGACGTAGAGCAGTGTCTCCAGCGAGCGTGAATGGTCACGGATAGAACGGGAGCCCGTCATGCTCGTCGTGAACAGAATGACCTGGCCCTTCTGCGAGAGGACCTCCTCGTTGAAGGCGTCCACGTCGTCGCCGTAGAAGAAGTGCTTCCTTGCCGCCGCCGACGGGCTCACGGGCCGGGCGCAGGAGTTATTGGACAAGTTGCTGGCCTGGCGGAGCGTGGCGCGGTAGGACGTCGGTGAGGTCGGGGCGGGTGTGGGGCCGGACCGTGGCTTTGCCGAACGCCCGTCCGTGCTGGGAAAGTAGAACTCCTCGACGATGTGATTGCCGCTCTCGGCGCTCGTCATGCCGTTCTTCTCTGAGCTGCTCCCCGCCTGTGACTGCTCAGCGGACCGTCCTGTCGGGACAGCGGTGTCGTCGTTGGTCCCGATCGCCGGTGGGGACAGTTTCGCGTTCACCTTCGTCGTGCGCTTCGGTGGTGGCGGCGCGGTGGTCGTGTCAGATGGCTTCGTTGGTGGTGCCGCCGTATTGGTGGTGTTGGCTGTATTGGCTCGTGGTGTCGTGGCGGTGCTCGCCATGATGGCGTTAGCGGTGCGTGACGCTGTCGGCGATGGCGCATCGCCTGGTTTCTCATCCTTCCGCTCCAGCATGATCTGCAGTGCCTGGTCGATCGTGCAGCGACGTGCCGAGACGAGGTACGCTAGGTTCTCACGGAGGTCTGAGTCGGCGTCTGGGTAGGCGATCGACAGAATACGGAGAGCCCGCTTCTCCGACGGGTAGGCGTTGTCTGCCATGTTTTGGGGGAGGGGTGGTGTGGCCTCAGAGGGAAAGAAAGACTCTTGCCGCGGTGGTGGCGGTGTTTAGCAATCAATCAATGCACAACGAAATGCGTATTTGTGTGTGGAACAGTAGAAAACCAAATCGGCGAAGGTAAATCAAGGCGGTGGCACAAGCGTGAATCGTGTTCGCTGGCTCTACTGGCACCTCTGTGGCGAGGGGGAATGGAGAAAAACACAGATTAAAGAAAAGGGGAAAAAAGGAGGTGAAATTCAGAGCGAACACGTGTGATTGTCTACGCGGTATGTTTGGTTCCTTCACGAAGAGCACCAACGCACGCCAGTCGCTCACGGAAAAGGAGAAGAGAAGAGCAGATGACGGTCGAGTCAATTTTTTTCACTTAATACGGTAAAGGCAAGATCGAGAAGAGAATATAGAGGAGAGAGAGAGTAAGCATGAGTGCACGGCAGATAGGGCTGAGGTGATAAGAGCACAGCGCGTGTGCAGACGTCCGGTCGAGGCTAGGCCCAATGGCGGCAGAAGCTTTGCATCTACGCGCTGTCCCCTGAGGACGGCGCTGTTGCAGACAAGCGGCGCGGTGGTGAGAAGCGGGAAGGACGGACAGTCCTCAACCGCCAAGAGCACCTGTCAGTGGAGGAAATGAAAGCCCGAGTAAAAAAATAAAAGGGAGCACGAAAGAAAACAAAAACGGCGCTGTTGGCCCGCTGGTCAACGAAAACATGGGAAATAAACTCTTTGTGTGTTTCTCATGAAAAGAAAAAAAGGGTAAGCCATCCTCCCGCACCCATGTCGCCCAAGGCCATGTGGCGGACTGGCGGAGATACCACAACGTAGCTCCCTTGAAAGACGAATCACACAAGAAGAAAAAAAAAACTTGTGAAGCAAATGAGCAATGTGGGCGCCACGCCGTGTGTACGTTGGAAGCCACGTCATGGCGTTGTGTGTGTGTGTGTGTGTGTGTGTATGTGTGTGTACATGCGAGGAAAGGCTAGGATGCGTTCTGAAGGGTCGGGGCCTTGCCGGGCGTGTGTTGCGAGTCCTTGTGAGGAGGCGCGCCCGTCACGGTTCCGCTCGCCGGTGCGTGGCGACGCGCACACTCAGGCTTGCTCGGCTCGGAGAGTGCAGCGGGCTGACGAGCCTCGAGATCCTTGTTCATTGTCGTGGTGGACGGTGAACCGCTGTAAGAGAACTCTTCGACTGAGAACGTCTGATTGGGTATTTCTTCTTCTTCTGTTTGAAGATACGCGAGCCAAAGAGCGAGCAAGCAGAGGGGTCGCGGCGAATCTAGTTGGTGAATGATGTAAGGTGGCACGCTGCACGAAAAAGAGAACGGAAGCGAGAGGCGTTCACAGACGGCCGCAGGTGGGAGGAAAGGTCGAGCGATGGAGAGAAGAAGTGAGTAAGGGGGGAGGTAAGGCGATGGTACGGTCACACAATATCTTCGTTGGTCGCTGGCTCAGCAACATCTTCGCCTCACGGTGAGACGCTGAGCAACAGGCGTGTGGTTGCGGGCCCTGTCAGTGCAAACAGCACCACCGTGGGCACGGACGCCGCTGGTGTTGTGGATGTGTCTTGAAGAGACAGGCGGAGAGCGGAAGTGGAAACGGAAGAGGATGCCACCTTCCACCCTATCCTCCCCTCTCACCTGGCGGCACGGCACCAGCAGTGTTGGATGACTGACAACAGCAGTTTTTTTTTTTTCAGCACAGGGCACGAGACTGACGGCAAAAAAAAACACCAAAATAGAACAAACAAAGAGCAAATCCAACTCGCCGCCACTACCATGTGGTGCACAATGGATGCACGAACAACTATTGCCTGGACGTGAACAACTGTGCTGCAATTTTTTTCTTCTCTCTCTCTCTCTCTCATTCTCTTCCCGCCCACTCGCCACTTATTTCTGGATGATCACGCGCTGCCAGCAACGTCGGCGCATGTTGCGGTCGCCGTTTACCGGGCACTCCCAGCCGTCCTTCGCGTCGCCGCCGACAATAGCCCAGTTGGAGGCCCAAAGCCACCCTTCTGGCGGTTGCTGCTCATCACGGCTAGCGGTCTCGCGTCCAGACGTGTCTTGCCACGCAGGGCAATCTAGCAGTCGGCGTCCCCAGCCAAGCAGTGAAACACGACGCTCGTACTCGTAGATCGTGACCACGTGGCGCTCCTGCCGCGGAGCCTCGCGCAGCGGTGAGACCGCCACCGGCGTTGTCACATCCTTACCGTTGCCTGTGGTCGCTGAGGCCGTCGTCGGCACAAATGCGGGAGTCTTACGAGACGCCGAGGCGGGACGCGGGGCGGGCTTGGGCACGGCGGCCTTCTCCTCGTGGGCCTCGAGAGGCGGCGGGGTAGTTTGATGAAACGTGACCACAGCCGCCGTACGCGTTGCCTGGCGCTGTTCTGACGAGAGCGGCTCGGCCGACGAGGAGGTCGTGCGTAGAGGCGTGCGGCTCCGTGCTCTCGCGGAACGACTGCGGCCGCGCCTACCGTCCGCAGAGGCCGTCGTCGCGGTCGCGGCGCCGTCTCCGTTGTTATTGCCCTCGTCGTCAGGGCCGAGGCCGACGCGCGACGGCGTGCGGGAGTGCCGCTTCTTGCCTTCCGCCGGTGCGCCGGGAAGCTGGAAGTCGCTGGCGGTGAGGCGCGGCAGCGGCAGGTCTTCGTCGTCGTCCGCCAGGCGCGTTGTGCGCAGCGCCTCCGGCTTCACGCCCATGTGGCGGCCAGCGGCGGTCAGCTGGCGCATCTTGGCACGCACCCCTTTCCGACTCGCGAACTCCTCCTGGCCGCCGATCTCAGCGCTGCGTGCGCGGGCGGTGCGGAACCCAGACTTCATAGTGCGGTGGTAGCGCTGCTTGAGCTGGCGCTCCTTCTGCGCCTGGATGGCCTTGGCCTCGCGCACAGTGCACGCCGTCAGCACGCCCGGTGGGGTGAAGGTGACAACGGTAGCGGCGGACGTGCCAGGCGCGAAGCTGGTCGATGCCGTGCGACTGTGCGGCCTGGTGACCGGCGCCGCGGCCATGCCGGGGTTGACCCGCAGAAAGGCGGCGACAGCCGAGTAGGGCAACGGCTTCACCAGAGCCGTCCAGTGCTTGCGGCGAGTGCGCACGGTGCTTGTCAGGGTGGCGGTGTAGCTGCTGTAATACTTGGAGCTGAAGGTCCAGCCGTCAATGGTGGCCTCGTGTCGATCCAGCGTCCACAGCTCCTCGGGCACAGACACGCCATCGACCGTGATGGCTTCGCGTCGCGCCGGATACCATTCAGGGCCATCCGCGTGAGACAGAAGAGCAGAGCCCGACCACGTGTGCTTGCGTAGATCGAGTCGTTGATACTGGTAGACGGTCGCGACGGCCTGCCAGGGGGCAATGCCGCCGTTGGCGTGGAATGTGCGTAGGTCGTGCACACGCTGCGTCTTGGGAACGTACGTGTCGCTGACGAGGCGGGAAATCGTTGCCGACGCCTTGGACACGTCGGACAGCATGCCTGAGACGGGGTTGGTGACGACGCCGACGAGGCCCTGCACGGCGCCCTTGAGGAAGCCAGCCGCGCCAGCTTCGGCGCGACCCTCCATGGGCTTCTGGTAAATCCCCTGGACGCCACGTGCGAGGGCGGTCAGTGTGTTCTGATTGTGTCGCTCCCGCTCAGACGCCCCGCTGCTCATGGAGAGAAACCGCGAACCGGCGTCGGTCAGGTTGGAGAAGGCGCCGAGCCCACCGCCAGCAAGGCCTTGAACAAAGCCGGTGCCGCCGCTGCCGAGGCCCGTCAGGAACGCGGACGGCGACGTCGCCAGCCCCTCAATGGGATCCTTGAAGAGCCGCACAGCGCCACCACCGATGCCGGAGAAGAGCTTCACCGGCGCGCCAAGCAATGGCAACGACGAGGCGTATTGCATGACAACACCGTGCAGCTGTGCCACGAGGCCATCGGTGTAGCACTTCATCACCCACTGCAGGAACACGCCGAGTCTGCTCATGCGCTTCACGCACGCCACGCCAGGTGCGGCGATCTGCACATCCTCGCAGCTCGCCACCATCATGGACAGCAAGGCGGCCTCACGGGAATGAACGTTCTCTCGGAAGAAGTCGTGCTCCGCGACGTCACGGGTCAGCCAGAACCGGACGAGCAGCGGGTTCACGATGAATCGCTCCACCATCACGTGCGTCGTAAGGAAGGCAGCCTGGTCTGGCGCGCGCTGGTAGAGATCCGCCGCGCTGGGGTGTCGCAAGGAGGCCACCTCCTGCCGTAGTCGCGCAGACTGCACCGCTGACCTGTCCGGAGAGCGCACGACCGTCGAGGCCGACGCGTTCGCTGCCTCGACCGACGCGGCGATGGTGGACAGCTGCTGTATCTCGCTTTCCGCCGCCAGTGCTTCGGAAAAGCGCATCATGCGGGCAAGGAGCAGGTCAGACACGCGCAGGGCGATTGGCGCGCAGTCGATTTTGATTTCGTTGAAGCACAGCAGCCGCTTCGCCGGCACTACCACGCGCTCCACGTAGCCGGAGAAGGCCATCGCGTTCTCTGACTTGCGCAGTGCCAGCACGCATGCATCGTAGCGCGGCTCGATCTCCGTCTGGTTGTCCACCTGGAAGTTGCGCACGGAGAAGGTCGTCTTCTCACGTTCGCCGTTGCGCTCCCAGTGGAGGCGCGAGTCGAGTACGGCGGCGAAGAGGAGATCCTGGTTGGGCATCGCCACGGAAACGGTGAGTGCGGTGAGGTTCACGAGGACAGAAAGCGCGGAGGGCAGCGCCTGGGTGTGCACACGGGCCACACGGGGCGGTGTGGAGAGTGCAGAGCTGCCCTTGGACTTGCCTCCACCCGTCGTTGCCGCACCGGCGGAAGAAGCAGGCGCGCCCGACGACGAGCCAGTCGCCGCAGTGGATGGCGACGCGTTGGCCGCCGCCGACGACGACGACACTGTTGTCCCCGCCGTGCCACCACTCGGTGGCTCGAGCACCTTGCCCACGCGCAACTCCACGCTGCATTGTCCGTATGCGCCGAAATGGATGGCGTAGTGCAACGTCCCCGCCGTCTGTGCGGCTGTTCGTTCGCGGAGTGTCATGTTGCGGCCAAGGTCGAAAGTCGAGGTCAGACGCACATCCCCGGCCACACCGTTGCGCGCGGTGATGCGCGTTGTCGTCGTGACGCTCGGGTCCAGCAGCAGCTCCGTGCCAGTGCCGGGTGCTGCTCGCGCGAGCAGCCGGCCATCACTGCGCGGGGCTGTGTCGAACACCTCCACGTGGTAGGGCGTGCGATTCAGGAAGAGGTAGGGTGTCGTCTCTGGCTCCTGCAGTACCACGTACGTGTACGGGTCTTGGGCGATGAGCGAGACCTCAACAAAGCGGTCACGATCGCGTCCGGTCGAGCCGCCCCCGTCGTTGCGATCCCCGCTCCCTCGTTCCCTGTTGCTGCGGCTGTGGTTGTAGGCCAGCACCACCTCGCTGTGGATGGTCTCCAGTGACACGGGTGTTCCGTGCAGCGGTGCGTCGACGTCCTGCAGGACGTGCAGGTGGAAGCCCACTTCCAGTGAGCAGTGCGGCGTCTCAAGGAGGGGCATCGCCGAGTGCGGGGCGACGGTGTGTGGAGTTGTGTTCTCAGGAAGCTCGCGGCGATCCGCCAGGTCGTCGGTCTGTACGCGCAGCAACGCCTGCTTGAAATCATCCACCTGCGCCTGGTGTGACGTGGGGGTGCCGGCCACACTGTCGGCGTGTTCGACGGCCACCGCCGCCGTCGCTGCCGCCGCCGCATCCTGCGCGTTCACCCCAGCGTACGTGGACGGCGCAACGACGAGGGGGAAGTGGCAGCGGTTCAGCACGATCCACCGCGGGGTGATGGTGACGCGGATGGCACCGGCCTCATCCAGCCGCGACACGTACGCTAGGTGAAGCATGCGCCGATTGCCGTTCTGCGCGGCCGCCGAGTCAGTGCCACCTGCTGTCGACGCGGACTTCTTCGATGACTTCGACTTCTTCTTGGACCCGGCGTCCGCGGCATCGCTGGAGGCCGAGAGCGTCTCCACCTCTTCCAGGAGCATCACGCCACGTTGTTGCACGTGCAGAGGCACGCACTTCGCCTGGAACGCACCGGACTGTACAGTGACGAAGAACTCCTCCTTGGAAGGTGCCGCAGGGCAGGCGGCGATGCCGTCGTCCATGTTCGCCGGTAGTACATTGTAGTTCGTCTTCTCACACACGTTGGCACTCGTGCTGCGGCTGCGGCCATCGATGCGCTTCTTCCGTTCACCGGTGGGTTCGCATTCGATGAGATGCAGCTGCACGGGGGTGTGGTTGACAAGAAGAAAAGGTGTCGTCAGCACCAGCCGCGGACCGGATACGACCAGGCGCACGACCAGCTGTCGGCTCTTATCCGCAGACACCAAGACCAGAAACTGCGTCGTGTCAGACGAATGCCCGGACGCGTCGGCGCCGGCGTCGCCACCTGCGACGTCGGCAAAGCCACTCGCGGTGAAGGGCACGGGTGTCGTGTAGACTTCCGGCTGCGCGGCGTTGCCAATGGACTGAGTCGCCGAGAGTGTGAAACGGGCCCCGTCCAGGGTATGCAGACGGTGCTGTATGAGCAGCCGCGTCAAACCAGCGCGGCCTCGCGCGCCCACGGTTACCTGCCGCGCCTGTGTGCCAGAGACTGTGACGGCTGCCGCTGATGTGCCAGCGAAGGTCAGCGACACCGGGTAGGGGAGCTTGTTGAAAATGTGGAACCGTGGTTGAACGGTGAGGACGTAGACAGGGACGCCTCCACGGATGGCCTCCTGTCGCACAGAGACCGTGGACGAGACTGTGCAGTGGTCTTTGCTCTGCTTGTCGGTGCTCCAGGTGAGTTGCATCGGCGTGCCGCCGAGCGGGGTCGCAGGAATGAACGGGGAGCCAGTCATGCTGAAAGCTGCCTGGGGAAGGCGCACGTCGTGTTCCCCTGCGACACCACGCGCGGTGGCGTCGCCGTCGGCCGTCGCCGTCGCCGTCGTCGTGTTCGGCACGACATCGAGAGGGGCATCCAATGTCATCTGAGGATCAAAGAAGAAGCGCTCGCCGGTTCGGATGGTGGCGGGGCGCCTGTAAGCTAGGGTCGCGTCGCGCGCATCAACCGAGTCCTGCGTGGCAGCCTTGCTCGTGCGGATGTCGAGTGGAAAGCTCATGCGGTTCTCCAGGCAAATAATCGTCCGCGACGCATGCAGGGGGAACACGCGCACGTGCACCACTCGCTTCAGACGACGCGGATCGCGCTCATGTCGCTGAATGCTGACCGTGGTTTCCAGAAAGAAGCCGGGGCCCTGCGCGTAAAGAACGGGATTCGCCAGGTTGATCACATAGCCCTCGGCTGCCTCGTCCGTGTTCGCCGGGGGCAAGACGGTGGCGGCGGAGCGCACCAGGGCAGAGGCATGCGACGTCATGATACGCCCGGTGCCGCCGCGTGACTCCACGAGCTTGTCCTCAAAGAAGACGGCTGTGTGAAGGTGATTTGTGACGAAGACGTAGGCGAACGGAAACGGGTCGCTCGACGTCAGCGCCTCCACAGCTGCCTGTGCGGCCTTGACGGCCTCAGCCGAGGCCGATCGCTGGCCGGGCGCGAGCAGCGGAGGCAGTCTCTCTGCGCGCCCGCGCCGAAACCCTTGGGCAAGGTCAAAGGCGTTCAGGCCCCGCCGCTGCGCTACACGTGCTGTCATGGAGAAGTTGCTCACCATGGACAAGTTCGCGTTCACGGCAGCGGTCTCGGGGAGAAGTTCCTCCTCCTCCATTCCGTCGCCGCTACCACCACCAAGTGCACCAGCGACGCCTGACCCTCTCGCTCTGTCGGACGCCCGCACCTCTTCCAGCTCCTGGGGGATCTCCTCCTGATACATGTAAGTGCCCTTGTACGATTGAGACGGGGCGTTGGCCGCCGCCAAGCGTCGAAAGGCCTTTCGTGCCCTCTTCTGCATCAGCGCTGGGGCGGATAGCTCCTGCATGACAGCCGAGAGCTGAGTCGTGTTGATCGGCGAGAGCACGTAGTCAAAGCGCTTGATGAGGATGTTGTAGTTGTTCTCAGTCACGTTGCCGGTCACCATAACCTGCATCTTCTCCACGCACGGCTCCCAGACGGCGGCGGCGTTGTTGAACGTGAAGAGTGATGCGTGCAACTCAACGTTGACGTCCATGTTCGCGCCAACTTCGACGACGAGGCGCCGTGCGTCCAGGTGGAGCATGTCGCCACGCGCGCCAATTAAGATGCCGTCAATCCACGGAACCTCTACCCGCACCTCCATCGAGGGCAAGGTGCTGCGACCGGTGCAACACGCGTAGCACACAGTGCCCTTTGAGCTGTCAGACGTCTTGCCCAGATAGGCCACGCCCGCGCGGCCGCACAGCGTGCAGTCGCCTGCCTCCGTCGTCCATGCTAGACGATTGTCATGCTCATCCTCGAGGACGACGGTCGGCTTTACCCGGGTCACCGTCATCTCCTCCAAGAACGCTGTGCCAAAGTCCTTCATTGTCTCCACCAACGACGCCAGAAGCGCCGCCCGCGCGCAGAATTCAAGCGAGTCCAGCAGCACCGAGACGACGAGCTTCTCGGTGCCTGAAATGTCGATCGCCATGTTTGTCGGCAGCACCGTGTGCGCCTCGTTCTCACCCGAGACGGCTTGGCGGAACTGGATGCCGATGCTGCGCGACGTCGTGATGCCCTTCTCCGTGTCGATTGCCGCCTTGACAGTGAGCTCCGCTTCGAGTGACGTGGAAAGGTCTGTTACGTCGTCGGACAGCATACTCAGGCATGCCAGCGCGGCGTGGAACGTGATGAGCGTGCGCGACGGCGGCGGTAGCGGCTGTTGTGACGGAGGCGAACCGGCCGCCTGCGAAGGTGCGGCAGTCTCCGCGGTCGTGCCACCGGCAGGCAGTGGGGACGACGCACGCGTGTAGATGGGGCTGTTGCTGCCCGCCGAGGTCAGCAGCGAGGCCGGCTGCGATGGTGTGGGTGCCCCGCTGTGGTGTGCTGTCTTTTCAATGACGCAGCTGCTCGTGGTGTGCAGTGCGGACTGCGGGGCGAAGCTGGCGAAGGAGCCGAGTGTGTAGAGTCCGGGCAAGACAACGGTGCCGTTGGTGATGGTCACCTCGCAGCCTGCGTACAGCACAAGCTGACCGGACGGTGCGCCGGTGAGAATGAGGCGGTGGCGCTGAAGGTCAAGCTCATAGCCGCAGCGCATGCGGTTCGCCGTCAGCAGCACGTGCTTGTCGTCGAGCACGACGTCGCGATCAAGCTTGGTGACCGCCTCGGTCAACGAGAGAACGGGAACAGGGTCGACGGGAATGTGCAGCACCTTGGATGAGAATGGCAAGTAGAGGAGCTCACGGGCGTCGAAGAGACTGGTCGGTGAAACAGCCAGTGCCAGCACATCCGCCTCCACGGTGATGTCCGTCTCCGTACCAGCGGAGGCGGTCGCAGTGCCCGACGTGTGTGAATCGAACCGAAGCCGGCGGACAACGATGATGTCACGAACGTCATCAAGAGCCGCGCGAGCAGATTCAGAGGTGACGGCGGTGTAGTTGTTCGCCAGCTCCAGCACCTTGGACCCGGCGTGCTGCAAGCTCAGCTCCTCCAGTGCCGCCATCAAGTGACCGCGGCTACCGGCGTTCGCGTCAGCGGAGGCCACGGCGGTGCGCGTGTCGGGTGTGGACTGGTTCTGCACGGTGATCTGTCGCAGTGTCCAGCGGAAGGCATCGCCCACATCGACCTCCACGCGAGCCACGCCCACCGCCGAGGAGAAGAGCGAAGCGGGTTCGTTGCTGGGCTCGGCGACAGCTGCGGACTGTGCCGTGCCGGGCGGTGACGAGGTCGTGCTCGGTGCGCGCGCTTGGCCACCAACCTGACGTGCGACAAGAGGAGGTACGGAAGTGCTTGCTGGGGCCGCCCCACGGTGGCGCGAGGGGTTCGTCGTAGCCGCTGTCTGTGTAGCCGTCGCGGAAGGATTCAGCTGGCCGTGAGCGGCCATGCCACCGCTTGAGCTGCTCAGTGCCGCCACAGAGCTGGTACTGCCGAAAGTGTTTGTGACGAGACCCACGCCACCAGCGCCGGCTGCCGCCAGCGAGGCAGACGCCCCACCAGCCAGTAGGCCTTCAGACGACGGCGACACGCCGGTGTAGCTTGTCGCCGCGCCGCCACCGCCGACGAACATCCCGATGACATCCAGCAAGAGATCGAGCTGGGCCTGCGAAAGTCGAAGAGCCACAACCGGCGCGGCGATATCGAGGTGCGACTGCGGCAGCCGGTGTTTGACACTGTGGCCTTGCAGCAGCTGCAGGTCCAGTCGGCAGTGCTCTTTGAAGATTGTGTCGCCCAGCACTGTTGCCGCCATGCGATGCACAGAGAGCCGGAATGCCTGGCGTGGTGTAAAGCCGTCCATCATCTCGACGAGCGTGTCAATGGTCTCCCCAGCGTCGTCCCAACCCACGTTGTCATCATCACCTCCGGCTGCGACGCGTGCTGCCGGATCTTGAAGGCGCGTCGTGCGAGGCTGGCTTCCGGGTGGTAGCTGCTCAGTTCGCACGGTGAGCGTGCCTGGAAGCAGCTCAACCGTGTTCAGCGACATGGCGTTCGAGACCAACCGCAGCTGAGGTCGGTGGACAAGCACGTCCAGCTTCACAAAGCGCGTTGCATCGATCTCGGTAGACAACGCCGGTGCGGGTGTCGCGGCAGTGGCGCCGCCAACACTCGCCGACGATGGCACCGCCCCGGCGGCCGTGGTGTTGAGTTGCTGTCGCACTGCCTGCAGGCCAGAGTTCGCAGTCTCGCTGACGTAGCCCATGGCACGCCCGCGGTTGCTCTCCGACATGTGGCTAGCCACCTCCGAGGCAAGGCGCACCAGGCCGTGCACGACGTCGGGGACCAGCGTGAAGCACAGGTGGCCCACACGGCACGATACGAGGGTACCGTAGGGCGGAGTGGCTGCAGCGGTGTCACTCACCTCACCGACGGTCTCGACGGACAGTTCGACGAAGAGTTTCTGCTCGCTGTCTGCAATGTTCTCTGTGGATGAGTGAGTTACCTGCGGCTGCGGTGATGCCGGCTCATCTTGTTCAGAGGTGCTCTCGTCGGTGAAGGGTTCGATGATGTTCTTGTAGAGCGTTTGCCGCGGCATCAAGTCTTCCATCACCAGTTTGCCAAGCACGACATGAAGTTGTGAGGCACCGTCGGTGTACGCCTTCTTTTCACAGCTCGCCATCTCCAAATGCAGCACGGCAATGTCCTTGTCACCTTGCGGCAGCCTCACACCACATCCCTCTAGACGCGCGGTGAGGCAAGAGACGAGCACGCGCCCGGTGCGGTGGCCGTCTCTGTGCGCCTCCTCCGGCGGCACGGGTGCCACGACGTCCGACGTCATCGTTACCGCCGCGGTTGGGTCCTCGGGGATGGTGATGGAGAGGAGAATGTTCGCGAGTGAGCCGACACCGCGCGGGACGAGCGTCACGACCGTGTCGGCCATGACCACGTCCGTGAAGGCCGCCCCACTCGAAGGCTCCTTGCGCATCGTCATGACCAGCGCGTTCTTGTCCGCCGTGGTGACGGCTGCGGCGGCGGTGGAAGCGTCTTTGCTGTTCGTGGTGACGGCTGCCGCTGATGCCGCGAGCGGAGAGACAGAGGACGAGGACGGGGCACGTCCGCTGTACAGCAAGTAGCGGTTCGTGAAGTGTTCCTGCAGTGAAATGGTGGGGACGATGAGCTCCATGTCCCCGGTTGCCGAGAGTGTGAACGTCGTGTTGGCAAGAGAGAAGGTGTGGGTGCGCATGCGCGTGAGATCGTGCATGGCGACGTGCAACCCGCGAATCGACACACCGACGGTGCGCGAGACCTCTGTGTCCGTGTTCTCCGCCACATCGGCGGCGGCGGTCTCCACCGGGCTCGCCGCAGGCAGCGGCAGAGGTAGAATATCGTAGTAGCGACGCGTGGGTGGGAGCAGCAAGTTCTGGCGCAGCACCAGCAAGAGGTGTTCGACTTCCGCAGGATGGCACAGCCCGACCGTGTTATCGAGCTCCACGTTCACCTTCTGTGTGTGGCCGGACGCCGTGAAGCCAAGCCGCAGCGCGGCCTTCTCCAGGACGTCGTCGATGCTGAAGTCCTGGGCCCGCACTGTGACGGACAGCTGACCTAGAGCCTGATTGACAAGCACGCTGGCTTTCATGACACCGAGGCACACCGGAAGCGCGCGAGACCGGCCCGTGACGCTCCAGTTCGCCAAGTTCATGCCGTCCACGACGCAGAGAATGCGCGGCTGCTGCCACAGTACGTGCAGGCTGATCACCGACGTGTCTGCCATCCTCTGCGCCGCCGCCGCCACGCGTGCTCGTTGCTCCTTCATGACACCCAGGCTCGATATCTTCGAGATCGGCTGGTCGGGACTGCTGAAGTATTCGAGAAGGCCATAGATGAACGGCGCGGAGAACAACACATCCAGCTGGCCAACCTGCAGTTGAATACGATTCTTGTGTGCTTCGCTGTCGCCCTTGAATGAGAAGTGCAGCACGTCACCGCCACCACTGGTGCCGCCGCCGCCGGTCGTGTTCGCGGTGCTCGCCTTGTGGATGTGGTTCCCTCCGCTTGAACCTTCCGCGACAGTCGTGTGTGGTTGAATGCTCGAGGTAAACCGGGTCAGCGGAGGCGGCGGGGAGGCGTGGTGACCAGAGTTGACGTGGCTCTGGGCGTGGTTCGTTGCGGCGGTCTGCGCGGAAAGCGGTGAGAGCAGTGGGCCGCCACCGGCCGCCGCTGCCGCCGGGCTGGCATCGCCGTGCGACATGGCTGTCGGTTGAGGGGAGGCGACGCTGCTGCCGCCATTGGTGGTTGCCGCCCCGCCACCGCCGCCAGTGCCACCACCAGCGCCACTGCCAGTCGCCGTGTTGGCCAAGCTAGCGGTGGGGCCGTAGCCGGAGCCGTACTCAGCCAGCAAAGGGCTCTCCATCTCGCCCATGTCGGCCATGTCGCCGCCGCCGTCGTGCAAGGACTGACCACCTGCCAGTGCGTGCGTGCGTTTGCGCAGAACGCGCTCGCCCGACTTGGCGTCGACCAGCTCCAGCGACTGCACCTTCACCGTGACGTGGGAGCCGACACCGAGAGACGCCACGTCGACCAACAGCGACTCCAGCCGCGCCTCGCAGAGCACGCGACGATCGCCGGTGAGGAAGGGGATCGCGACGGACGAAGTGGAGACCGTGCAGCGAAAGCCCGAGGACGACGGATGGTAGGCGTCCGCCGGCGACAGCGGGGCGGAGGCCGGCGGTGCCGCTGCCGCGCTTGTGGGGACGACGTCCGTCTGCGGGCCCGTGAAGGCGTTCACGACCGCCTCGTTGCACACAAGGTCGTACAGGCTCAGCCACTGGTCAGACACGGCGAAGCGGCGGAGCGAGAACTTGATGGACAACACCGCCACACTCAGTAGTTCACTCGGCGCAGACGAGGGCATGAACCCAGCGCTTGTCGGCTCCTCGGTGCCGTCGTGTGCACTCTCGCCGTCGCTGCCGTCGTCGCTGAGGGGATTCACCGGCGGCGCTGTGTTGTGGCGGCCGTGGCGGGACCCCACCCCCAAGGGCGAGACAGCCGAGTGGGTCTGACGGCCCTGACGCGCGTAGCCCCCGAGCGTGGTCATCACCTCGCTGCTCGTGATGCTCTCCATCGCGTCGGTGTCGACGCTGGTCAACGCACTCGGCCGCACGCCGAAGTCAGACATGAGAATGCTGCGCGTGGTGAGTGAGTTGGCGAACTGCACGTGGCCCTCGCCGCACAGCAGCAAGGTTGTGGCGGGTGTGCTGTACGAGCTGGAGGTGCGCGACAGCGGCGCGGGCTCGGTGAGCGGACCACTGCGGACGTGGCTGACGGCGTCTTCGCTGCCCGCGATGGGGCGCAGGTCTGCCACGTCCAAGCTCTTCCACAGCACGTTGAACTGGTTGGTGGGTGTGCTGGCGAGCACGGCGATGCTCGCGGCGCCAAGGCGGAACAGCGGCTGCGACGGTGCATCCTCCAGCACAAGGGCGAGCTTGCCCACGCGCAGACCGAACATGGTGTCTGTCTGAGATGGTGCGGACGTATTGCCGAGGCTCACGACGTCGGCGGCCGGTGGTACAACGGAGATGTGCAGACCAGCCTGCAGTCCGTCTCCGTGTGCGGCGGCGGCGGCGGGCTCGTGGGGATAGGGGCTGCCGACGAATTGACGCACGGTGGGTTCCTCCGGTGGGGCGCTGTCGGCCTCGTCGACGTCAGCACGCGAGAGGTTCTGTCGCACCAAGGTCGCAAGGTCAACGAGGTCCGCGTTGTTGATGGTGGCGCTGATGTCATCGCTGCGCACGTCGATGCGTGTGGGCTCCTCTGAGTCCTCATCGAGGTCAGTGCGGATTGCCACCTCCATGAACGTCGGTGACGGAAGCAGGCCGTGGCGCACGCACGTGTCGCCGTACCGCCACAGGCAAATCTCACGCAGAGACACCGTCGTCGACTGCTGGCCCTCCGACGAGAGCAGGTTGTTCTGCACGGCGAGATGGCCAATAGAAGCACCAAAGAACTCCGTCTCGTTGCTCCGCGCGTCCAGCGGTAACTCCAGCACTGCGTCCGTCACGACAACGCGAATGCTCATCAACAGCCGCGGCGGAGACTCGC
Source organism: Wallacemonas sp. TrypX (assembly GCA_030849625.1). Classification (NCBI taxonomy): domain Eukaryota; phylum Euglenozoa; class Kinetoplastea; order Trypanosomatida; family Trypanosomatidae; genus Wallacemonas; species Wallacemonas sp. TrypX. The sequence continues at coordinate 75,024 of JASANP010001158.1, read as the reverse complement.
GCGCCACTGGGAGAGTCCGGCAGTTGTACAGCGGTCGATCACCCAGCCGCGACACGCGCGAAAAGAAGCCCGTGGTGAAGTAGGCCTTGAGGACCATGATGGTGTGGAGGTCAAGGCACACTGTGCTCGCCCCAAGTTCCAGCTCCAGCGCGCTCGCGTACCGCAGTTGCGCGGCGTTCCGCAGCACGCGCTTGCCCTCCTCGAAGCCGAACACCGGCGCCACTGGCTCATTCCGGCGGTAGGTGAAGCTGATGTGCGGAGTGTCGGTGGTCTGGTGCTCGCTCGCACCGGCGGCCTGTCGGGATGGGGTGCCACGGCTCTCCCGGTCGTCGCTACCGTCAGTGGCGGCGAAGGCAGAAGGGGGCCGCTGTGTGTCTTTGCGCGTGGGTGTGGATGGCTGGTGCGGTGTCGTCGAGCCGGTGCCTTCGCTAGTGCCCTCTGCGTAGCTCACGGTGCGCGCGTGCGGGAGATCGTGGCTGCCACGACGAACGATGCGGCGGTGCGGCGCGAGCAGCCCGGATGCTTCGCCCATGCTGGCCTCTGCGCTGCCGATCTTGCCCGTCAACTCCATTGTCGAGCTGTTTTTCTTGAGGAAGACGTCGACGTCGCACACAGTCGCGGAGGCGAACAGAAAGTCCTCTTGCTCACCGCGATGCCGGCTCATCAACTCCAAGCGTGTCACGCCATCAAGGCGGAGAGAGATGTTCGCCACCCGCACATCCCCGCGAGGCGAGGCATTGCTCTGGCCCGCCGCGGCGCTGGTGGTACTCACGCTGCTCGCCGCGCCGTAACCGCTGGAGCCCAGCCCCGCCACGCGCGGTGCCGTGCCGGCGCCGGTGCTGGTGGGTGGCAGCGGCGGCAACGGTCGCCTCGCACCGGGCGGTGTGCTGTGAAGGTGGTGTGGAGGCGGTGCGCCGGCTCGCCGCTCGCGGGCGTTGCCGGCCTCTGCGCCGAGTCCATCCCAATCCTCCCCGCCACGGGGAGAGAGGAGGCGCGCCGCCGACGCCGAGTTGTCGCTGCGCGGCTGCGCACTGGGCGCGGTGCCGATCAGCGCGACCGCATCCATGGTGGACATTGCCAGGTTGACAATGTCCATCACACACTCAAGCATCTCCATGCACGGCGTGCCTACGCGCAGCACCAGGCCCGCATGGTCAAGTAGCAAGCCCACGGCGGTGGGACCCCCGTTTGTCAGGCCGACATCCACGCGCAGACTCGCGCTGTGGAGAATCGGGTGGCTCTTGTCCGCGGTGTCCAACGCCGACGTCTCCTGCACCACCAGCAACAGTTTGGAGCACGATGTGCGTTGGGCAAAGATGAGTTCGGCGTTTGCGCATGTGATGGCGAAGCGGCTCGGGGTGATGGGCATCAGCGCCTGCGCGTCGTCTTCAAAGACGTCGACACCGAGGCTCTCCACAAGGAGCTCCGCGCGGAACACAGGGCAATCTTGCGGGGGCAGTGCAGTCGCGTGGGGTGAGGCCGCGGCTCCGCCGGTGCTGCCGCCGGTGCTGCCGCCACCGCTCGCACGCCCAGGTGCGCCGGAGGAGCGGCGGCCAGTGTCCGTGGGCGGTTCCTCGCTGACGGCGAACAGCGGTGAGGCAGACCGCTGAGTCGACGGTGGTGCGGCGGTGACCGTCATGGGCACGTTGCCGCCCAGCGGTGAGGCGGCCACGCTCGTCAGCGCACGCAGCGACTGCGAGGTGTGCGGTGACTCGCCGAGTGAAAGGGAGTTGTCGAGTGAGTCGGACCGCGAGCGCAGGTTCAGCGAACCGAGCGCAGCGGGGGAGCCTCCGGCAACGTCGCCACCGCCGGTCCCAGTTCGCGTGCGGTACGACGCAGACGCGTACTCGAGCCACGTCTCGATCAGATGCGTCAGGCGGTACACCTGGTGGAGGGAGAGTCCCACTCGCAGTGCCGGCACCTTCAGACGCACCACCACACGTTCATGATCCGTCTGCGTGTCGTCGATGAGCTGAAGCACATCTGCCACGATGGAGACCTCAGGCACGAGCATGAAACCCTTCTCGGGTCGCCTCAGCGCATCCTCGAGAGTCGTGATCTCCATGTAGCACTTGCCGAATCGAGCGCGGCTGGTGTAGTACAGTGCCTCCTCGTCATCAACGCCGCTCTCCACTCGCTGGCGCTTCTCCGACTCGGTGAGGGGGGCGGTGGTGAAACGAAGCCGTCCGAGCGCGATCGCCAGCGCAGTCTCATCACGACGACCGCGCAGCGTCGTGGGCAGCACCATGATCGGCGCCGACACGTCCACCGACACGTAGATGCCCTTGGCCTTTGCCATGGCGGCCTTGAGTTCGTGTGATGCCTTTGTGCCCACCGCCGACGCGGCCTCCGCGGTGGAGCTCGTGAGTGCTGACACGTCGACGCCAGTGGGGAGCGCGAAGAAGCGCAAGACGTGTTCGATCGTGTGCGGGTCCATCACAATTCGCAGTGGCAGCAACTGCACCCGCAGCGCCAGATCCAGTTTGGTGTCGTCAAGGGGCTGCTCAACGGGCTGATAGGCGGCGGCGATGTCCAGCAAGGGCTCGTCGGTCCCTCCGCGCGGTGACTCCAGCGTCAGGGACGTGTCCGTGTCGCCGCGCGCGACGGGGCCGTCGAGGCCAATAATCTCGCGCACCGTCGGTGCATTGTGCGTCTGTGTCTGGCCGCGGCCATCCGCGCCATCGAGGCTGGCGATGTGCGGGGAGGCCGTCGAGCCGCTGCGGCCGATGCGCACACCCTCCACCAACTGCCGCACAAGAGCGGCTCCCTCCGATTGCTCCGGTGGGGCGCTGTTGGAGAGGCACACGTTCTGCACGCAGGAGTGGAACAGTACAGAAGTCGCGTAGTTGAAGTGCTGCGCACGTGCGTGAAGATGGAAGAACTGAAGCGCCACACTCTCGCCCTTGCCCATGTCGATCGAGTACTTGGCGTAGGGTAAGTCGAGCGCGACATCCACCCACGTGTACGTCGGGGGCAGAGACGCATCGCGGCCTCGTGCTGTGGGGCAACCTTTGATGTCAGCGGTAGCGGGAGGCGCGGTGCGTGCGGGGGTCTCCGCCTGCGCGGCTTCCTCTGCCGTGATGCCGTAGTCCCTTTCGAGGCTCCTGAACATCTCCTCCTCCTCCTCTTCGGGCGTCTTCGCGGTGGCCGCGGTGTCCACCGGTGAAGCGCCGCTGCCACCTCGGAACCAGCTGAACCACCCCTTCTTCTGCTGTACAGCCGGCTGAGCGACGGCGGCGCCAGAAGCGACCTGTGCGCCTGTAACGCTGCCCGTGTTCGCCCCGCTGCTGTGCCCCGTCGCTGCCGTTTCCGCTTTCTTTGACTGGATGTCTTTGCGTTTTCTCTGCATGTCGAGTGCGAGCTGAGCGTACACATCACGGCGACCGGCGATCATGTCGGGTACAGTCATGAAGCGCGTGATGAAGCGGTACGTGCGCTTCTTCTCCACCGACATCTCCGTCTGACGCACCACGTCGCGGTACAGCACCTGATAATCCATTCGACACACCTCCGAGATGCGGCTGAGGAGTCGCTCCCGGCGCGGCTCACGCACCATCTCCAGCACGGCCTGTTGAGCGTAGCGCCACCACACCCTCGCGTGGCCCTTCACAGGTACACGCGGCCGTCTGACGTCGCGTGTCGCGCGAGGCGCCTTGTCAGGGTTGACGAGGCGCGAGACGGTGCGGGCGATAGTGAGATACTGATCGCGGGAGAGACGTGCGAGGACGTGGTCGAGACGCGCGCGCACCGACGCGTAGGGGGTGTCTAGCAGTGTGCGCATGAAGCTCTTGAACACCACCTTGACGTCGACAGCGCCGGAGACCGGCCCGAAGACCGTGGAGAGGGCGAGATCGCCATCTCGCACACGTTTGCGCATGTGGTGGTACCACTCCTGCCAATCATTTGGGGATTGCAGCGCCGTGAGCCAGCAGCGGCCCTGCTTCTCGTTGGCGTCCATTTCAGTGGTAGCGTCGCAGTAGACCTGCATCCCAGAAAGCACTAAGCGTTTGCACATCTTCTTGAGGGAAGAGGGGTCAATGAAGGCCGCCGCGCCAGTGGCCTCATCGACGGTGAGCAGCTGAACGTCACCGAGAATCGCGCCAAGCACGGTGCGGTGAGTGCGATCCTCGTAGCGAATGTGAACGGAGTGAACCTTGACAATGATATTGTTCGCTACCAGCTCCGCCAGTCGCGAGAAGTAGCCACCACTGCCTTTTGCCTGTGGGTCCTGTGCCTTGCCACCGGCCTCCGCCACGGCTTCTTCCTCGCCGCTTTGAAGCGCGGCGGCGGCCTCTCGCTGACGGCGGCGGTCGGCTTCGAAGGCGTCCAGTTCACGCTGCTTGCGCGCGGCGACGAGGTCCCATCGGCTACCCTTGTGCTGCGCCACCACCTCCTCGACCTCCACACTCGAGTTGCTGCTGAGTGAGGACGCCAGTCGCTGCGCATCTTCGAGGCTCTGCACCGTCACGAGGACTTCGTCAATCTCAAGCACGACAGGCTCAGACCGGAGTCGCTTTAGGGGGATGTACAGCTGCGCATTCTTGCAGACACCGCGTGTGAGACGGATGGGGATGCGGCTGGGTTTCTTCTCCAGTGGCGGCGACGCAGAGGCAGCCGTGCCGTCGCCACCATGGCCCTGTTCTGTGCTGTCGCCATCGGCGCCGTCAGGGGGCGCGAGAAGTGCCTCAATGGCGTCGGGGCGAAGAATTAAATCCTTCAACGACGCCTTCCCATTCCAAATATCAATACGTAGTTGCGCCACGTCGACGTTCTCGACGTACTTGTTCAAGTACGGCACGATGAGCGCCGCGACGTACTTCTCAAGCATGGTGGCGAGACAAAGCCAAGAGGAGCTGCGTCAGTTGTCGACTCACGCGTCTGATGACAGGGGGGCAAGAATCTCGGACGGAAAAGAAAACTAAAACAAAAAAGATCAACCCTGGGATCACGTCTAGATTGGGGGGAAAGACAGAAAGGAAGAGTGTCAGCTAATAGTCGGCGAAAGCTTCTGTGGAACAAAAGAGGCGAGTTAGAGCACGGCGAGAAGAGGAAAAGAAAACAAAATGGGTTAGATAGGGAGAGAGCGAGCGAAAAGAAAAAGCACACGCACAGAGAGAGCCACGAAAAAGCAACGGCAAAACAATAGAGCGAAGAAAGAAGGGAAAAATCAGCGATAGACGCAATGGTTGGGTACGTGACGTGCAAACACACACACGCACACACAGGCACAAAGGAATGGAGCTGCGTGTCAACGCAGAGTAACAATCAAGAAAGGAAGAAGGGGAGGGAGAGAGTGGGAGGGAGAGACGTGCTCAAGCAGACAAACGAAAGGGCACGCTACTTTTTTTTTTTTCGAGTCCCTTCTGTCCCGAACCAGTGTGAGTGAGTGAACACCTACGAGGGAAGCACTGTTTGTTGGTGGTGGTGCGCCGCTAAGAGGTGACCCAGATTGTCTGCGACTGCCGTGTCGATGTCAGGTGCGGCAAGCGTGCTGCGGTTCGCCCAGACAAAAAAAATATATCAAATATCAAAAGGACACCGGGAGACACAGAGGAAAAGGAGCAACAAAGAATCTCTGCGAATCCGCTTCGTGGGATGGGAATGACCGCAGAAAGTCGGGGGTCAAAAGAGAAAAGGTGTATCAGAGGGCGTGGGGAGTTGCGCCTCACGCAATGCTGTGCTTTCTTCTTCTTCGTTACTGGTTCACACGGCACAGAAGAGGACAGAGGACAGCGAGAGACAAAGGACGAGACCGACGGAGAGAGAGAAGTGAAGTACACACGAGGGAGGAGGAGAGTGAAAGAAGCACACAGTGGTGCGAGACCAGTGGGCAGGGAGGACGCTGAAGTCCACCACGCACGTGCGTTGGTTCATGGAGTGACTGGCTGAACAGAGACGGCGACCTCGTCCGGTCGTCTCCGGCGCATGGCAGCGTTGTGCGTGGTGGTGATGGTGGTGGTGTCGTTGTTGTTGTTGTTTGTTTTCGTTTACCTTTTGGTGTGTGTGAGTGAGCGTGTGAAGTCGCTGGCGTTGGTGCGCGGCTCGCGTGCGGGCATGGTGGCCACTGACTTGATGCGCTGTCTTCACAGGTCACCCCCGTCGTCGTCCTGATCCGCCGCGCTTGTGGCACTCTCCACTGGCTTCGAGGCATCTGGCGGTGACACGTGGATGGTGAACGGCTCCCAGGGTGGGGCAGAGGCCCAGGCGCGCAGCATATCCCCCACCGCGCGCATGAGTGAGAGCGGCTGCGTCGACGGTGGTTGCAAGTCCTGACCGAGCTCCCAGATCATGATGCCTGCAATGCCTGACTCGACGGTGGCGCCGTCGGCGTGTGGGGCCGCATCGTTCCTCACCGTCGGCGAGGCGGGCAGCGGCAGCGTGCGTGCCAGTGCCATCTTTTGCTGGACATCGGTGTAGCTGTTGTAGTTAAAGCCCCCGTACTCATTCATCCTTCGCAGCTCCTCGCCGTCCTTGTCCCACTCCGGGTGCACCTTGCGGACCCACTGGCGAATGAAGTACATGAGACGGTCGTAAGTCTGCGGCTCGGCTGCGAGATTGTTCGTCATGCGGCCGTAGAAGGGGATGCCAAGTGTGACTTTGCGGCGATGGTCGACCACGACAGGCGGACCTCGGGGCCGCGTCGCACGTGAGTCTCCGGAAGAGTGGAGAAGAGGCGAGGGCGGCTGTGCGCGGTAATACGTGGCGTCGTTCAGTGGGTTCAAGTACACGGGGGAGAGCATCGTCTCCGCGTAATCAACGCCGCTGTGATGGCGGCCCTCCAGCGGGGAGTCGTACGCCATCCAGTGCAAGAAGTCCACGCTGCGCACAATGTTGTTGTTTTGCAAAATAGGACCGAGTGACGGGTGCGGATGCAGTGCGATCGAGATCGCCATGTCCCGCACCTGCACGCGGCGCCGCTGCCGTTCACGGTGGCCCGACGCACCGTGAGTACCACGCGCGAGCTCCCCCGGCGGCAGCCGATGCGTGCGCCAGTGCGCCAGACGCTCCGCCGGTGACATCGACTCTGTCCTGGTCGCGTGCTCACCTTCGGGTTCGGGCAGACTCGCGTATCCCAGACTGCTGCGCACCTCGCGCAAGAGGTAGCCGAACCCTGCCCACTCCGCATCATTCTGCGGGTATTCCCAATTGAAGTCGACGCCGTCCAGCTCCTTGGAGAGCACCCACTCATTCAGCGCGTGGACAAAGGCGCGACGTCGCGTAGGCTGGCTCAGCATGGGTGCGAAGCCGCTGCTGCGACCACCGCCGCCGATGCACACCATCAGCTTCACGCCGTACGCGTCAGCCAGCTCCCGGACGTAGCGCCACTGATCTCCTTGAGGCAGACGATCCGTGTACTTGTCGGGGTGAAACTGCCCCGTCTCGTGGTCAATCTCCACGCTGAAGAAGATGAGGTGAGTGAGACCCTGCTGGAACACCGCCTCGTAGGGGAAGTCCGGCCGTTGGCGGTACTCGGGCAGGTAGCCAAAGACGTTGAACGGTCGCTGGGCAGAGGTCGGCATCGATGATGTCGTCGATGCGTTGCCTGTCATGGCGCGCGGTGCGTAGGCAGCTGGTCCCGCCTCCGCCATCGCCGCCATGACGAGCGCGGTAATCAACAGCACAGTAAACGAGCGCAGCCGCATCTCTGTCCAGTGCGTCGGCTGATTGTGATGTGTGAGTGTCAGTGTGTATTGTGTAGTGTGTGCGTCTGTTGGTGGGAGGGTGTCGGGTCACCCCTAGTTGTCGGTCGCCCTGCAGAGTCAGTGCTTAGCGATGAGGCAACGGCGCACGACGGAGCACACACGTAGAGCTCAAAGAGAGAACGCGAGAGAGCGAGAAAGGGGAATAAGGTGAGTTGACTGGGGCAGGTGGTTGGAGTGTGTGACGATTCATGTCTAGAAGCTTGCGCCAACAGTCGTCAAGCAGGGAGGCCCGATAATGACGGTTGTCGAGAGAGAGGCGGGGAGGGAGCATATACACGCATGCACACGAACAGCAGGTGGTAGCTCCTCTGACGCCTCTCTCTCACCCCCCCCCCCTCTCCTCGAGAAAAAAAAAAGAAGTGGGCACCGCACGTTGCGGGTGCGTGCGGATAGGGTCATGCCACCACTTCAGCTTGGTGACTGAAGAGGGAGGGGAAGTGGCTACGTGAGAGCTGTTGTTGCTATGGGTTTCGTGCGCTGAGACAATGCGACTCGGTACCTTGCTTAGCCGCCATCAGCCATGCACACTCAAAGGGTACGACCTGGTGAGGAAAGGCTCCACAGACAAGCAAACGGGGCTTCGTGCTCAGCGCCCGCCATGGGCGCGCTAAAGGGCCTCCACGATGGACAGAGAGATGGTCACCCAGCCAACCACGGTAATCGTGCTGAGCAGGTACATGAACAACAGCATTCGGGCCCAGGGGAAGACCATGTACTCGCGGTTGTTGTACAGCAGGGAGGTGTTGATCGCTGTCGGCGCCGCGACTTGCAAGAACAACACAACGATCATCGTGCGATCCTCGTTGCCCCTTCCGCCAAAGAGGAAAGGGAAGAGACGAACACATACCACGGTCATGATAAAGCCCACCAGTGTGCAGAGAAAAAGCCGATTGAAGATGACGCCCCAGAGAAAACGAGGGCTGATGCCATCCATTGAAAGGAAGCTGCCGACGCTGCTGAGACATCCGCCTTCGTTCGCTGCCATTGGTTTGTCGCTGTCCTCCTCGCCATCGTAGGCTGGTGCGCGGCGCATGACTTCGCCGTCAACGGTGCCCGCCGGTCGCTCATCGTGTTGAGTGCTAGCCATGTCTGCGAGCTCCTCCGGCACCCTCGCGCTTGATCGCGAGCCCACCGCGTCGTCTTGACCGGCCGGTGGAGAAGTCTCCTGCTCTTGTGAATGTTGTGCGGCGCTGACGAGCGCGTGCACATCGTAGGCTTCAGTGGGGTCCATATCGGTGTCTTCATTAAACCACTGCTCGTAGGCACCCTCGGTGTCCAGCAAATCCAGCGCGCGCTGGTAGACCGGGAACTGCGTGTTCTGTTCGGAATCACGCACCATCTTCTGTGCCTGGGTGCCTTTGACATCCACCTCCGCCGTCCCGACCAGGCTAGCACCGAGGAGAAGAAGCGCGGCAGGCACGTTGCCGCCGCCGAGAAGACTGGCGGCATCCATGAAGATCTCCAGCGGCCCGTTAAAGAAGAGTCCGCGGACGAACGGCACAATGCCGATGAACATGCCGACGAAGATCGAGACAAAGTTCACGTTACGAATGAGGCGACCGCAGAGAGAGCGGACGGCCTTGGAGACGCGCTGCCACACGGACGCGCCGTCCTGCTTCGATGCCTTGACGTCACACTCGTAGAATACGCGGATGAGGCCTTCTGTCTCCCAATCATACGGTATCTGCTCGGCGGAGGGCTCGACCTCCAACGCGAGTCCGTCCAACGTTCGTGGGCGATTGGGGTCGCTGGCCGAGTGCGCAAAGCCAGCCGTGACGCCGTGGAGGTCGGCCACTTCTGGAAAGCTGCGCCGCCCGAGTGGGAGCCGTGGGTGTAACGGCGAGACGGCGGAGGTTTGGAGGCCGCAGTCACTGCGCCCGACCGCCGCAGCGGCGCCGGTGCCGGCCGGGGCAAAGAACGAGGGATCGGTATCCAGCGCGCCCACAGGCTCCACCGCCGGGCGCGTCGCGCGCGTGGGTGGTTGAACCAATTCCTCGACAGGTTGCGTCACATCACCTGGCACGGTCGCTGATGCCTCATCCGCGTGTGAGGGCACCGTTGTCCTCGTCGTCACGGTGGGTGTCGCGGCCGCCGCCGTCGGCGACAGTGGGGAGTGCGGCCCGACGGGGCTACCGCGAGGTGTTCGCCCGGTAACAGACGACGGCGAGGCCATGTGGCGCCCGGTCTGCGTGGTGGCGTCGGTGTGCTGCGGCATCTGCAGGTGACGATGAATAATCTCCCGGATGAGGTGCCGCTTCACCGACTCCTTCTGCGAGAATTCGACGATGATGGGCCCACCGCTCCAGGTCCAGATGGTGCACATGATACTAAACACAAAAATGTAGGCGGAGCCCGCCGTGTAGTCCACCCACGGAATCGTCTGGGACAGGGTCTGTAGAATGGGCAGCGGAAGGGCAATGGTGTTCTGGATGGAGCAGCCAAGCCAGTTGCCCCACGCGTAGCCAGGGAATGTCTCCGTCTCTATCCCGGGCACCTCCAGTGAAGGGACGACGTCCTGCCCAGTCACGCCGCGCTCCTTGAGGCGGTCGCTGAGAATGAGGGCGACATAGGGTTTCCCCTTGCGCTTGGCGCGCTTCTTTTTCTTGCTCTTGCTGTGGGCACCCGCGGCGGCGGTCGCGCTGGGTGCTTGGCTCTCCTCCTCCTCTTCAGGTTTCAGTGGGTCGTACCGCAGCTCGAGCCGCGCCTCCTTCGCCATGTCTACAGGAATGCCAGTGGCTGCTCGTGGCACCTTGAAGAGAAACGGCGACGTCACAACGGCACAGCCAATGCCAACGAGAATGAAAATGAGTCCGAAGAAAAGCAGCGCGCTGCAGCGGATGAGAACCTGCAGGTCCACAGACTTGGCCGTGTTCGCCACTGTCAAGCACGGCAACATGATGTTGGTGTTGATGAAGTTGAAGTCGCGCAAGGTCGACGTCGACGACGGCACCGAGCTCTTCATGAGCGCGCCGACAAAAGTCGCCACTAGCACCTTCGCCACAGCCAAGAACGTGACGGCGAACATCTGCACGTGGTTGTGCCCGTGCAAGAGGTAGGGGAGACGAACTAGAAGGAGGTGGAGAGCGCGAGGCGAACAAACAAAAAAGGAGAGAAAAACACGGTCGATACGGTGAAGGCAAGACACAGCGGGGTGCCCCGTTGGTGGTGTGTACGTCCCTGTCTCACAAAGGACGGCAACAAGAAGAACGGAAAAGAAACAATGGGCGTCCGTGCACCGCCAACAGCCAACTAGAACGAAGAAGTGATATGGAGAAGAAAAAGGAGCAAGGCGAATGTGTGGGGGAGGGGCGATGGAGGGAGTTAAAAAAAGGGGGTAGCCCAGATCGCTCTGTGCCGCTCCTACGGGTGTGCAGCGGTGGAAAGAACGATGATGTCCAGACCTGTGTGGGTCAAGAACACGTGGCAGTCTATCGTCGTGAGGAGCACCCCTCCACGTGTAAACATACAGCGGAGGGGAGAGGCCTCACTGCGGTCACCGAGATCCCGACGTGCACGAGAAAGATAATACGAACACACTGCGTTGTGGTGGTGGTGGTGGTTGCTTTCCCTTGAAGGTTGTGTGTGAGTGTTGTTAGCGTGACACAGAAAAAAAAAATGCGCGCGCACACGCTTACCGGCTACAGCGCTTGCACCGTCGCCAGCCCGATTGTCGCCCACATGACGAGCGTGAAGCTGCACAGGATGTACTGGAAGAACAGCATCTTCGCCCAGGGGTAGGTCATGTACTGTCGCTGGTTGAACAGAAGTGCGCTGTTGATGGCCGTTGGCGCGGCGAGCTCCAAGAACAGCACCAGGATCAGCGTTTTGTCAGGCCTGCCAGGCGGCCCGAACAGTGACGGGACGCCCTTAATGAGTGCTATCAGCAGAAGGAAGCTGATGGCAGGCAGGATCACGAGGCGGATCGCAATGGTTCCCCAGATGAACGTCTTACGCACGCCCTCGACATTCAGTGCACCAACAACACGTTCACAGACGCCGGCAGTCGGTGCCGCCTCGTCCTTCGTGTCGTTCAGCGTGGGAGCGGCCGCACGGGCGTCGGTGGCAGAGACCAGCACGCCGTTGGAGCGGCCGTCGGTCTGCACCCCTGAGGACGACGCGTGCATCAGTCGCTGCTCTTGTTGAAAGCGCGCCTCAGCCTCCCGCTCACGCGCGCTCGCGCTGCGCTGAATCAGATCCTGTAACGTGAAGGACGCATGCTGATCGAACTCGCCGTCTGAGGACTGGTCGTCGTCGGCACCGCTGTGCAGCCGTGCGTGCTGTTCATTGTACGCCCTTGCGTGCGAGGCATCCTCGCCAACCAGTTCAAGGTCCTGCGCATACAGAGGGAAGTCAGTGTTCTGCTCAGAGTGGCGCAGCTGTCGCTGGGCATTGGGGTCATCACTCGCCTGCGACCCCGTCGAGCCGGCTAAGTTCACGCCGAGAAGCAACAACGAGCTGGGAATACTTCCCTGGGAGATCATCGTCACGCTGTCCATCAGCAACTCCAGCGCGCCGCCGTCAAAGAACAGGCCGCGGATGGGTGGCGTGATGCCGATGAATATGCTCACCACGATGGCCATGAACGGCACGTTAGTCAGAAGTCGCCAGCCAAGGCTCTTCACCGCCTTGAGGAAAGCGGTGACGCGACTCTCTCCCTTGGCATCAGCCGTCGCGGCTGCGGCGTCGACGGGGCGGAGTAGACCCGCCTCGCGCCAGTCGTACGGCACCTGCCCAGCGAGTGCCTCTGTCGGCGAGAAGAACTTGGGTACCTTCGCGGAGGAGGGGGAGCCAAAGTCAGCCTGCGAGCCCTGGTGCATGACACGCGACGAGGTCGTGGAGCTGCTCGTGCTGGAGAAACTACCGCGGAGCGCATCCGCCCGCTCTGTCTTGGTGGAGTGGACGGAGGCGTGCGGGAGTGGATACGCACCCTCGTCAGCCCCATCGGCGACGGCATCGTCCGCGTGGTCGCTGCCTCTGTCACCGGACGTGGCGCGCCGAGGTGGAAAGGGGGGCACAGCGCCGTCCTGAACAGCGGGTGAGAAGGTCGAGTTGACCTGCACCTCCGTCTGGGTGAAGGCGTCGCATTGCTGTTCGCGGCGCTTGTGCTGAGTCACCAGCTCACGCACGAGCCGAAGCTCTTCGCTGCGCTTCTGCGCGGTCTCGACGTAGGTCGGCCCGAAGGACCACAGGTACAGTGTGCAGACGGTGCTGAAAACAAAGATGTATGCAGAGCCCTGCTCGAACTGAAGCCACGGCACGGAGTCAGCGAGGTTCTGCAGCAGCGAAAGTGGCAGCGTCACAGTGTTCTGAATAGAGCAGCCGACGAGACTGCCCCAGAAGTAGCCGGGCAGCACGTCCAGCTCGGGGGATGGGACGTCGAGCGCGGGCACGACATCCTCGCCAACCACACCGCGCGCGCGCAGGTCCTCGCTCAGCACGACAGCTACGTACGGCGTACCCCTGTGGGATTTCTTCGACGAGCGTGCCTCGGGCTGCTGCCCAGTCGCGGTCAACGCACCACCGTCCGGGACGGGCTCGTAGCGCAGCTCCAGGCACACATCCTTCTGCAGCTCCAGGGGAATGCCAGCCTTCCCTTTGGGAGTTCGGAACAGGACGGCGGACATGATGAGCGCAGTGACGACACCAATGCTGATCAGCAGTAACGCGAAGAAAATAAGCACGCTACACCGCACAAGAAGCTCGACCGTGACGGACTTGGCCGTGTTCGCGATCGTAAGGCACGGCAGGAGCACATCCGAAATGAGAAAGCTGAAGTCGCGGATGGTGCTCGCACGGTGCGGAATCGTGTTCGCCGTGTAGGCACCAACCAGCACGGCGACAATGACCTTCGTCACGGCGAGGAGTGTAACGTCAAACATGAGGTTGCGGAGCGAGTGCGGATGACGGACACTGGTCAGCCAAGGAGGAAAGAGGAAAGAGGGGAGAAGTGGATACGATAGAGAGGCCGACCCAGGCAGTGGCCAACCACCCACGGATGAACCGTTGATGCTAAAAGGAAAGAAAGAAGAAAGGAAAGGAAATGAAGCGAGGATGGCAAGAGTGTGTTTCCTCGGTGATTAACGGACTCGCGTTGTCGCACTCTCAGAGCACGTCAAAGCAAGAACGGAACAAGAAGAAAAGAGTTGTGGAAAGAGCAAAATAGGGGAAACAAAGGCAAGCGAGACGCACGTATTAACGGAAGTGGGTTAAGGGGAAAGAGGAGCTGCTCACGAGCTGATTCGCACAGCTTCACGGCTTGTAGGCTGTCACCAAGCAAGAGTGCGGGCCAACTACACTGACTAGACCCGCGGCGGTGAAGACGGTAAAAGCAAGCGTGTGTCGCCGGCGGCCGCGAAGGTGAAGGTTCGTGAAAGGACAAATGGCGGTTGAGTGAAGAAGCGTTAAAGAGAGAGCGTGGAAGGGAGGCCAACGATACAGTTTCACTCTATAAGGTTTGCGTGGGATTGCGCTGTGGCACAGAGTGTGCGCGCGCGTGCTGTCCCTCGTTGTCCCCGTGGGTCGCGGACATGGCTAGAGCGGCAGGACAGGGTTTAGCCTTCGTCTGTAAAGCGGTGGGAATCGCAGCAGTCAAGTTGCCAGTAGGTGGGGTTGTGTGGGCGGTCTATTCTGTTTGTTTGTGTCTTTGTCTTTGATGTGGATTGGTGAGAGCGAAGGATGTGGGGGTATGCAGCCATGTCTACGCCAATGTGTCCCCACTCACTGCCTCTCATTGGTGTACACAGCTGGACGCACACACGCACACACACACACACACACGCATGGCTGCACGGTTACGGTCGTGCATGCCACGCCCGTCGTCACGCTCCAGCTGAGCTGAGCAGTCCAGGGAAGGAAGAAGCGCAGTCGCTTCAGCGTCACCCAGAGAGGGTGAGCAGGGAGCCACAAAGAGAAAGAGAGAGAGGCACCCAGCAGTGGGGACCTCATTGCCCACCAAAGAGCTTCCGCACCCACCCATTCCACCCAGTCGCCGCTGCGTGCGGTGGGGAACCCGCGTTGCGCAGAGCTGGGTGTCCACGCGGCAGCATCTGCTCCGCACCGTAGCGCTGACCGGGGTCAAGCACGACGAAGTTGTCTTTGTTGACCTCGCGGACAAGGTCGAAGGTCACGCGGTTGGGTCCGTAGTGCTTCAACTGTGAGCGGAGCAGGTCTTGGAACTCGGTGACGTTGCCCACCGTGCCGAGGTTCGCGCGGCCTCGTTCAGCGGCATCTTGAAATGTCATGAGGATCGTGTACGGGGACGTGATGCAGTGTACGAGCAGGACTGTCTTCCCAGTGAAGGCCAGACGCCAGTTGTGGACCATGTTCATGAAGAGCTTCTCGTCCCGATTCGGCAAGGTGACCGCGACGCAGCCATTGTTGCTCATGCAGTTACGTATGTTCTGGATAAAATCGAGTCGGCCATACTGTGTGCTGAGCTGTCCCGCGCCGTCCACAGCATCGACCAGCACGAGGTCATAACGCTTCGCCTCCGACGGCGACGACGACGGTGTCAGGCGAAACGCGCCCTCCTTCTGTGGCGCATTGGCGGTCGCGTGAATGGCCGCGTGCCGCACAAAGCGCACGGGGTCGGCGACAGCCACGGTGAGGTTACTGCTCTCCTGGAACCCCATGAAGCGCTTGCAGAGCCGCACTAGTGCGCCGTCCGGCTCGACAACATCGATCTTGAAGTTTGGAAAGGCGCTACTCAGCCAGCGCGGGACCTCGCCACCGTGTAGCCCCAGCACGAGCGTCTCGACCGGTGTTTGCTTCACAAAGGTGAAGCGTGCCGGAAGGAACGACTTGGCGGCGTCACGGAGAATGTGAACGGGGCCGAGAGTCAGCATGAGCTTGCGCGCCGTCTCCTCTTCGAGATGGCCGGCGTAAGGGACGCAGTTGTTCAGCGCCGTGACGGCCTTGCACTTCGCCATGCCGTGGATGCACTCCTTGCCACGGCCTGGGATGAACTGGAGGTAGTCGTGGTTACTCTCGTAGCGTTCCGTGGGGTGGAGTGAGCTGCCTGGTGCAGCACCCTCCGTGACACCCTCGCCGTTGGCGGCGCCGGCGTGGGTGCCCTTCGATGGCAGCGCCTCGTCCAGGGGGACGTAGTGCACGCTACGGTAGTACACATCATCGCCCAGGCGCGCGTCGTACTCGGGCAGCTCCAGGCACATCAGATCAACCTCGCCCGATGGGTTTGTCCCTGACGGCCGCACGTGGCGTTCGCTCGCCTCCGTGTGGATGAGCTGGGGACGCCGCATTGCTTCCTCTATGCCTTCGCCCGCACCGTGGGTGGGAGTGGCGAGACCCGACTCGACGACGCTCGACTGCATTGACGCGGTGACGGCGCGTGTGTCGGTGGCGTCTGCCGTCGTCGCCGCGTCACGCAGACCCCAGAACATGTTGTGCGATGCCGCCATGGGCACCTTGGGCACGGCCTGTCGCATGTTGAGCTGGGCCTGACGAGGGATGAGGTAGTGCTCCGTGACGCGCCAGGCAACGTAGGAGAAGAAGGAGCCGGAGAGCAGCAGCACGTACGGCGACGTGAAGCCCTTGTCCAGCTCGGTGAAGAAGAACTGGGTGAAGCGGTTGATGAAGGGTCTCTGCGCACGGCGCTGACCCTGGGCAATGGCTTTGGGTGGCATGCTGCGCCACTTCGCCAAGAGGACGAAGAGGACGAAGAGGAAGGAGAAAAGAGATAGACACGCACGCGCAGGCGAGGCTGCGACTGTCACCGGCACAAGGCGTCAAGACGGCAGTTCAGCGTGCAGCGATGCGAAGTGTCAGCCGGCTACCCGCACTGGTCGATGTGTCAAAGCGAAAGCGCGGAAAGGGGAGGAAGAGTACGAAGGGGTGAGTGAAAAGTGGGGGAAAAGACAGAAGAAGCTGTCCCGTCGTTGGTAGTGGCCATTGGTACGGGAAAGCGGTCCGCACAACCGCGGTGGACTGAGGCACTCCTACGCACACACACCGCTGAAGAGACGTGTTACCTTTGACGTGCCGTCATCGTCGGAAGTCGCTGCGACCGCCTTCACTGGCGTCGTCTTGTTGGAGGGGAAAGAGTGGCAGCCCCGCCACGCACGGCCGTCATGTGAGGTGACAGATATAGGTGAAAAGGGTGCGGGCCAACACAAAGAAATAAGAAGAGAGGTGAGAGAAAAACAAAAGAGGTCCGCTGCCACTAAAAGCAGCACGCCTCCACGCGAGGCCAGTCAGACAGCGTGCACCGTGGGCTGTGGAAGGCCCAGCTGATAATTCCACGGCGGGTGGACGCGGTGGGGCCTCCCACCGGACTCACGCCTGCGCGGCGGTGAACCGATGTCGCTGACACTCGCACTGGGTCGCCGCGTGCGCCCTTCACACCTCCCGGCATCGCAGGCCGAGCACTTGCGAAAGTGACAACGGTGTGAGTGATGGCCGGACGTCATGAACCGCGGTGTGACGACGGGCTGTGCCGCCACAGCCGCCGCATCCTTTGCCGCAGCTGTGTGCCGCTGACTGTCCGTCCCATCCCCGCGCGCCGGCGTGGCTGGTCGGGCCTCGTGGACATCGCCCGTCTCCGTGTCCACCGCTGACGGCGTCGCCTCTACTACCGTCTGCGGTGCGGAGTGCAGCGTGCGGTGTGACGACGAGCGGCGGCTGGCCGAGGCCGATGAGGCAGGTGCCGCCACAGCAGTCCATACAGACGTCGGTGTGCGGCAGCGGCGGTGACCTTCACGTGAAGCCGATGAAGTCGACGGAGACAAGGGCGTTGATGGTCGCGGAGGGTGGAGGTGGAGGTGGAATAGCGCGAGCACCTGTGGATGTGTGAGACAGTAGTCCGCCCACTCAGAGAACGAGATCCGGCCATCGCCGTCAGTGTCGGCCGCACGGACAATGGCTTCGAGCTGACTGCCCGATCCGTCGGGGACGACCCCACTCGCAAACGACGGATCCTCGGACGAGCCTTCGGTGCGGAGCGGTGCGCGGGCGGCTAGACGGGCGAGGTTCTCCTCAAGAAGCGGGGAAAGGGAGGGAAAGACGGATGACGCTCCGACGGGGGCGGATGTCTTGAGGGACCTCAGAGCTGACGGAGACAACGTGTAGCGGGCGGCGAAGTCGAAGACGTCGCGCAACAGAAGAAAAGTGCGCGACTCGCGATCGAGTGCGGTGAACACGTCCCGCACGCGTGCGCTGAAGGCGCGGCCCTGACTGTCCTTGTCAAAGCACGTCGCGGGGTCCGCCGTGTAGCCTTCCGCCGTGGCGGGCGGAGCCTGAAGCTCCGACTTCAAGCGACCGCGAGCATGCTGTGCGGCGCCACTGGTCTCTCGGCCACTCGTCCAAGGCCACCGCACGACGCGCTGCGGGTCCGGCGAGGGGAGAAGCTGCTTTCCGGTCGCCTCCAGCAGCTCCACCGACGCCTTGCGTAGCGCGCGCGGCAGCGCAGAGCACTGCGTTGGGCTAATACAAAATAGCTGCACGCCCGGATGCAGCTGCACCGCGCTCATCAGCTCGCACCAGCACAATCTGTACTCGTCGAAGAAAAGAATTGACTCGACCAGAAACGCGCCGTCGGCCGGCCCCGTGTCGTCCGAGTGGAGTGCACGCAGTGACGAGAATATTGTCTCACACGCATAGGTGACCTCATGAACGGGGGGCAGCGTGTCGAACTCGAAGACGACGTTCATGATGGCCTCCCCGCGCTGTACCGGCTGGGGTACACCAGCTGCGGCGGTCTGCGCCGCAATGTAGAACTGGATTGCCATCTCAATTCGACGATAAGAGCCACACGCACGAGTGAAGTGAGAGTGTGCGTCGTGCACAGCAGGTGAAGAAACAGTGAAGCGAAGGTGGTCGGTTGACGTCTTCGGTCACCGGCGGAACGCAATGTGGGTAATAAGCGGGAGGAACAAAAACAAAAATCTAATCGAGCGTGGTGTGTGTGTGTGTGTGTGTGCTCCTGCACGGTGCGGTGAGGAGTCACAAGCGCTGCAGCACGTGCGGCAGGCACGGCACGCGGGGAAACGGTGAATCTAAAAGTCTAAAAGGAAAAAAGGCGAAGAGCGTCGGGCTGCTTTGTTGTGTACGGTGTAGAGGGGTTGTCGGTGGAGGTAGGGGGGCGCAGGTGAAGAAAGGAGAGCTGTGAGTGCGCGTATGAGCACCACGTATTTCGTTGGTGGCGGTGGTGTGTCTCTGTTCATTCGCATCAGTGGTCTTCGCCCGAGCGCGGAGCCGAGAGACGGGCCACGTGACGATGACGGATCCAAATGGGTACCCGTCACACTTGGGGAGGTGGATTCTTCCTCCTGAGGTCATCCCTTTTATTTTTTAATGTTCCCGCTTTTGTTTTTTGTTTTTGTACTTTTCAGTAAAGACTGAGTTCATGGGGTTTTTTGTTACTGTGATGAACTCTCTCATGGCCCTCGGGTCGGCGTGCGTGCTGTGTTGGCATGGAGAAGAGGGAAGAGGGAAGAGGTGTGCAAGGAGTGTACTCCCACTAACCTCCTTAATCCAGCGCAGCGCTGAATCCCGAAAGGCGTGGCGGCGGGTGCGCACAGTGCCGCTGCACAGACGAGTGTGTACGCGAATGTACGCGTACAAGCCGCCGCGGGGTGCGGAGATACACAGTGAACACCGACGAGGGGAGAGAAGTGAATAATAGATGACGCTGTCGGAGAAGGAAAAAATCGCAATGGAAAAACAAGAAAAGAGTGAGTGAGCACCACAGAGACAGCACCACCGCTCGGGGAAGAGGAAGAAGAGAATAAAAGAGGCCGTAGAAGCTGTTTAGCGTTGGCTTCGTTCACGGTCCGCCTGCAACAGGCAGTGCCGCGCCCCAAGCCTTCGTGCGTGCATGCGCGCCCCTTCCTCCCCTCCCTCCTCTTTAATCATCCATGTCATCGTCGTCGAACGGCATAAAGCTTTCCTCGCACCCGCAACTGAACTTCTGGTTGGGGTTCTTGAATGTGAACTTCTCTTCGACGTTGCGCACCACGTAGTCCATTTCTGTGCCGATGACGTAGAAGAGTGCATCGGCGTCCACGACAACCTTGACGCCGTCCTGCTCCACGACAACATCCTTCTTGAGAAAATCAAGTAGACCGGCCGTCTTGACGTGGCTGGTGCCGGCTTTTCCAGTTGGTGCGGTGCCAGTCGGGTCTGCGGTGACCACTGTGGCCGCGGCGTCGGCGCCTTGTGGGGGGAAATAGTAGTTCACGGTGTAGCTGTAGCCGCTGCACCCGCGGCGTCGCACGCCGATGCGGATGCCTGTTGGGGTTGGGCCCTTCTCGTCGGGGTGGTTCTTGCCGAATTGGGAAAGCAGGTACTTGACCCGCCGAAGACCAGCCGGTGCGAGGATGAAGGCGGCCTTGTTCTTGAAGAGCAGCTGGCGTCGCTGCAGTGGTGTCAGGGCTCGCTCCGGAACAGGGCCCTGGTCCTCCGCACACGAGGAGCGGGCTCCAAGCAGTGCCTCCACGTCCGCCTTGTTGCGGGACTTGAGTGGCCGCTCACGCAGAGGCTTTGGCATGGGCGTGGTGCCGCGACCGTGGTGAGTCGACTTGTAGAGAGAGCGCAGAGCCTCGTGATCCTTGCTGGGCTCACTGGCACGCGCCGAGGAGTCCGCGGCGGCGGGTGCTGTGTCGGTGCTCGTGGCGATGCCGAGCGCGGAGAGACGTAATGTGGGGTGAGACATCGCTGTCCTCAGCCCGATGCCATGGTATAGGCGGTCCGCCATCGCCCCACGCAGACCGCACACGCGGTGCAGGCCAAGACCGGCACAGGGAATCATTCGCCTTCGGTGATCGAGGGATGGACACGTAGCGATAGCCGAACTGCACGCACAAGCACACGCACACGAACGAGTTGGTCACCCTTGTTGATGGGTGGGTGCGTGGGTATAGAGAGGAACGATGCACCCGCTTCTGTAGCGCGGCCGGCGAGAAGAAGGCGGAAAAGGGGGAACAAGAGAAAAAACAGAGGCAGTGGCTGGCGTGAAACATTCGTCAGCGGCGTACGCAGGTGTGGTGAGCGAAGAACACAGACAAGAAAAGAAAAACAGAAAGATTGAGCAAAAGTGTAGAGAGAAGGCGAGGAAGGGGTGACCGCGCACACGCACGAGTGGGAAGGGGGAGGGCAACGAGGAGGCGGCAGCAAGAGCGCCGCGAGTGGAGAGCATCGCGGGCAGCGTTCCAGTACGTTTGTTTGTGTTTCATGTGATCTCGCTATGAAGGGCAAAGGAGAAGAGAGCCCGCCTCTGTACGACAGAGGGAAATTGGCCGCTGTGTGTATGTGTGTGTGTGGTTATTAGACGTGGTTAGACGTGGTTAGCCGTAGTAGGCGTCCTCATACTGTACGTACTCGTCAAGGGCATCGTCTGTGGCCTCCAGCGCAAGGTAGTGCAGGAGGGTCCATGCATCACATGATGCGCTGAACGCCATCTTCGCCGCCTCACGGCTGGCACAGCTCAGAAAGGCGTGCAGTGAACTGGGAGCCGCGGCGCCGTCAAACTCTGCCTCGGGCAGGCACGTGATGCCGGTCCAACTCACAGACAGCTCTGACCACGCCACCGCGCGCACGAGCTGCCGGCGCAGGAACGCACGACGAGGCCAGCGTGGCTCCTTCACAGCCTCCGCAGGGAGAAGCTCCCAGCAAAGTGGGTGCTGCAGTAGCCGTCTGGTGATGTGATCAAAGGCGTCGCTCAGCCGCTGCGAGCAGCCCAAGGGCCCGAGGAAGCAGTTCTTCTGCGTGCAGGCGGCCAGCTCCGCATCGTGCACGTCAGTTATCTCGGGCAGAACGCGCGCCAGCGTGCGCGTCCACGCATCCAGGTGTGTCACGGTGTCGTGGGAGGAAACACTGGCCGGCGACTCGTGCAACGCGCGGAGGAGCGCGTGGATCCAAGTGGCGCCGTCCTTGCCGGGCGGTGGGTAGTTGCCGTCGGTGTCGGCGTACGGCGAAAGCGCATAGCTGCACGCGCGCTGCGTTGACTGGCACCATTCCTCGTAGGCTGCCTGCCGGCGATCTTCCTCCTCTTCTTCATGCGATGGTACGTCCTTCACACCCTCCGCTTGCACGCTCGTACTCATCGACGCCACATCGGCGCACCGTTGAGCCTCCTGTGCACGCCAGAACACCTCGAAGGCCTTCTCGCGTGTATCTGCGCAAACAAGCACTGGCAGAAAGCGCGTGAACACGGACTGACGGTGCACGGCGTCGTCGAGCAGGGACTTCACGGAAGCGGGGACGCCACTAACGTCGTGGTCGCTAGACGCAGTCGACTCGGCCGTCGGCGGCGCCTCCTCGTCGTCACACGCAGCGTGCGTCCACATCGTGCCCGCATCGTGGAGAAGCGGGTTAAACAGCACGGATCTCATGTCCGACGATGCGCAAACGGCCGGGGCGGTGTCGACCGCCTCCGCCATGAGCGCTGTCGGAAGTAGGAAGCCGCCCAGACGGAAGCCGTACCACTGCAAGAGCTCGAAATCCGAGTACGCGCCGTAGTGCAGGTAAACCTGCGAGCCACCGCGCACGGGTTGCACGAGCTCGAACCTGTACACGTAGTCGTTCGGTGAGCGCGGGTGAGCAGTTTTTCGCGTGTATGCCCGACGACCGGTGGCGGACGAGCCGGAGGCAGCGTGCCAGCTCATGGACCCATTTGCCAGCAGCGCGTAGTTGAAGTAGTCCACCCACGGCATCATCGCCCACACGTCCTCCTCAAAGGCAAAGCCGCGGCTCATCAGCGTGTTGAACGCCCACCGAAACTGCGCAAATTGCACGCAGCTTGGTGGTGGTGGTGGGACAGCCGCCGTCTCTCTGACCGCGTCAGACGGTGTTGTGCGCAGCTCGACACCGACAAGTGCCTCGCGCAGGCAGGCCAAGAGCAGCCGGCAGTGTTCAAAGCGATTGTAAAGTGCCCTCTGCTCGCGGCGCACCTTGTCGACTTGACGGGCGAAGGGGATGTAGTGGGCCAGAAAGGCCGTGCAGGCAGGCTCTGTGGGTGCGCCGTGCGTAGGTTGCAGCTCGAGCAGGTTGTCGTACTGTTCCGGCAGTGCCATCAGCCACGTGCGCATCCAGGCGTTTTCGTGGGTGAACGACAACGTCACGGTGGAGTGGTCCGAGGCGGCGGAGACGGTGGAGTTGACGCCGTCGTTGCTACACTGGTGATGCGGCTGCGGCTGCTGCCATCGACCGTAAAGACTGGCGAGCAGCAGCAGATAAGACACGATCGTATCTGTGGGTGACAGCTTCCGCTCCAGCTCCTCCTCCTTGATCCGGACAGCTCGATAGCGCGGTGTGCCCCACGCGGACTCTAGCGCCGCGCTCCGCTCACTCTCCCACACATGCGCTGTCAGTGGGAGCACGAAAGGTGAAGCGACGCAAGACGGGGAGGGGGAGGAGGCGGACGAGGCCGCCACAGCCTTTGCCTCCGCCAACGCGACCTCGGCCATGGCCAGGTTGAGCCGCGCCTTCTTGGTCGTGATCATGCAGCGAAAAGGTAGCGTGGCCAGCACAGTCGCCGTTCGCAGCCCGCGCGGCTCGGTCACGGCGACGCCCACTCCACCGCCCATCGACGGCATAGCCTTGGCACTCATCGCACGGTGGAACACGGCGCCCTCCGCCTCGAGCAGCTGTTGAAGAGTGCGTGCCGTTGCGACACAGGACGACGGCATGGTTGCGGAAAGACGCTTCAGCACGAGTGAGACGAAAAGACAAAAAAATGAGAAGCGCACAAGACAACGGTGCGCACGTTGCGGTCCGTGACGTGCGTCTGAAAGGTAGATGACGGCAATAATGGGGGGGGGGCAGAAAGCGTCAGCGCAGCAATGCGATGAGTGTGTGTCGCTGTGTGCTTTTCGTTGGCGACACGTGACAGCACGAAGGGAGAACGACGAGGAGTGGAGCATCGAGTGGTGGATTGGCGTGTCGTGCGAGTAACTGGGCTGTGTGCGGGGGGAGCATGCTTATCTCCATGGTGAGAACGACGAGGAGTTTGGCTTGGGCAGAAAGATACCCACCGTCACGTTTCGCGTCGCCGCAACGAGAGAAAAACAGAAGAAGCATCGGGCGCCCATCGATAGACGCCGTGGGGAACCGATGCGGTGCCGAGGTGTGCCACGGTTCGTGTCCGCGTGGACCTGTGAGAGTGGGCGATTGATTGCGTGCGTGTGTGCACTTGTGCGCCAACGAGAAGAAGGAAAAGAGAGACGATGGCACAAGCCAGTTAATAGTCCGAATGAGCGGAAGACTGGTTTGACGCGCCACGCCACGCAGAACAAAGCGGCCGAGATGGGGAGGGCCAGTGGTGAAGGGAAAAACAAGGGTACCCTGCAAAAAGGATGCCATCAATTGAAGCCGGTCGCGAGTGAACAGGAAGAAGAGGAAGACGAAAGCAGAAGCGTCAAAGCTGCCTGTCGCCTACGCAATCACGCCTTGCCCCGTCCGCGCGTCGCTTTGGACGTCATTGAACGTGGGTTGAAGACCCGCTCCTTGAGTTCGGACTGCAGCCCACCGAGCAGGAGCTCTGTCGTCAGCGCGGTGAGGCGGTACTCGCTCTCTGCGGCGATGGACTGCGCTTCAGAGGCGCTGTCCGGCGCACGTGCCCCGGCCGGCTGAGGGGCTGCCTGCTCCAGGAGTGCATCCGGGTTCATGGCACCAACGTCAGACCACGGAGCTCTGTATGGGCCATGCGAGCAGTTGTAGAGCGGCGCCACGCCCTGGCACGGCGTCTCCCCGCCGAAGCTGCTGGCATTGGCAGACAGCTGCAAACCGGCCTGAGGCAGCTTGCTCACCAGCTGCGTCAGGCGCGTGGAGACGAACTCACGGTTGGCTAAGAGCGGGTTGGTGGTGAAGGACACTGACCAGTACTGGCTCAGCAACGCTTGAAGCTGCGCCTCATCTGTTCGGGTACGTACGATGGTGATGGGCACTTCGTAGTAGTGGTGAGCGTGGACGCCAAAGTCCTTGATCTTGTCCTCGGGCACGTCAAACTGCGTGCCACCGCGGCCAACGGACCCACCTCCGGCCTCCGTCGAGCCCTGCTGCATGCTCTCCACGTAGGACTCCGGGTATGTGCGGAAGGCCTTGAGGTCCAGCCTGCCGGTCGCGATCGTGCGCACTGGGTCAACAACAATGGCGAGATAAGGGTCGGACACTGTTTGATTGCCGCGCTGAGTGGCCACGTCGATGCCCGAGAGGAAGCAGGTGTAGCCAGGATGGCTGTGGTACCACCCCAAGCAACCCTTGTCAGGCTTCCCTACGCGCCGGTAGTAATCCATGTGTTCGATCATGTACACCTGCGATGCCTCTGTCATACTGCACTCTACTTCGGACGCCTCGACCGGCAGCCCGAATGAGTCGGTGATGTAGATGGTGTTGTCCTTGTAGTGGCCCATCATGAGGCCCATCACCTCGAACCAGTTGTGCCGGCCCGCCGCCGGATCGGGGCTACCGCGTCGCGCGTGAATGAACATCTTCAGCGCCGCCAGCGCACTCACCTTGGCCTCGGTGAAGTACTTGGGGTCCGTCTTCCAGGGCTTCTCGCGACGCATTTTATCCATGTGCGCGGTGTCAGGCGCCAGGTAGGCATCCGAGGTCACGGCCACATCGTTCGTGAGCTCCCAGCGACGTCGCATCTCTTCAGAGATGTTCTTCTTCATATTCTCCTCGTTCGCTGCCGCCGCAGCCGCCTCCTCAGCCTCGCGCGCGCGGCGAATGGTTGCCTGGCGCTTCGCCGCCTCCATGGGAGCTCACGTGTGGGTGTGGGTGTGGGTGTGGGTTGAACGAACCGGATAGAGGCGTCGGAGGGAAGTGGGCAGAAAGGAAAGGAAAGAAAAGAGCGGTTGCGGTGAGCGCAGTTTGATAGATAATGAACGACGTTGGGTGCTCGTCACCTGGTGGTCGTTGTGCGAGATAGTAATAAAAAAGGGAAACGATGAGAAACGGGGAAAGGAAGGAACGCGTGCCAGTGCAGTCGCAGTCGGTGGTGGAAGGATAAGCCTGTCGCGGAAAGAGCCAGTGGCCTGATGAGCATGTGAGCCCCTAGGCAAGCAAAAAGTACCTTGCATACGGTAGGAAAACAGGCAGTGGTCACAGCTGCGACTGGCGAAATGCTATCGTGCAGACCCCCGAATGTCTTTTGGGGGGCCTGCAAGCAAGCGGGGGGACAGAGGGTGGCTCTTTCGCGCTCCACCGCACTTCATTGGATCAGCGTGGACGACG
This sequence comes from Wallacemonas sp. TrypX, assembly GCA_030849625.1. Lineage (NCBI taxonomy): Eukaryota > Euglenozoa > Kinetoplastea > Trypanosomatida > Trypanosomatidae > Wallacemonas > Wallacemonas sp. TrypX. The sequence continues at coordinate 49,132 of JASANP010001158.1, read as the reverse complement.
TGTCTGAGATGAAAAGGCACATGAACTGTGTGTGTGTGTGTGTGTGTGTGTGATTTGTTTTGCAGGCATTATGGTTTCATTTATTCGATTTAGGTCAAACAAGGACGCACGATGCTGTTGCTGAAGAACAACGAGCGGTGGGCAGTGAGGAAGACTGCGGAGGTGTAGGCGTGGGGTCGTGCTCACTTGCGTGCACCCGCCAACAGCAGCACCTGCTCCGCGGTGAGCACAGTCTGTTGCACACCGAGCAGGCGCACCTTGAAGAGGCGGGCACCGCGGTACGTCTTGAGGCTCGTCGCCTCAGTGCCAGCGGGGGGCAAGACGTGTGCCAGCACGCTGAGAGACCGAACGGTGCCCACAGACGAGAAGAGAAGCGGTGTCTTGAGCGTCACGAGAGCGGTGTCCTCCGTGTTGAGCGCGGAGGCGTGAGAGCTTGCGGATTGGCCCCGCGCACGGAACACGTGGCTGGCCAGCGTCACGCAGCGCAACTCGGCGCTACTCTTGGTGCTGCCGCTGCCGCCCGTGCTGGGGAGCTGCATGTTCGCCACAAGGGTAACACGCACGTCCACGTCCTTGCCGACCGCGCTGCGGGTCGACTTTTTTTCGGTCTTGGCGTCATCATCGCTGCGATCGGGGTCAGTGAACTCCTCGAAGTGAATGGAGCTGACCATGGCAGAAAAACTGTTCAGCGTTGCCGTCGTGGGTGTGCCGGTCGCATCTGGGCGAACCGCGGAGGCCAGAGTCAGATCCTCAAAAGGGCGGAGCTCCGTAATAAACGGTACATCAAGCGCCGGCATTGTCGCCTGAGCAGTGCACGCGCTTTAGAGGGGAAGTGAGTTTTCTTTCCGTTGTACGGGCATGTGTACAGATGGAGATAAGGGATACCACATGCGTCGTGCACCGAGTGGGTGACGTGCGGGTGCGCAAAGAAAAAAAAAGAGAAGACACGAGTGGCGATGAGTGGAGAGAAGATGAAATGGGCACAGTGGGACTGACAGTCCGTCTGCGTGTTCACGTAGCTGTCGCTGGCGTGCACAGTGTGGCCTCCAGCACGGGTGTGCGCGCGGTGTGCTTGTGCGAAATGTGCGTGTCCAGCACAAGAAGCAACGGCATCGGTGTGTCAGACGTGCTGAGGGTGTACCACGAAAGCAAGAAACAGCATGCGCACGCGTACCACCGAGTGGGAATGAGTGGTAGAGTGCTGCGCTTGGTGTTCGCCGCTAAGCAACACGTGGATTGTGAGTGTTGCTCCTGCGGATGCAGTCAATATGCGAAGTCAAAGGTGCCAATGAACAATGTCTTGGTTCCGCCGGCGTGTTTCGCGCTCTGGGCCATTTTCTGATCACCTGCTGCGCTTACACGCGCAGAGAGAGAAGAGGGAAAAACGCCGACAGTGAGTGAACGAAAGAGAGAGAGAGAGAGAGAAAAAAATGGGGATATGTCGCAAACACCAAGCACAAGAAGTACAAGTTCACCAAGAGAGTGAAAAGGAAAAAAAAACAGAGGGGGAGCGAAGGTGGGGGCGAGGCACATCACGTCGTCTTAGCCAATGACGGAGGAGGCATGCCACAGAAAAATAGAAACGGGAAAGTCAACGAGGTGGTGGCGATACCTTTGTGCCTGAGGTCATCGTTCTTTTTTTCCCCCTGCGGGTGACATGGCGTGTGCTGTCAACAAGAGAAGCGAAAAAAATCAGCGCGCCGATGGTCCCACTCCACCTGACCCAGTCAGCACAAAAGGTCGAGGAAGAGCGCTGTGGTGAGGCGAGGAGCTGAAGGAACACCGGGCTCATTTGCCGACACTGATGTGCTCCCTTCTCGTAGGCGAAGTAGCGCGTTGTGACGAAGGAAGAGACAAGAGTCTCGGTGCATTCAACGGTTCCCCTTCTACGTTTATTCGCTCAACTCTCTTGCACGCGCATCTTCTCGGTCACCTCCTCTTGTCCGTGTACGTTCTCACGGGCTCAAGAGTGAGTTCGTCATGATCTCTGTGATACGGTCCACCACGTCTTGTGCATTGGGGCGCTTGAAGGGGTCGTACGACAGCAAGTCGCACACCAGAGTGGTCAAGTCGGTCGAGTAGCCTTTTCGAGAGACCTGCATTTGTACGCAGTCACGGAGGGTCATGGTGGGTGTCTGGGTCGCACTCGCCCTGCGCGTTGGGTGTGCCGTGCTGTTCGTCTGGTTGGCGAACTGGAAGATCGCCTCCATGTCTTCGGGGGTGGCCCACGACATGTCGTTGAGCAGTGCCAGATTCCCAGTCGTCGGGTTCACGATCATGGGGAACTCGGGCAGCACAGTGAGCACGAACAAGAGCACGCCAAGGCTCCACATGTCAGAGGCGGGCATGAGACGTTCATTGTTCAGCGTCTCAGGCGCCATGTAAGCGGTCGTGCCGAGATTTGTCTGGACCGCACTGTAGTTGCCTCCGAGCTCCGCGCTCGCGTCCATGTCCATCAGCACAACCTGCTCGCGGTTGTTGTAGAACATGACGTTCTCGACCTTGAGGTCGCCGTGGACAATGGGGGGGTTGCGCTCGTGAAGGAAGGCCAGCCCCGAGGCGAGTTGCAGCGCAAGGGAGCACACAAATGGCTCGTCAAAGTGGTCGCCGCGGAAGTCGCGGATGACCTTGGCAAGGTCACCTTCTGTGTAACAAGGCATCATAAGGCGTACGGTCACCTGATCAGGGAGTAGCTGCACGGCGAGGTACTCCACGACGTGCGGGTTATCCATAATGGTGAGGAACCGCACCGACTTTTGGTACTGGCGCAGCGCCTCGGTGCCGTCGTCGAAGCGCATGGTCTTGACGACGACCTGGGTCAGGTTCTTGTTTGGTGAGAACTGGTGGCAGCGGTAGTCGAAGACGACGCTGCTGGGTCCGCCCACTTCCGCCAGCTCACTCTGCGTTGGCTGAATGACGTCGTAGCAGTCCACCACACCTTGGGCGCCTTCGCCAAGGCGGCGGGGGTTGCACAAGTTCTGCATGAGCCCGGTGTTGCCACAGAGAGAGCCGAGTGCGGGATCGTCGGTGAAGACGCCAAACTCGATTCCCGAGCCCTTCTTGTGCGTGGACATGTGTTGGCGAAGCTCAGGCTTCAGCAGGACAAGACCGCAGTGCTTGCACTGCAGTGCACTAGCGCGGTGTACGGTGCGAATCGATGTCAGTGGCACCACCGTCGCAAACCGATCCGAACGCTCATGCCAGATGATGTCCATGTCACTGTCAGTGTAGCCAAGGACGGTGCCGAAGCACGTTGGGGTTGGCGTTGAGGGATCCAGTGGGTACGACGGCTTGAACGATATGGCGAGGAAGCGGTTGCGCAGCTCGGCTCGCACGGAGATCGGCTTTTGGCCGCGGCCGGTGTAGACAAGCCGGCGCTGCTGTGCATTGACAGGCTCCGTGGGGAGCGAGAGAGGCAGGCCAATGTCTGCCTTCTTCGGTCGGAACTCCTCGTTGGGTGGGCAGATGTAGCTGTACGTACCAGTCTGGTCCACCTCACCCGAGAAGAGGAAGTTCACGAGACCTTGTGCGCTGCGAGGCACTATTGGCGAGGCCGTGCCAAGGAGCGGGGGCGTGGTGCCCTGCATCTGCTGGTGCAGTGACGGCGACGAACCCTGGCTGGGAAAGCTCTGCTGGCAGTAGTTTTGGCTGGGAAAGCTCTGCTGGCAGTAGTTTTGGCTGGGAAAGCTCTGCTGGCCTGGGGATCGGTAGGCGTTGCTTGCATTCGCATCCGAAGGGAAGACGTACGGGGCACCTGTGTTGTTCATCGCGGCAATGGTCGTGCGAGACGACTGGTTGTGTGACGGTTTTTCTGACCCGAGTCACACCTCCGGCGGGGGGAGGGAAGGAAGAGGGAACACGCAGAAGAGGTGCGTGCGTGAGTGGGGCAACTGTGTGTGTGCGTGTGTGTGCGTAGAGAGAAAGAGAGGGCAAGCACGCAGGTGCACAGTGAAAAGGTCCGCACCAAAAGCGCAGAAAAAAAAGAAGAACAGGTAATTCGACAGCACAAGGGCGTTGATGGTGAGGTACACTCACGTTCTAGGAAGCCCAATCACTGGCTTCTCTAGACAGGTAAAAAAAAAAGCGAATGGCTCCTTTTCACTCTTCCCTTCCAGCAACGTGGGCAGCATCGGTGAAGCGGGAAAGGAAGAAAAACGAGAAAGCGCATGGAGAGGAGAGGAACGAGTCATCGGTGCGTGGTACGTACGCAAAGGTAGAGTTTGACAGCTACTCAGGAGAGCGAGTACTCAACACGCGCAGAGGTAGCAGGGCAGACGCTGCTGGCGAAGCACTGGGTCTCCCTTTTCACAGTGCTTGCTTCTTGGCGTACTGTCAACGGCCTTGTACTTTTGCGTCGGGGTGTCTGGGCACTTGTTCTTCGGTGCAGCACGCGCACCGCAGGCAGCGGCGGGGCCCTGCAGCAGAAAAGCAAAAAAAGAGCCACCATCCCCATTTGAGCCCTTCGCAAGCTGTGTGTGTGTGTGTGTGTCTGAGCGACGCCGGTACGCGTTGTCGTCAGTGGCCTCGCGTGGTCCCTTCTGTAGAGCTTTTGTTTTCTCTTGTTGGTTGGTCAAAACAGACCCGGGTTGAGCCTATCACATGGATCGGTGGTTGACGTTATTTAGATTCTTAATCGTTGTGAAGTTACACAATTGTTACAGCGGTTTGCTCTGCCCACGAGAGAGGTGCAAGAAAGCGAAGGAATGAGCGTCTCCGCAAACGACGAGAGGTCGGAGTTAGCTAGAACTTTAGTAGCCGTATGCAGCGAAGGGAGCTCCGCTGACGCGCGCCATGTCCGCCGCTGCTGCTCAGCCAAAAAAAAAAGAGAAGAGAGGAAAAAAAAAGGGCGCGCCGCGGCGGATCGGTTAAACTACTCATCATCGTCGCTTGCAAGGTCCTTCTTGGTCAGCGTGTAGTTCTTCTTACGCTTTGTGTCCCGGACCACCTTCTTGGACTTCTTTTTGTTTTCCCGCTCCTCGCTGATCACCTGCTTCTTGAGCGCCTTCTCGTCGACCTTCTTTCCCTTTGCCGCACTGTCCGACTTGAGCGCCTTCACCTTCTTCTTCACCGTCTCGTACTTGTTCTGCTTGCCAATCTGACGCGTCGCCGTGCGCTCCTCGCGCACGCGGCGACGGGTCTCGTTCACCTCCTCAAGCTCGTGCTCCAGCCGCCGGTGCTGGGCGACCTTGCTCAGTGTCATATACGAGTCGGGATCAGCCGTCTGGCGCAGCACGAGCTCCGCTTCCGTGAACATCACGCGCACGAGACGGCTTGTGCCTGGCACGACAGAGAAGAGCTGGCACTGGCTCGCCAGTCCACGAACAATGCGGTTGGTCTGCTCGGCAGCAGCCGTACTCGCCACAGCGTCCATGTCAGCCTCCGTCTCGGCAGACCGCTTCGCACGAGAGCGCCGCTTCTCTGCGTTAACCATCGTCTCTTTCAACTGTTCCTCGCGCTTCGCCGCAAGCACACCTCCGGCGATGGGCGGGAAGAAGTGGTCAAGAACGCGTTTCTCGACAAAGTTATTCTGGCTCATCGCGTAGAGCGGAATGCCAGCAGAGAACGCGAGAAACAGCTCCACGGGCAGCGCCGCGCGGTTCAGTTCGTCGAAGACGACGTCGCAGATGTGCATTGTCATACCGATGCTGTTGGCGATCGGGACTATCTGCACACCAAAGATGAAGAAGATCTCGCGCAGACAGCGAGCGGTCACCGGCTTCTCAGCGTACGACTCGCCAAGAACCTTCTCAGACACAGTGAAGGCGGTGACACGGTCCTCGGCACGCGCGTTTGGCGTGGACGACGAGCCGGTGCGGTCCTCCGCAGCCCCCTCCTCGTCCGCCTCCTCTTCCTCCGCCGCTGCTTCCGCTGCGGTGCGCTTGCGACCGGGCTTTGCCGTTGCGGGTGCCTTCCGTGCGCGCGTCTTGGTTGGACTTGACTTGGCAGACGACGGCGCAGACGGTGTCGCTCGGTTGGCCTCGATGACGGCAGCCGTCGTGGCCACCACCACCTCCTTCGCCTCAATGTCCTTCACGAACGTGAAGAGTGCGGCGAGCATCTTTCGCACGAGTGCCATGTACTTGTCCATGCGGTAGCGATCGATGGTGCGCCACTCTCGCGAGAGAACACGAAGGAGACTGCCATAGAAGAGAATCTTGCACCTGTCTGTGCTCGGGGCCTCCAGCAGGTTGGCGATGCGCTGCGCACACTCGAGCTGCACAAGCGGTTTGTCAGAGTGCCACAGACAGTAATGGAGACCGCGGCACAGCTTCAAGAAGACGAGCTCCAGGTCACACCACGCCGCCATCCACGCCGCGTAGCGCTCACGGTGCTCATTGGCTGTCTGCGCGCCCGCGTCTCCGTCCTCCGTGCGTCGCCGCCGGCGACGTGCCCCACCGCGAGAGCCGTCAGCCTCGTCGTCACTGCTGTCAGACGCCGAGGCGGCAGACACGACAGCGGCGCCGTAGCGGCCGGCGTTCTCGCGCTCAAGGCGCTCCTGCTCACGCTGCGCGCGAAGGGCACGCAACGCATCGCGGCGGCTTTCCTTTCGCTCGTCTTGCTGTGCACGCTCACGAAATTGTTGCAATGCGCGGGGCAAGTTGTGGTACAAGTAGGGGTTCGACCGCTTCGGGTGTGCGGCAAAGTAGCTGCTCACATCCTCGATCTCCGCGGCGTAGTCCTGCTCCATTTCACTCATGGCCTCCGTCACACGCGCCAGGTAGCGCGGGATTTCCGCCAGCACAGCATCCCGCACGACAACCTCGTTGTGCGCCAAGCGCTTGCACAGCAACTCCACCGCGACGAGTTCGGTGTCAAGATCGATCGCACCGCCGGGCAGTGCCTCGGGCAAGACATCGGGGTCGGGGTAGTTGATGGGAAGCTGCGCGAGTCCCTTGCGCAAGTCCTTCTTCTTGATCTTCATGTTGGCCGGAAGGGAGTATTAGAGCACAGCCACAGTGACTAGTGTTTGATGTGGTAGGGGAAGGGGGTCTTGCACACTTTTGGTTTCCGTGTTCTGTGGGCGGGCAACTTTCCTTTTGGGGAAGTGAGCTTCGTGTCTCTCTAGCAGGCACGTCAATGTGGTATCTGCCAAGTGCACAAGACAGTCGCGATGACAGGAGAGTTAGTGATACGAGAGGAAAAAAAAAGTAAAAGGTGGAGGTGGTACGGAAGTTGTGAGTGCGAACTGTGTACGTGTGAATCCGTGTGGCGGGGGGGGTGCCCCGATATACACATCAGCTCTTGAGTGAGTTCACTCTGAGGAGAGACAGTCATTTCACTGCACGTGACGTCGTAGGGAAGCCGGTCTGCTTTGTTTTGTTTTTGCTGTGTGGCCGTGAAGATTGTTGTGGCTATTCGTATAGGTATATGCGTGTCTGTTCACGGCTGGTCAGTGACACTGCTCTCGAGCTCGGCGTCGTCATCGAGAACTATGTACGTGTTTGTCACTGCCGAGTACGGCACGTCGCCCCGGTCACCGTCATCGAGATTGAGGTGCTGTGGTGGATGGGCTTGTTGTTCACGCAGGCGCATCTCCAAATGCCGGATGCGCATTTCGGCTTGCTGAAGGTGGCGCAGCAAGTCGCTGTCACGCACCAAGCCAGTCATAGGTCGCGTCGCAGCGACAGGTGACGAGGCAGAGGTGAGCGGTGGCGTGGCGCTTCCCGCGCCGTGAGAATCGCCCGCCTTGGAAAGGCGTGGCCGAACTGGGGCTTGCGAAGACTTCTTGCGGCGCGGCCTCGCTCTCATCAGAGTCGGGGACGGCGCGGTTGGTTCCGCCGCTACCTCTGCTTGTGGTGTCGTCAACGAAGACGATGGGGACGGGGGCGAACGGGTGTTGAGGGCACGCGGTGTGGGTGAGTCCATCGCCAGAGATGCTGAGTGCAAGTCACGACGCGACGATGGGTTGCGTTCGCAGAGACGATAATGCTCACGCTCGGCCTCAAGGCGCGCACCAAGCTCGTCACGCGCGAGCTCACTGCGTGATAGCGCCTCCGCCATGTGCAATGCATCGGCCCGCAGTGAGAAGACGTGCAACTGATGGGTGGCCGCCTGTTTGGCCAGTGCCGCCTCGGCCGCCTGGAAACGCTGCCACGCGCGATCCAGTGACTTGCGATGGGTTTCGCGCTCCTCCAGTAGTAGCAAGCTGTGCTGTCGTGCACCACATTCAGGTGATCCAGAGTCGCGCGACTTGGTGAACGATGCGGCGCTCGTTGCCTTGGTGGCGGCGGGTCGAGTGGTTCGTGCGGCCGGCTCATCAGAGAGCTCTTGACGGATAGCCAGCCCCACCACAGGCAGCGTCGTGGCGAAAAGCAATGAGGTGGAGCCTGCTGCCTCAAAGCGCCTGTACGAGCCGCCTGCCGCGCTACGCCGTCTGTAGCCAGCCGAAGACAAGAGTGTTCGGTTGCTTGTGTGGCGAACGCATCGGTGAGCCGTGCCGGCCGTAGGTGCCACAGCCTCCGCGGTGAGGTGGGCGTGGGTGGTTGTGTTGGCAAACGGCGCCCTCGTTGGGGCTGTGCCGACCGCGCAACGCTTGTGTGGCGGTGGCACGGGTACCTGCGGTGTGCGGCACCGTATCCACCCCGCTCCGTTCGTTGTGGTGTACATCAGAGTCGTGTCGGCTCACAGAGAAGTTGCAAAGGGGATAAAGGGAGGCCCAACGACGCGGCAAGCACCGTCTGGCCAACGCTGTTCCTCCCTTTCTCTCGTCAAGGTGCCTAGACACGTCGGGGGATGAGGAGGGGGTACGGACAACTGCGTGCAGTCGTGAGGACAGCAGCCGGATTGATGGTCGAGGAGAGAGAGAGAGAGTAGAAGATGATGGCGCTGTGGAGAATTGGATATAGTGCCCTTGTTGAACGATCGCAACGGCGTGCTGTGTGTGTGACGAGATTTCACCGTCTTGCGCCACTCGGAGAAGTTCAGCAGTCGAAAGGCGGCGAGAGAGAGCACGCACAGGGGCTGCGAAGGATGCGCGGCAAGCGAGAGCAGCGGTGACCTTTTCTTTTTTGCTGATGTTGTTCTTGCTGTTCTGTGTGTGGTTGATTTGTTGATTCCAAGCAAAGGGCGACGAGAAACATGGCGGGTGTTTGTACGCTGTGCGTGTGTGTGTGTGTCATTGCCGCTGTGTTGATGCCTGGTAGTTTACATCACTGAAATGGAGAAGAAAAAAAAAGGCTGTGGGACTGTCACGTTTCCCTGCACACTGTTGGGCTAACCGACCGTGTGAGAGTGAGAGTACCCCTCGGGCCGCAGGTTGCGCTCGGAAGCCCATATCGCAAACGCAGTGAAATACATGGCCCCCTGTTCGCGGCAGCGTCGACTGATGTGTTGAAAGGTCGACTCGACCTCGTCAGCACACACTCGCACACCCCAGTGGCGCAGCACACGGTGTGCGTTAGCAAATTGGGATTGGCTCACCTCTTTTGGCAGGTTCGTTGTCTCCGTTGTCAAGCGGTACGGCGCACTGGCAACCAAGAAGAGCGCATCGTCGGGAGTATACGGTTCCTCGTCTTCGCCGCGCGGCACGAGTGTGGATTCCAGCACGGGCGTGGAGGTGTGTGTGATGCCGGTGGAGTCTTTGCCCTTGGCGAGAAGAGGTAACTCATCTGTCTTCAGGACGTGCAAGGTCCGTTCATCCACCCGGTTGCTGGCGGTAAGGACATCGAACATGAAGTAGATCTCCATGTACCGGTAAACGTAGCCGAGGAACATGCGAAACTCTCGCGAGAGAAGAATCCGATCGCCATCGGCGTCGAGCAACACTACGTCCGACCCGGCACCACCCTCCTCCTGCGCAGAGTCCTTGGTGGCAAAGAAGGCCCGGAACAGGACCGGCAATACATCTGCACGGTATCTCTGCAGTTGAAGCACGTCCAGCGCGCCCTGGTAAATCTCTGCCATTGTCAAGAAGCCGCGATGACGCACATCCATACGCTCGAAAATCTCTCGGCGGAGGCGCCGGTGCTTCTGCGACTGGCCGCTGGGGAGGATTAGGCGCAGTCGCTCCCAGTACGTGCCGCACGGTGCACGGCTCTCGTTGAATGCGTTTGTGCCCAGGAACACCTCGCACTCGAACTCCTTAAGCCTCTTGGCCTCATCTTCTTCCCTACGCATATCAACATCAGCCGACGCGGCGTTCTCCGTGTGTTGCACCAGCGCCGATGCTATCAAATGAGCAACGGTGTCATGATTCACTTCCTCACCCGGGTGGGCGGCGCCGTACAGCTTGAGGGCGTCCACAGCGGCAGCCAGAGCGTCGGCACCGAGGCTGGGTCCAAGCAGCCGCGCGAGCTGCGCCGTCAACACGCTTTGGAAGTCGGCGTCGCTGTAACAGCATCTCTTTGATGGGGCGTCAACATTGTGTGTCTTCGCGGCTGCCCCACGCATGGCCCTCAACTCTTTCTCTGCCTCTGCGCTGGCCAAGACGACTGTGGCGTGGTGATGCATGTAGGCAAGCAGTCGGCGCAGGTCACGCACGTGCAACTCAGAGTCACCGAGGTCGTCGCGCGCCACCAGCGCGTTCGTCCTCTCGACACACACGCGCACCCAGTCTGACCACCACACTGCCGCCGACGCCCGCTCTGCTTCCGTGCGGTTGTCGTCGTCCAGAGAAGCAGGTGGTACAAACCCTGCCACGTGCATAACCGTGGCGGCCCAGTACAAGTCGGGGTACTGTGCCTCCAACGTTCCCGCCACCACATCGCGCGACATGTAGCCGTCAGCGAGGGATGACCACGGCTCGTCGCAGTTGACGTCGGACATCGGCACACCCAGCTTGGCAGCCATAGCGACAGCCAAGTCTGACTCGAGGGCACGACGGGCGGTACAGTGCGGCTCAGATTGCGTCCACGGAATGGCGCCCCCGCACCGTGCCCACCAGTCGAGCGCACACGGTGCGACCAACGACGCGCGCAGCTGGCCATACCACACCGAGGCCGATTGTAAAGATACCGCGCCGCCGTAGAGGTCGAGATCTCGCTGTAGGAGCTCGTCGAACACATCCGCGGCGTCGAGGCTGCCGTCAAACCCGTCGACGCCGTGATCCAGGAAGAAGAGAAGCCGGCGTACAAAGGCGGTGTCGACCACTTTAACGGGCTGGCCGTCCGCGCCTAGCACCTCGCTTCGCCCAGAGATGGAGAGAGCATCGTATGTACTGTGTGCAAGCAGCGCGCCGGCGATGTATTGCAAAAAGCGTTGGTAATCCTTGGCAAAGAGAAGTCGGCGCACACCGCCCACATCACCCGACGCGTCAGGCACAACCGTCCCAACGCGCTCGATGGCGCGGCGGCACAGTTCGAGAAGCGCCTCCTCCGGCACCTTCAATGCCAGGAGGGTCTCCTTGTACCGCTCGTATAGGGCGGCACAGAACACCCGAGCAGCAACCTCGCCGTCGTGCAACGGAACATCCTCCAGGCACACTGCTCTCGCGCCGCCCGTCAAGGCAAAAAACTCAGCGTAAGCCTGGGTCTCGTCACGCAGCGGCATGCTTGCCAACAGCTGGCGAACGGCCGCGTCATCGGCGTCCAGTTGACGCGTCTCACGTGGCGAGTACGCGTCTGAGGAAAAAAAGAGCCACAGCAGTGGTTCCTCGCCAAAAAATGTGCGTGTAAAGTTGAAGGCACAGACGTAGGCGAGGTCACGCAACAATACGACGCCGGCCCGGTTCGCGGGGTGTGCGCTCCGAGACGGCTGGTGGGCCTGCTCGGAAGTGCCGCGGGAGCGGGCGTTGAGATGTGCCATGTCCATGAAGGCGCGTGTCACGTGTGGGGCAGATGAAACTGGGAGCAGGGTGGAAGGCACGGTCTCGATATCAGGGATCGCAATCGGCTCAAAGACACCGTTCGCCCCGTCGCTGTCGTTTTCCATCGCGTCAGCTGCCGAAAGTCTGTGTGCGTGAAACGGAGACGCATCCTCCTGAGTGTGCATTCCCATTCGCATCGCATAGCGTGCCTCCAACACACTCCGCGCGTTAGCGACCAGTGCGGCCAAATCCTGCTGAAAGGCGTCTGCGATGTACGTCAGAGCCGCCAGGAACCACTCGAAGCTCAACGCTGTATCACCGTCAAGAATGCTGAAGCGCGCGCCATCAGCCGCGGCGTCCTGCGTTGGCGAAGGCTTTGTGTCGTCGACGCACCGAAAGACCGTCGTTGTTGCGAAGAGGCTGTACGCCACCATGTTCGCAAAAATCGGCATGTTCTCCATGCAGACCAGCGCCAGCCATGACGAAGATGCGCTTGCCGACGGTGAGGCCACCGGGCTGGTTGTGGGCGTCGTGAGTTCAATGGTGGTGTCACGACGAGAAGGCGATGACGCCGTGGCACCGGCTGCTGGTTGGATGGTGCGCTCCACCAGAGTGGAAAACAGAATGGCCTCGCTCGCCGCCTCGGAGGCAGAGTAGGTGAAGGTAAAGAGCGCCGTGCGCTCGACAAGGGTGTCAACAAGGGTGGTCTGCGAAAGGTTGCCATCACGTTGCTCCGCGAGTGGCGCGAGGGCTTCACGAAGGTGGTGCGCGCACGCTTCCAGCTCACGCGTTTCTTTGTCCTCGGCGATAACCAGTTCCTGTCGTAGGTCCTCAAGAGGGCGCAGCGTGGGTCGTCTCACAGTGTGCAACGCCACCAGACGATCAGCGACGAACTTGCACAGTGCGGCGAACTGGACAACGTGATCACTGCGTTCGTCGCCGGGTATGACCTTGGCAAGGTGCTGGAACAATGAGATGATGCGGCCGACGTCGTCGTCAGCTTGGTCACCTGCGACGGGTATCGTCTCCAATAGCGCGGGGGCCCTCGCGTGTGTATCGCGCAGAACAGGGAGGAAAGTGTCAAAGTTGAGGGGCCCCACGGCGTCGCCAGCTTGCTCGACGCCCCCACGGGTCACCACATCCCCATACAAATCCGTCAGTGCCAAGTACGCCGTCAGATAAAGACGAAATCGCCAGACATTCTGGATGCTAGAGACATCGCTGCGGGCACGCTCCACGTCGAGGCCAGTCGCGCTGTCGTAGGCACAGTCAGAAATGCCATCGTGCACCGTTTTGAGGGGAAACACGTCCGCGAGGCTCAGAGCCTTGTAAAGGTCGTCACGGCCATTCTGTCTCACCATCTCTGGATGCCCCTCCGTGACGCGCATAAAAAGCGCCTCGATCTCTTTTTCCAGCACCGACTTCTCCTCCGTCAACGCTGCCCGCTCTGCGTGTGGAAGCGCGCCTGTAGCAAGCGCGGACTCCAGCTCGTACAAACGACGCAACACCCACGCGAGGCGCTGCAGTGTGCTCACCCCTTTCGGCGGAACCGCAGAGGGCGACGATGGGGGTGCAGTCATGTCAGCTTCAGCGTCGGGCAGAGATGAGGTGTAGAGCGCAGGATTATCGTCTGGGCCACGGCACGAAAACGCCTGGCGCAGGCTCAGCCACTCCACCAAACCCAGCAGAGGAACACACAGCTCAGGGGAGCCACCTCCACAGCAGCCTCGGGAAGGTGGCGAGACAGAGGAGTCTTTACCTGCTGGCGCAGCAGAAGCCCGATCAGCAGTCGTTGAGGCTGTCGCCAACGGATTAGTGTCTGGAGAGAGTGCCAGCCCCTTCGTGCCCGACGCAGTCCTCCAGTAGTCTGCCGCGCCTTTCACAAGTGCACTCGGCACCGATGATACCGGCAGTCCTGGTCCATTGGTACCAGAGAGCGTACCCGGCATCTGTGCTTCCAGCTGGCGCAGAAATGACGTGGTCAGGTGTTTGGGCTGGACGGAAGCCGACGCGCACTTTTGAAACGCCTTGGCGAGGCCACCTGATAGCACCAGCTGGATCTCGTGCGCGGTGGCGGGAAACTGGCCGACGGGAAAGGCACGCTTCACTTTCCCGAGCGCGGTGAACGCCTTCTGTGCGTCTTTGGGCAGAGATTTGGTGTCCTCCAGCAGGGCTAGCACATGGAAGCCCTCGCAGATCACCGTCATCCACGTCTGCACCTCCCACGCGCCTAAACGGTCACTTGCAATGGTGGCTTTCAGGGCATCGCCGCGCTGTGCCGCCAGTGCTATCGTGCACCGCGCAGGCCACAGACAGTGAAACGCGTGAATCCCAGAGAGAAGCCAACGCTTTTCTGCGCAACGAAGCAACAAAAGGCATGAAACACTGCTCTGGCCACCAGTGTGTAGCTCATCACTGTCTTCCGCATCCGCCAGCGCCTGCGCGGCGGCTAGCAGCTGTGCGCGCTCATCAGGAGAAGTTGTCCGTGGCTTTGATGCGTGCGCAGGTGCGAGGTCTAGCCTCAGAGCCTCACAGGTGCTGTCAAATGCATTGCGAAAGCGCTGTTTAGAGCTGGTGCACCCCATCAGCCTGCCCCGTGAGTCACAGCAAGTTCACGTGAACGCGCGGAGAGACTTCCCTGTCTTTCAATCTGACTCGCAACGACACTGTCTCAGCGAGGGTGTTCTCGGGGTGGGAAAAGGGAAAAGAGAAAAGAACCGGAGTGCCAGAGGTGGAAATGTCAACGAGTCGTCAGTCCACTCTCAGACAGAGGAGAAACCAAAGTCGCGTGGCGATGTGCGAGGTCTGCGGCGGCACGCTTGTGATCCTCGCGGTTGCATTGATCGAGATAAGTGGGGTCTGCAGGTTTCAGAGTGGCGCAAGGAAGTCGCGCTCATCCTTTCGGCCCGCTGCAGGTGAACGTGTGTCTGAACAAGAATGAAGTGGTGGTACTGTATCAAAGCTCCACTACAGGTGTATTGGCACCGGTCCGTTGTGTGTGTGTGTGTGTGTGTGTGTTTCGGTATTCTTCACACCAGTGAAAGGCAAACCGCAAGTCGTCAAGCACAAGTGAGGAGGAATGAAAAAAACATAAAATAAGAGAACCATACGAAAGAAACAATGTCGCTTTCCGTCCGTGAGGCATCTTAGTGTTCTTGACACATTTTCGTGCAGCGACGAAACACAAGAATCGACCGTGCCTCGTCGTGCCCTAAGAGCGTCAGCTGAGAGCTTCGCGCACCCAGCCGTGCATGCGCACGGGGGATATCATCTACAGGCCCATGGGTGTTGCGCGCATGACACAAGCGAATGAGCATGCAACGCAGGGAAAAAAGCTAGGCGACACTGTGAGCACAGAAAAGCAAAAAAAAGGAAAATGTGCGATGCGGCTGTTTGTTTGTTGAAGCCAGTGTCCATCACAGCTGCCATCCAAGACGCAGGAAAAGGAAGCTGAGGAAGGAGAAACGCTCTGCGGCTGTCCTGGTACGATCCTATTGTATCTTACCCGCTTGCTTTGGTTTCGTCAAGTGAAGCAGGGGCTGGTTGGCTCGTGCCGGAAGGGGTGTCTTTTACGTTGTCACGCTCGAGCACCGCTTTTGTATGGAGGACGTTTCCACGGCTCGGGCGGTGTGCCGGAGAGGGACGGAGGGAGGGTTGGTGCACACACGAAGAGAAAAGGTTGACGCGAAAGATCACACCGCGAAAGAAAAAAGGAAGAGGAGTGTGAACAGTAGACAGGTAGCCCCAGCAGGTAGCTGGCTTCGTCTGTGCAAAGGGCCACAGTGACAGTACGCGTTCTCACAACCTTTTCCACCAACGGGGGCAGCGAGCACGTTAGTGGATGTTGTCCGGATCGCCGTCGGCATCGAGGCGGGCAGCGGACGCCCAGGCAGCGAACTCGTCGAACGTCACCTTGCCGGAGTTGTTGTCATCGATCTCCTTGAACGTCTTCTTGTAGTTCTCGATCTTGACACCCCACTTGGCCAGCTTGGGCACGGCGGCCTTGAACTCGTCGCGGTCAAGCGTCATGCTGCCATCGGCGTCCATCTCGTCGAACATCACGGTCAGCTCGAAGTAGTCGTAGATGTAGCACAGCATCAGGCGGAACTCGCGGAACTCCACCTTGTCGTCCTCACCCTTGCCCTGGATCTCGCCACCGAGGCCCTTGGCCTTGTTGAAGGCGCGGCGGGTGATGTCCTTCAGGCGAGTCGTGAACTCGTCAAGGTGCAGGATGTCGATGCAGCCCTGGTACGTCTCCTCGAGCGTGAGGGTCTTGCTGCCGTCCTTGTCGAACTGCTTGAAGAGGTCCTTGCGGCGCTGCTTATCCTCAGCGGTCTTGGCGCGGGGAATGCGGGCACGGATCTTCTCCCAGGCAGTCTTGCGCTCGGCGGCCGTCTTGTCGTCAGCGGGGACAGCACGAGAAGCAGCAGCGGGGGCGGCGGCAGCGGCAACAGGCTCCGTGGATTCCGTAATACCGTTATCCGGATCGCCGTCGGCGTCCAACTTGGCGGCGGACGCCCAGGCAGCGAACTCGTCGAAGGTCACCTTACCAGTGTTGTTGCCATCGATTTGTTTGAAGACCTTTTCGGGGTCATCCATCTTCGCGCCCCATTTTTCCAGCTTGGGCACGGCAGCCTTGAACTCCTTCTTGTCGAGCGTCATGCTGCCATCGGCGTCCATCTCGTCGAACATCACGGTCAGCTCGAAGTAGTCGTAGATGTAGCACAGCATCAGGCGGAACTCGCGGAACTCCACCTTGTCGTCCTCGCCCTTGCCGACAATTTCGCCTCCCAGACCCTTGGCCTTGTTGAAGGCGCGCTTGGTGATAGGCCTCAGGCGAGTCGTGAACTGGTCAAGTTGGAGCACATAGACGCAGCCCCAGTACACTTCTTCCTCGGTGAGGGACTTGCTGTCGTCCTTGTCGAATTCTTTGAAGAGGTCCTTGCGGCGCTGCTTATCCTCAGCGGTCTTGGAACGAGGAAGGCGGGCGCGGATGCGTTGCCATGCCTCCTTGCGATCCGCTGCAGTTCTGAACTCTTTCTCTTCAACAACCTTGTTGGCGCTGGCACCCTCCTTGGGCTTTTTTGTCGTGTCGTTGTTGCAGCAGCTCATGATGTTGTTGTTGTTGACTGGTCGAGATAGGTGAAGGTTGCTTGGTCGGTAGCTCACAGTTCGCTTGTGACAGTATTGCTGGGTGACGAATGAGAGCAGACGACAGGTTGTGAACGTGGTTGCAAAAGTGCATGTCATTCAATGAGAGGGAGCAGAAGTGATGGGTGAAGCACGTGGGTAAGCACGGTGGGGAAAAGATGAATAATAAAATTCGTTGGCAGCCCTGTCTGTGGGGTAGATTCAGCGGCCGTAGAGAGTGTGATGCAGGGGTTTCATCCTCTGCAAGCGTTGCACTGGTCGACTCTCCCCATGCGCGAAAAGTATCAGAACAGACGCTTGACAGAGCTGCCCGCGTGCTAGTTTTCACGGCCACAGTTTTCGCCCAACTGACCACGTGGGTGCGCGAACGCGAAAGTGGCACCACCTGACGCTTGATGTTGCGTTGCCACAACGTTTTTCAGCGTGTGTAATCCTTTTTTTTTTTTTTGTGTGTGTGTGTGCGTTTTTGCTTTTTTTTTTTTTTGCGAGAATGAGTTGTGGAAGAAGCAGATGAGATGTGTTAGGCCACATTCTCTCCGCAACGATTTGACCTCTTTTTCAACGAATGTTTTTCTGTTTCTCTCTCGCAGGAACCATCGGAAAGTGTGTTTCACAAGTGTAGTCGACATATAGACCGGATGATCCGTTTTGATGTAATTTGACGAATGTTCGGGTTTCCTTTTTCTTTTTGCGCGGTGAAGCTGAGATTACGTTCGTCGTTGAGACGATCTACGAAGTGGGCTGCAGCCAGCATTGTGTAATCCTTGTGGCTTGCCGGGCCTTTTGCTCTTCTGCACAGTGATTGGTTAATCACTGAACAGCGATGAATGTTTTTGTGTGTGTTTGTGGTTATAAAAAGAGAAGAGGGGAGGGGGTTGAGAAAGGAAGAAGGGAAACAAAGGAAACGAATGAAAACACAAGGGTTGCTAGGAGGCTTAAAGCTACAGTAGCGAAATAAAGAACGAAAAAGGGAATAGGATGTTTCCGTTGCAGGAGTGACCACATTAGTGGATGTTGTCCGGATCGCCGTCGGCATCGAGGCGGGCAGCGGACGCCCAGGCAGCGAACTCGTCGAACGTCACCTTGCCGGAGTTGTTGTCATCGATCTCCTTGAACGTCTTCTTGTAGTTCTCGATCTTGACACCCCACTTGGCCAGCTTGGGCACGGCGGCCTTGAACTCGTCGCGGTCAAGCGTCATGCTGCCATCGGCGTCCATCTCGTCGAACATCACGGTCAGCTCGAAGTAGTCGTAGATGTAGCACAGCATCAGACGGAACTCGCGGAACTCCACCTTGTCGTCCTCACCCTTGCCCTGGATCTCGCCACCGAGGCCCTTGGCCTTGTTGAAGGCGCGGCGGGTGATGTCCTTCAGGCGAGTCGTGAACTCGTCAAGGTGCAGGATGTCGATGCAGCCCTGGTACGTCTCCTCGAGCGTGAGGGTCTTGCTGCCGTCCTTGTCGAACTGCTTGAAGAGGTCCTTGCGGCGCTGCTTATCCTCAGCGGTCTTGGCGCGGGGAATGCGGGCACGGATCTTCTCCCAGGCAGTCTTGCGCTCGGCGGCCGTCTTGTCGTCAGCGGGGACAGCACGAGAAGCAGCAGCGGGGGCGGCGGCAGCGGCGGGGGCAGCGGCAGCAGCGGCCGGAGCGGCGCCACCGTTGAGGTTATCCGGATCACCATCAGCGTCGAGACGGGTGCAGACAGCCCAGTTGGCGAACTCGTCGAAGGTCATCTTGCCGGACTTGTTGCCGTCGATCTGGTCGAACGTCTTGTTGGCATCATCCACCTTGACACCCCACTTGGCCAGCATCGGCACGGCCTCCTGGAATTCCTTCTTGTCGAGCATCATGCTGCCATCGGTGTCGATCTCGTCGAACATCACGGTCAGCTCGAAGTAGTCGTAGATGTAGCACAGCATCAGACGGAACTCGCGGAACTCCACCTTGTCGTCCTCGCCCTTGCCGACAATTTCGCCTCCCAGACCCTTGGCCTTGTTGAAGGCGCGGCGGGTGATGGGCTTCAGGCGAGTCGTGAACTCGTCAAGGTGCAGGATGTCGATGCAGCCCTGGTACGTCTCCTCGAGCGTGAGGGACTTGCTGTCATCGGCGTCGAACTGCTTGAAGAGGTCCTTGCGGCGCTGCTTATCCTCAGCGGTCTTGGCGCGGGGAAGGCGGGCACGGATCTTCTCCCAGGACTCCTTGCGCTGGGCAGCGGTCTTCTGCTCCTTGCCGCTGTCCTTGGGCTTCTTTGTCGTATCGCTCTTGCAGCAACTCATGATGTTGACTTATGGGAATAGGTAAGTGTGTTTGTGTGTTGAATGACTACAGAAAATGCAAGTACAGGATGGGCGAAGTAAGCGATGGTTTCAAACGTGGGATGGAGTATAGCAGTTTGTGACGTGCGAGCGCGTAGTCGCTTTAGTCGATGGCACGCAATTTCAATGATGGATGCCATGTTTAGGAAAGAGGGTAGCCGCTCTGAAGTTGGGAACCTGGTGTGGCGGGTTTTCGCCCTTGTAGTCACTTCATTCTGTGCGGACACAGGTGTGTGAGCCTCCGGGTGTACACACTCTTTCCGCGCAGCAGACTAGCTGTGTGCGTGAATGTCGGCGCGCTGCGCAGTGCCTCTTATTCCTTTTTTTTATTGTGAACGGAGTGGTTCTGTATATATTTCATGATTTTTTTTTTCGAGTTCACATTTCTGTGCCAGGTGAGTCGATCAAAGAAAAAGTTTGTTCAGCGATCGGCCGTTGTACAGTCTACGGAGAGTACACCTTTTTTCTTTTTGTCGAAAAGGGAAAAAACAAACAGAAAAAAAAACGAGAAAGAAACGAATGGTTTGTTGCTGGGGGAAGGGGGGACGAATGTTTGTTGGTACATGGATGCTTTGCGGAAAAGAAGAGGAAAAACATGAATGAAGTGAATCAATAAAGGAAACAGGAATACAGCTCCCCATCCAACAAGAAGCTCGCCGGATTGCTCTACGCGCTCTTGTCCGCCTCGAGCCTCATGCTGGACGCCCAGTCCGCGAACTCGTCGAAGGTAATCTTGCCGGTGTTGTTACCGTCGATCAGGTCGAACGTGCGGTCAGGGTTGCTGATCGTGAGACCCCACTCCTCAATCTTGGGCACGGCGGCGCGGAACTCATCACGGTCAATCATCATGCTGCCATCGGTGTCGATCTCGTCGAACATCACGGTCAGCTCGAAGTAGTCGTAGATGTAGCACAGCATCATGCGGAACTCGAGGAACTCCACCTTGTCGCTGGCGCCAGCGCCGCTGTCCTGAGTGCCGAGGCCCTTGGCCTTGTTGAAGGCACGGGTAATGATGTCGTACAGACGGCTCGTGAACTCGTCAAGGTGGCTCACGTTCACAGCACCGTTGTAGACCTCCGCCAAGCTCAGCGCGCGGCTGCCATTCACGTCGTACTTCTTGAACAGCTCGATGCGGCGCTCCTTGTCTTCGGGAGTCTTCTGGCGAGGCAGCTCCTGGCGAATACGCGCCCAAGCCGTCTTGCGGTCGTTAGCATTGCGGGTGTCGTTCACCTGGCGGCCGCTCAGGTCGATGTCGCGGGACTGTGCAGCTGGAGGCTGAGCAGCAGCGGCGGTGGCAGCAGCAGCGGCAGCCTGCTGAGCAGCGTAGGCAGGGTCCTCGCTCTCGCCCAAGCCGTTGTCCGGATCGCCGTCAGCCTTGAGCTTCATCACAGTGGCCCACTTCGCGAATTCGTCGAAGGTTACTGTGCCAGAGCCGTTGTCATCGAGCGTCTTGAAGACAGCCTCGGGGTCGCGCATCTCCACGCCCCACTCCTGGACCTTGGGGGCAGCCTTCTTGAACTCCTCCTCGTCGATCAGCATGTTGCCCGACGTGTCGATCTCGTCGAACATCACCATAAGTTCGAAGTAGTCGTAGATGTAGCACAGCATCATGCGGAACTCCGGGAACTCCACCTTGTCATCATCACCTGCGCCGTCAGCGCGAGTTCCGAGAGCCTTGGCGTTGTTGAAGGCCGGCTTCACGATATCGCGAAGGCGGTTGGTGAACTCGTCCAAGTGCAGAATGTTCACGCAGCCACTGTACGCCTCATCCAGAGTGATGGCGCCAGTCTGATCCTCATCGAACTCCTTGAAGAGGTCGATGCGGCGCTGCTTGTCCTCAAGGGTCTTCGCGCGCGGGATACGCTGCTGAACAGTGGCCCACATCTGCTTGCGCTGGACCGCAGTCTTGTCACCAAGCTTGTTGGTGGGATCCTTAGTGCAGCCGCAACCCATCTTGGATTTGTAGGATGTACTGCGGTTTGGGACTTTTAGTTAATACTGAGTTGGGGGTTATTGCTTGAAAAAGAGAGCAACAAGAGAACGTGACGAGGTGTCAACAACAGCACACGTGTCGGAAGCGAGGGGGAACAGGAAGGTCAACAGCAGCGGTTGTGAAGAAAGGGTACAGTGAATCGCATCAAAAAAGTTCGTTGGGTCATGTTGAACGGTCATCGTTGTGTCGAATATCGACGTGTCAGATGACAGCAAAGAACATACAGACGCGAAGGCAGCGGAAGCCCATACCCCCACGTGTTCACAGTGCCGGAAACATTGTGGTACGGCTACAGTGTGCAGTTGTAGCGCGACGCCGGTATCTTGCGCGAGCTCGTCAAAAGTCAACTTTCACGTTTTAGATTGTCCTCATTATTTTCCTGAAGGCAGTTTCCACACAGCACAATTGAGTCATTGCTGTACTGCGGCCTCTTTGACAAATATGAGACACACAACCTTCGTTGAAGCATGTTTGACACTAGAATAACAAGTGTGAAATACTGTCGTGGGTGTATATGAGTGGGAAGAGGACAAAGAAAACGGGTCGCGCGGTAATCCGAGGGACACGAAACAAGAAAAGAGGAAAAGAGCACGGTGCGTCGGACACGGAACGGTGAACGTAGTGACAGTTTGTCGCCGCCTTCGGTCTTTACAGGTTGTCCGGATCGCCGTCGGCATCCAGCTTCATGGCGGTGGCCCACGCGGCGAACTCGTCGAAGGTCACAGTGCCGGAGCCGTTGCTGTCGAGCGTCTTGAACACAGCCTCAGGATCATTCATCGTCAGGCCCCACTGCTCAAGCATCGGCGCGGCCTTCTTGAACTCGGTCTCGTCGATCAGCATGTTGCCCGACGTGTCGATCTCGTCGAACATAACCCACAGCTCGAAGTAGTTGTAGATGTAGCTCAGCATCAGACGGAACTCGAGGAACTCAACGCGGTCCTCGGAGCCGGCATTGGCCTCGCGGTTGCCCATCGACTTGGACTTGTCGAACGAGCGCTTCACGATGTCGTACAGACGGCTCGTGAACTGGTCAAGCTCCAGCTCATTCACGCAGCCGTTGTACACCTCGGACAGCGTCAGGCTGCCGGTGTCGTTCGTGTCGAACTTCTTGAAGAGGTCGATGCGGCGCTGCTTGTCCTCAGCGGTCTTCTTCACGGGGATGCGCTGCTGCACGGAGATCCACGCGGCCTTGCGCTCAGCGGCCGTGCGCTTCTCCTTGCTGTCGGTGGACGACTTGGAAGAAGTGCAACCCATTTTGGCTCTTGGAAAAAAAAAACGGTTGGAAGAACGGGAATTTTTTGAATGAAATACTACATGTGTACAGAGTTAGAGTGTTTGTTTGTGTAGGTGGTGAATGAAATGGTGTTGTGGGGGTTCACTGAGACGGAAAGGCAAAGCGAAAAGAATAACTGCTGACTCCTCATAGTGGGATGTCTTTTCTGGTACAATTCTCGCATTTTCACCGCATTTACGGCATGCTGAGAAATTGCCCATGGCGAGTCGTGTCTGAAAAATCTAGTGAACCATATTGTTGAGGTGTGCTGTCAAAGTAGTCGTGCGACCGCAGTCAACCCACGCACTGCTACCAGCTGTCTGGTGGCGTAAGCCTTGTTGACGGCGCTTGCTTTTGGGGAAAGGCGCCGTCTTTGGGAAACCAAAAAAAAAAAAAACGACCGTCAACAAGATGAACGATTTTCATGGCTGCCATGTGCACATCAGTTCGTCTCCCTTCTCACCCTTTTAACTCTGAATAGCGCGAGGCCGAGAATCTATTCATCGCTTATGCATACATCGCGTTGAACGTGGGGCAAACGCAGTAAAACCTGTCAGTTGTCCTCATCACTATCCACAACTTCCAGACGAACGGTGGCAGCCCACACAGCGAACTCGTCAAATGTAACTGCCCCACGGCCATCACTGTCGATAGCCTCGAATATTTTGTCTGGATCAGAAACTATAACGCCCCATTTTCGCATGAGCGGCACTGCTTTCTTGAACTCTTTGGCGTCCACGACTAAGTCGCCTTTGGTGTCCACCTTGTCGAACATGTACGTCAGCTCGTAGTAGTCCCACAAATATGAAAGAAAAAGACGGAACTGCATGAATTCCAGCTTGTCATCGTTGCCGAAGCTCACGCCGCGCGCCGCGCTACAAGCCTTGTTGAACGCCCTTTTCACTATGTCGTACGACCGAGTGGTGTACTGATCGAGGTCAATGTGTTTGCGGCAACCGTCATAAGTCTCCTGCAAAGACAAAGACCCACCTTTGGACTCGTTGAACTGTTCGAAAAGCTGAATGCGTCGTTCTTTGTCTGCGCCGCCTTGTCTACGTGGCAGTTTGGCGAGAAGACTCTCGGGGGTGTGCTTGGACGCGCCACCCGTTTTTGCAGATGAGTTGGACGCACCGCTTCCCATGACGCTTTCTGACCTTCGGAGCTGAGGCGCGCCAATTGAGAGGGGTGGGAGGGGGCGGGTTGGTGTCGGGTTGTGCGGTGGGTGGAGGGGGGGGTGGCGGTTCGTCGCGTGCGGCGCTTGGGGGCTGGGGCCGTCGGTGGCGGTGCGCGGGTGCGCGGCGCCGCAAATCGCGAGCCACCGGGCCGCAGTGGGGAACGCGACCATGGCGTCGCCGACCGCCCGGCGTCACAACACGCAGCCCATTCAGTCAACATGTGCGTTTGCCCCCGCGGTGCCACGCCGTCTTTCCTGGAACCCCTGTTACGCAGAGACGCTTCGTCCACCGCGGGAGGGGCGAGGGACCCCCACCGCCCACCCCGCCCCCGGAAACCGCCAGCCCGCGAAGCAGCTCCCGCAGAACGCAAGCGCCCCCCGCCACCCCACCCATCCCTCACACACAGACCAACCGCCAAGCCCACACTCATCCATCACCGCAGTATCGTTTACTCACGCACCCGGACCACCATCATCCCCTGCCAAACCAAAATGGGCGGCGGCGGCTCCAAGAGTAAGGACGCAAAATCTGCGCCACGCACTGCCCCCGCGAAGCAGAAGGCTTCCATTACGTCCTCCGACCGGGCAAAGTTGCAGCTGAAGATGCAGCGTGATGAGCTGAGCGCAGCCATTCGCAAGTACGAACGGGCCGAGGCGCTCGAGCACGAGAAAGCGAAGGAACTCCTAAAGGCGGGCAACAAGCGTAAGGCCTTGTACTGCCTGAAGCGTGAGAAGGCTCAGGCGAACCAGGTAACCACCGTGACCGCTCTCCTTGACAACGTGCAGTCACTGCTCGACACGCTGCAGTTCCAGGAAGTCGAGGTACAGGTAATGGAGGCACTCAAGAGCGGCAAAAACGAGTTGGTGCGTCTCAACAAAATGCTCAACATTGACGACATTGAAAAACTCATGGATGAGACGGCTGAGTCTATTGAGCAAGCGCAGGAAATCGACGCCGTGCTTAAGCAAAAGCTTGGGGACGACGTGGACGACGAGGAGCTGTTGGCCGAGCTGCGCCAACAGATGGATAGCAGTGCTCCTCAAAAGCTACCTTCCGCTGAACAAAAAGCCGCTTCCGACCTCGCCAACGCCACTGTCCCCTCGCACCCTGTCGGCACCGGCTTAAAGAAAAAGAAAGAGGAGTCGTCCGAGGAAGACTCGCCGGCAATGGTGGCCGCCTGATCTTTGTGGAAAATGAGCCTTTCGGCTTCATTGTCGCTTTCATTTCGTTTGACCACTCTGTTCATAGCTTCCGTTGTTTTCCTTCCGCCTGTGCCAACAGCAAGCCTACGTAGACCTGCGTGGTGGCGGCGCACCGACCGCCCGCGGTCGCGTCGCCAATCCGTTATGCACGAAGTTGCAGTTGTCCCACCACCGGTAACTCGAACACTGTGAGACGTACCTCGTTGCTCCCCCTCACACATCAGAAAGCGCGACGCGCATTTCTAAGCCGTCTGTCCAGCACACACTTCTCTCCTTGATCTTTTCTTGTTCACCTGCCCCACCTTTGCGGGTGCACACGCACTGTTTTTTTCTTCAGCTAGTTAGCCCGTCTCGTTAGCGTACCTGTGCTTGTGCGGCCCTCAGTATCACAGTCACCACCAAAGCAAAAGAACAGCCACCCAACGATGGAGACCAAAACCAAAGAACCTGAGGGCCCATGCAACCAGCAGTATGTGCGCCAGTACACCCAGTCGCTTAATTACCCGATTGAGAAGACGTCTGATATGTCGGAGGAGATGCGAGTTGAGTGCAAGGAAATCGTAGTCAACGCGCTGGAGAAGTTCGAAGATGACTATGACCAAGCCGCCAAGCACACCAAGGAGCAGATGGACAAGAAGTACGGCCCATCGTGGCACTGCGTCATTGGAGAAGGCTTTGGATTTGAAATCACGTACGAGCTGAAGCATCTGATGTTCATGTTCCACCGCGGCAACCTGGCGATTGTTATTTTCAAAGGCCTGTAGTGTGTATGTGTGTGGTCCGAATGTAAATACTACTGTTGTCGCGGCTGACGATTGTTACTCTCAAGCCGCTATCAAAGGGCTTCGAATGCCCTCTGACAGAAAAGTCCAAGTGCATCAAGCCGGTAACCAATTATGTACAGTTGCCCACGTCAACTTTCCGCGCATGGTGACCGCTGTGGACAAGAACCCCTCGGATCCGCTGGTCGGTGTCTGGGAATTGTCTGCGCGACTGTAGGCACTCACAGTACATTGGGGCTTTGTTCGCTCCGTTCGCTCTCTTTTCTGTAGCTCGTACAACCGGTGCCACGTTTCTCACGTTGGCTACAAACAGCACTGCGGACGCGGTGATGCCTCCGCCGCTCACTGGCATCGCTTGCTTCTCCTTGCTATTCATTCTTCTTCCTCACACGCCTCCCCCTATCTTTCTTCACGCGAACCTGCACAGTATCCACACAACGTCACAATTCGTTTTTCTCTACGCACCATGGCAAAGGAATGGCTTATTTTTGCCCTCGGGACGAACAACTGGCAAGGCCCAGGTCAGTTTGCCCCAGGCTCGGGTATCTTGCATCAAGGACAGCATATTGCCATGAACGAGTTGCCCAACTGCCACTGTTACTCTATCTGGCCGTCTGACATCCAAAAAACTCCCAAAGACCGCGACGACTACCGAGTTTATGAGATTCCACACCCCATCCCCATTTGCGAGAGTGTTGGACCCCAGAGCAGCAAACGGTGGCACTCCATGTCTGATGAGGAGGTGAAGAGCTACTGTGACAACCTGCACAAGCAAGTTTCCGACTACATTGATTTCATCGAGCGCAAGCATGGCAAGCCGATCAACTTGTTCTTGGCTCACCACTGTTTCATGAACCCCGTGATCATGTCTCAGATCAATGATGAGCGCGCTGCCAGCGGTAAAAGCCGCGTGCCTCTTGTGGTCTTCGCCCACGGAACGGCCCTGAAAATGTACCAGAACGAGATCAACAAGCTTGATGAGTTCCCGATGAAGTACTACAACTGGATTCGTGGAGAAAGGAAGATCTTTGAGAACGCGGATCACGTGGCGGGCGTCTTCGCTGTTTCAAAGCCTCAGAAGGACACATTTGAGTCTCTCTTCCCTAACTTTCCCAGTGACCGTGTTGCTGTCACGCCGTGCGGGTACAACCAACTTGTTTTCCACCCAATAGCGGGCATGACACGCCAGCAGGCGTTTGGTGGTATGGGACAGTTGCTGTACGATGGGTTTGATGACGACGCCTGCGGTATCCCCGGCGTCAAGGGAGATGCGCCCGTGCCTAACATCGATGAGTACAAGCAGATTGTCGTCTTCTGCGGTCGTTTTGCCGACTGGAAGCGTGTTGACTCTGTCCTCAAGGCTGCTGCCAAGTGGGAAAAAGAGTCTCCCTCAACCCTCACTCTCATCGTCGGTGGTGGCTCGCATGAGGCTCGCAAGACATGCGTTGATCTAGCTTACAAAGACCTTAAGCTCCAGCACACTTTCTTCCTGGGCCCTCAGAGCCAGCCTGATTTGGCTAACATCTACACAGTTGCTGACGTTGGCGTGTTCCCCAGCAAAGATGAGCCGTTTGGCCTCGTGTTCATCGAGTGCATGGGGTGTGGCACGCCTGTCATTGGCGCAAAATCTGGCGGGCCTCTGGACTTTGTGAAGGAGGACGTGGGCACTCTTGTCAATGAAGGCACAAACGAGGAGATCGCTGACCACGTTTACCACGCTGTCCAGCAGGCACTCAAGGAAGACTGGAAGAAAGTCAAAGGACCCGTGTGTGAGAAGTACGCATTGGAAAAGTTCAGCCTCACATCACAGGCTGACCTCATGCTCCAGTTTGTGCAGTCTCACTTCACCGTCGAGCCAGCCAAAGTGTAAAGGCTGCTGGTTCTACAGTACCCACCTCCCAAACACAACAAAACAAACACATACGTAGACGGTGCTCCACGGAAAGGCTTGGCCAACCACCAGGATAAAGGACCGAGAACTATCTTCAGAAAAAACAGTAAAACCCCAAAGTATCCAAAACCGAACAAACATGCCAGGAGAGAGCGAGAACAGGAAACAGTAAACCGCGGGCAGCGACACCAGTTTGTATACTTCTGTGGCGCTGGTCGATTGTGCCATGCACGGCAATCCTCGCCCCTCTCATCTTTTGCCGTCTCTTTTGTTTTGTGGCACCTGACTCTTCTCTTTCGTTTTATTCTGCGTAACGTGGTATGCTCAGTGCGTTCATCCGTTTGGAGCGTATTGGGTGTCCTACTTTACGACGCGTGAAAGCCTTCGCACCACAACCTAGCCATCTTCTGAGCACGCGTGCCATGCTCAACATCCTTTGCCACTTTTGCGTTGCAGGTTTTTTCGCCGAACACATGACCACTTACACAATGGCCAACAGTTCGCGCGCCTTGCGATGGCCCTTCTCCGTGCTCCCCCTGGCTGGTTTACGACCGCAGCCCCTCATTGACACACAGAACCTCGCCAAACCTTCCTCCTCCGCTTCCTTTTCTCCTGTTGCGCCTTCGTCGTGTGCCTCACTGGTGCACGTGCTGGATAATCCTGACTTCGTTAATGACGTGCGCAGATGAAACTTATCAGTAAAATCATTCTTGGCACCACAGGTGTCACGGTGTTTGCCGGCACCGCGTATGTCTGTGCGATCACGTTGGCCCCACCCCCAACCTACGATGTCACCAACACTGACCGGCTCCGAAGCTATGACAGGCTTGCCGTGAACAACGCATATGAGAAGCAAACAAAGAGCCAGGAGTTCTACCTTGGCTTGAACCGGTGGCGGCGCAAGATGCTGAAGGACGAGGGGGCTCTACAAGGCCGCGTCCTGGAGATCGGTGCAGGGTGTGCGAGTAACTTGCCGTACTACCCCCAGTGCGCCTTCACAGACGACGCTGATGTGCACGATTTCCTCCAGACAAGGCGTCTCAAATCTGCGACGGGTAGTACTGGAGTGGAAAACCGCGACAGCTACATCTTGGAGAAGATGCGCAAAAGCTACCCCTGCACGGAGATCGTGCTCTGTGACCGTGCACCTGGCATGGTGGAGTCCTGTGTGCAAAAAATTCAAGCTCGACTTGGGTACACACCGTTTCGGTATCCTGACTATGATCTTGAAGGACTGCGCGCTGCGCTCAAGTCGCGAACAAAGGACACTGAGGAGCCTGGGGCAGGCAACTTGCGCCGCCGCAAAGCCGTACACAGCGACGGTAGCATCCAAGAAATCCTCGTCACATCGCTTACAGAGGATGAGGAAAAGCAATTTCTCGACACCGACGCTCAAGGAGGTCATGCCAATGTGGCTCCCATTTTAAAAGACTTTCGTCCTGGCGACAACCTGCCTTTGCTGTCGAAGAGAGGGAGAGAAGAAGTTGCCAACCGCCAGCAGGAGATCACCAGCTTCGGAGCTTTCCGCGACCGCCTCCTCCATGCGCTGGAGCTCGAAACGCGGAGTGTAATCGACCGACGTGAGCCGCGCATGGACACCAAGGAGGATGGCGAGGGCCGCACCAAGCGTCCCGCGAAGGAGAAGCCCACTCACGGGACAGCCGAGTCTCTTGAAAGCGTGCTGAAGAACTGCGGTAACGTGGATGAGCCCGGAAAACACCCCCTCTTTTCGGTTGCCAACTATGCTGCTGAGCAGCTTCCGTTTCCAGACAACAGCTTTGACACAGTCGTAGAGACTTTTGGCCTCTGCAGCTACGACGACCCTGTGCGTGCCCTGCGTGAAATGTCGCGTGTGTGTAAGCCGAGCGGGAAACTCCTGCTTATCGAGCACGGGCGGGGGAACACCTCCCGGGTGAATAACCACCTCGACAAGTGGGCTCCCCGTCATGCCAAATCGTGGGGATGCTGGTGGAACCGCGACATTCGGCGTATCATCCGTCTGAGTGGTCTTTCGGTGGAGAAGTGGGAGTCGAAACACTTTGGAACGTCACACTACATCATCGCGAAGCCCTTCAAAACCATGGACGAGTGGGACGCATACGCCCGCTCTGCGAAACAGCACGGGTAGTTCGACCCACTTGGATTACACCGCAACCAGTCACACACCTCAATGCGCAAGCGACAAGTACACTCAGAGAGGAGAGAGAGAGTAAATATTACTGTGTTACAAGTGCCATTGGAAGTTGGCCGTCATGCGGCCGGCACCACCACGATCGCGCCTTTTTGAAGTCTTGTAAGTTTTTCCCCCTTCCCTTTCGCTAGTCACACTCACTCATTATCCCCGTTCACCCGATACTCAATGTTATTCTTTCCGCCGGCGCTTTGGCCCGCACACCCGTGCACGTTTGCCCGTGTGCAAACACAAGCATTGCACTTGCTTCTCCGGTTGTGCTTTTCGTGCCGTTGTACAAGGGGGGACTCACCGCCCCGTCGGAACAGGAACACAAGCGTTCTGCTTCAACGGTCTGCAGTCACTCACTGTGGATTAAAATACAAATCACATTGCACCTTTTATTTTTCTCGGTACTTTTGCGCTATGATCACCTCTCATCACCTGTCTGCCCTCCCTACTACCACCTGCACAGCACGCCCGCGTGCACACGACGCACCCAGGAGACATACACTGAAATCCCAAAAGTATCAAAACACAAAGGAAACGTGAACCGGTAACTTATCGAAAATCAAAAAAAAAAACTCATTCAACCACAACAGCTCTGCTATTTCCTATCTGGACAAACGTGGGCGCGTCTGGTGTGCACTATCGTTTTTTTCTCCCCCAGGACACACATGGCTGTTGCACTTCCCCACTCATCGGACAGGGGGATTCTTCTTCAGTACGTGCGCACACTTTGTGACTCATCGGTTTCGCACCTACACGTGTCAGATCCAGAGAAGCGGGCCGTCGAGGAAGCGTGCGACACTGTTCTCAACGACCTCGCAGCACTGCGACTTTTTTTCACTAACTCTCCAACGGCGCTGTCAGATGGTGCGCAGCCAGTGGGGGCGAGCGACGGCCGGGAAGACGACTACGTCCCCGACCCCGGGCGAAGCCATTTTCCTTCGCTGACAAAAACATCCATCACGTATGTCATGGCACAGCGTGAGCCACGTAGTTTCTTTCATTCACTCAGCGCAGAACTCGAAGCAGCCGCGCGTGCACTCGCCGCGGCAAAGACAGCACTACGAGCACTGAGCCAGTCACGTTGCTGCATTTTGACGGCGGATGTCACGCGGCTGAAAACGTTTGTGCAATCGGTCAATCGGCGCGGCATTACCAGATCCCTCGTCACGAGAGTGGGAATGCATGACGCACGACACGATGTCTGCACCGAAACCGCGCAACCGGAGGCGGAGCCGACTAGTGTGGGCTCACAGGGTGCGGACGCCTCAGACGGAGAACCGTCTGTGACCGAGAAGCTTCTCTCTATCCCCGACGCGTGCATCCCCTCGGACGCGGTGAAAGAAAGCTATGCGGCTTTTTTGCAGGGGTGCACCGCGGTCAGCGGATGGGTTGAAGATCTGCTGAAGTGGGTGAATCACGTGGATGACGTGCCGAAAGCCGGAACATTTCAAGTTGAGCAACCAGAGCCTGCAGCGGAAAGCAGTACCACCACGTCAACCGTGGCAGAAGGGGTGTCGACAGCGAGTGCGGCATCCGCTCAGCCCCCCAAACCGCGGACACGGACGGTGCAAGTCAAACGGTACGAGATCAATGACGTGTGGCACATTTTCGGTCCACTTCACGAGCAGGCGCAGCTGTTTTTCATCTCCGACTACACGACCTACGACGCCCGGCTGCAGTGCCGCTTGCTGAACCCCGACTACTACGTTGCTTTGGCAGGACTCATCGACGAAATTGCTTACGAGGTTCGCCACATGGAGATTCGCGCAGCGGGCATGGCTGTGGACTACAGCGCACTCTCTCCTTACGGCGTATTTCAGCACAACGGCTACTCTGCGCAACGAAACGGCAGTGGCGGTGACGGCAGTGCCACCTTGGTATTTCGTCCGCCCATTAGCGCGTTCAGGGCTCTTCGCGGTGAGTTGGCACTGTACTTGAGCTTCTGTGTTTACGAAGATGACCTGACGTCACTCGTGTACTATCAGCGTCTGTACACCAACTTCGTCACCAACGCGCAGGAAATTGTCCGTGCTGTTCGTGAACTGCCCAAACCACCTCACACGGCACCCGACCCTGCCCCTGGTGCGGCTGCACAACCTCCGGCCACCACCAACACAGACGTACCAACACACTTGATGACGAACACCTTCCGCGAGCTACAGGTAGACCACTCCGATCGCACCACCATCACCACCACAGAGCCAGAGGCATACGGGAACTGGAGCCAGAGCCCCGAGCTGCGCGCTATTCTGATCTCACGCTTCGAGTCTTTTGTGGAATTGAGGGAGCGCGTGCACTACCTCAAGAAGGGTTTAGAAAACGATATCAAGCAGAAGAATCGCACACACAACTACCTACCTGCCAAAGCGGCGGTGATGAAGGAGAGCACACGTGAGGTGACACAGCTGGAGCTCGACCTCAATGCGCTCGACCAGAAGCTGGATACTCAAAAGAAGGGAGGGCTCTGGGATGTGGCAAAGGCTTCCTGGCAGGCTCTCGCCGACATAGCCACGTGCAAAGCAGAGGTCGACCCTTACGCAGGCCTGCGCCGCCTCGACGCCACCACAGCAGATCAGGTGGCGCCGCGCAAGACGTCCCCACTCTGCGCACAGAAGCGTCTTCTGCTTGCCCAGGTTCAGCGTCTTTGGAAGGTTGTAGAAATCCAAGCCTCTCAGCTTGAGTCGACGTACCCCACTCTCTTCGATCGCGGCGCGAAAGAAAAGCTTCTTCGACGCGTGAACGAGCTTATCGACAAGGCAGCGTCGCGGAGTGTGGTTTTCGACTCCTCATAGTCTTCCTCTGACGCTGCTAGCCCGCCCCTCACACCGTATCGCTGGAGATGAAATGATCGCATTCGGGTGACTGCCCCGAACGTGCTTCCACACTTGCTTACTATTGATCCACTTCGAGTAGTATTGCGCTGCCGACCGTATTTTTTTTTTTTACTCGACGTGCAACCAAATACACAGCCTTTGCGTGACTCCTATTGCTTTCACTGAGCTGCAGTTTTCGCGGTCGGCCCAGAAATTGGACTGAACCTATAGGCACACTTTGCGAGCAGACACATGCGCCCGTGGAACCGCGCAGCGCTCACCCAGAACGCTTGGCGTCGCTCCTGATGTTGCGGTAGCAGGTACACAACCCTTGTGTAGGTGTGTGTGCGGACTTCTTTGTTGACATGACGGCCGGATTTCTCACCACCACAGCTGGGCCACACCTCTCACAATTACTCTGTTTCGGATCTTCTTCCTCTCTCTCTCTCTCTCTTCTCCATGCAGTGCACAGTACGTGGCACACATTTATCGAACGGCTTAGCTACGCGCGAACCGCCCGGCTTTGCCATCCTCTCTCTCTTTTTCCAACCTTCCACAATAAGTGTACCATTACGGAGCTTGTGTTCTCAGGGCACACACACAGACACAACATATCTGTCCCACGGACTCTCAACGACATGGATTTCCCCAGCCTGGAAGGTTTTGAAGAGTTTTTTGTAGACGGAGTGATTAACCCCGCAGTAGCAAGCTCTGATTACAGAGCAAATACAAAACTCTACCGTCAGCTGACGGAGCGCGTGTTCGCGTTGCACGAGCCCTCTAAACCAGAATTTGACCTCGTGTTTCTCCACGGGATTGGCAGCGATGAGTTTCACTGCTGGAGTACACCAAAAGGGCTGCTTTGGCCGGCTGACTTTATTCCTCAGGATTTTCCAACGGCCCGCGTGCTGACCGTCGGCTACGAGCACTCTCTCTGGAACTGGAAGACCCTCGAGAAGAAGGATGCCCCCAAGCAGAATCCTCCGTCAGTGGCCCCGACGCCCGCTCAGGAGGGCTCGTTTTCCAGGGCATGGGAAAGCTTCTCCGATACTGTGGAGTCGTCTCTTGCTTCATGGTGGAGCAAATCCGGCGAAAACGACGCAGCCTCAGCGAAGGAGCTCACCAGCGGCGCCGGCCGTGCCCCCGCCGCGAACCCGGCCGCTACAGTGGACAACACAGGCGGTGGGTCTGATTCGACTTCGTTGCTCGAGATCCTGATGAGCGCGTCGAGCGCACCGACAGAGACAGCGCTGTTGTCGCCTGTTGGGGCTGCCGCACAGGGATCTGAGTCTCTTCAACGAGTGGCTGCGGACGTGGCGTCTCGCTTGCTCTCGCCCAGCGTCGGCGTGGGGCAACGACCTGTCGTGTTCGTGGTGCATTCAATGGGAGGGCTTGTGACAAAGAAGATGCTCGTGTCTCTCTATCAAATGATCGCTAACGCCCCGCCTCCACTGCCGGACCGGCTACCTGAACCCATTGACTCCATCGTGAACGGCTGTGGAGCGGATCTCCGCAAGTCCGCCACGCCAGAAGCTTACAGCGACTGTCTCAACCACGCGAGCATGCTACTGAGTACTGTCCGTGGCGTCGTGTTCTACTGCACGCCGCACTTCGGCTCTGGTCTTGCGAGCGTCATTACCGGCCTGCAGCGGTACTATCAGTCAATCGGTGGCTTGACCCCGACACACGTCGTCACTGGCCTCGGCGATCACAACAAGGACGAACTGAAGGCTCTAAACACACAGTTCGTCGAACTCATCGAGCGGCTTCAGGAGAGCCGTGGCGGCGACGATCTGCTCACAAAGTATCGCGGCACCGGCAGGGAGTCTCTGTCCGAGCAAGTGACGGCAAATCCCCCAGGCCTCGCGCTGCTTTCGTTCGGTGAGACACGAAAGTTGAACAACCTGGTGCGTGTTGTGGAGCCCGAATCAGCCAACCCCGTTCCTGACGACCCGCGTTTTCCATTCCACCTCATCGATGGCGACCACGGCAGCGTAAATCGACCGGACACGAAGACTTCACCAGCCTACTCACTCCTGTACGGCTTTCTCGACCGACTTCAACAGCGCGGCCGTCTACGGTTGGACTTTGTTGAGACCCCGGCACTCAACGCAGTACCAGATGCCGCCGCGAACACTGCTGGACAACCCACCACAGATATCAGTCCTCGAGAGGGCACCTCACCCGCGGAAGCGGCGAACGCAGCGAGTCTGGATGAGCTCTGGGATCAGTGTTTTCGCGACCCCGACGCGGTTACCCCTGACACGCCGAGGACGACCGCTGGCCCCGCGCCGTCGTCGTCCGAGCTGTCGGACGGAAAACGGCATCACAACGAGGCTGCTCTGTCCGCCCGCGTACTGCAGAGCGAGCGGGAGAGACTGCACGGCGCGCTCACGCGATTTTTTGGTCGTGCCTCGCCACCTGAACTAGATGGCGTGCTGCGGCTCTCCGCCGACATGCTCACACTGTTTCGGCGCCTCCAAGATGCGCTCATGCACGCACCTCCCTTGTCTACTCCATCTGGCATGGTCGACCGCACCTCGGTGCGCTACGCTGTACTAGAATCCTTCAACACTCCTCTGCTTCTTGCCGTGCACTGGACACGGTGGGTGTCACTGATGATCGAACGCTTCGCGCTTCAGCAAAGGGAGCGGCACATCATCGTGCTCGAGTCAATGCCTGAATGGGAAGCCGTGCAGACCGACAGCACCGTCGTGCCTCACCTATACACGTCTGAAGTTGAAGAGATCCACACGATACAGGTCCAGATCTCCACGTTGCAGAGCGAGTGGGAGGGCTTTCGGCGCTACGCGATCCTTCACGTCAGAACACTCATCGCAGGTGGGACTGTGTCAGGGACGAGCCGAACTGCCCCCGACAGCACAGCAAACAAGTCTGATGCCTTTGAGCTCTTGTCAAATCAGTCGTTGACGACGCTGTTCTTCTCCAAGACTGTCCGCTCAGCTATCTCCCATTCGCTCCATGACGGCGGCTTCTTCTCCAGCCTCCTGTCACACTACATGGGCAGTGCCGTGGGTCTCGGGGTATCGCCTCTCTCTCTGACCACCCCTGCTGTCGTGAAGGGTGTCCCGCACCTGAGTGCGCTGGAGCGGCTTGTGCAGGAGCGGGACTACGCGTTGTCGCTGATTTTTGGAAACATGGCATCGACCAGCTCCTCTCTCCTGAAGCCTTCCACCGCTGATGACATCAGAAGCACCGCTGCCACCCGTCGACTGAGTACCCTTGCTCTCACGCCTGAGCAGCTCACGACGGTGGCAGCCCCCCTTCTCGCCATTGCTCCGTTTTTGACGGGCTGCGTTGCGAGCACGTTCCGCCGCGACCTGTGGGGAAACAGCCGTGGTGATGCTGCGTCAGCGTATCTGTCGCAGTCCCTCACTAGCCTGGCGGCGTGCCAACGGGCGCTGGAAAAACAATATCGCTTCGCGCGAGAAGGTGCCGTGCGCCAGCGCGGTGCCGCAGAGAAGGACAGCCGGGAGTCATGGTGGCCCAATAAGATGGGTGGGAGGAGCAAGTCTCAGCTTCAGGAGGACATCGATGCCCTTGACGGTGCGTTCGCAACGTATGCAACTCTCTCGGCAGCGGTGGAGCTGGGGGTGCACGTACTCCTTGTCCTGGAATACATGAATGAAGCGGAAGAAGCGGCTGCAACCCGCCAACCCTCCTCCACCTTGTCCAGCTCCAGTTCGCCAAGACTCACCGCCGCGCTGGGTGTGCTCACCAATGCAGTGTGTGCTGCACAACTGAGCTATGAGCACCTTGAGCGAGTCACTCGTCGCGACGCCGCTGCCGCGGAAATGTCGAAGCCGTTTACAAAGCCCACCGACAAGGCTCACGCTCAAGAACAGCACAGGGCAACCGCAACCACCGCAGGTGGTACTTACTCGCAAGCAGGCGTGGCCGCCGGAGGGGATACCATGAAGAACATGGACATCCTGGAGACTGCCAAGGAAACCTTCAGGGAAGCCATGTCAAAGCTGCTGAAGGATATGGAGAAGCGAGGCAAAGGCGGTGGGGTCAACCCCGCAGTAGCCACTGCCACGCATGGCAGGATGACAGAGCGAGAGGAGAAAAACCCCAGCAGTGCTGCAACGGTGGCATCCGGAGAGTCAGTGCCTGCGTCCACTGCAGACACCGAAGGCAGCCCTCGCAGTGTGCTCCCGTGGTCGCCTAAAGCTGCTAGTGGAAGCACTGTCGTGACGCTTCTTATCAACTCTGTCATCAGCGCTTGGGAAACTGTACGACGCGGTGTCGATAAGCCCCCCACGGCGGTGTTCTTTGCACACAGTGTGATGGTCGCCTGGTGGGCTGCCGAGGAACAAGTCGCCGCTGTCGGGGCTCGACACGGCGACAGCGCGCTCTTGGCACAGCTTCAACGGCGGCGCAAGGCACCAAAGACACCCTCAGTCGTTCTAGACTCCCTCAAGGCAGCAGCCGTCGGAGGTGGACCGGGAGGCGAGAAGGTCACATCGTCTCCTCCCACGGTCCTGGTTGGCCACAAGGATGCAACACTGGCGCTTTTACAGAATGTTGACCACAGCGTCAGCAGTGCGTGGCTGGCTCAACGTGGCGTGACGGTGGAGCAGACAACGCTGCAGGCCTCTTTCGCCGAGCAGCAGCGACGGCTACAACCATGTCTGTCACCCGCCGACGGCGGAGGTGCCGTGGACACCAGCAGCACACCTGACCCGCTGCGCACGGCGTCGTCTTCTGTGCTGTCTCTACCACCCATCTCCCCATTTGTCATTCGTGCGGTGCAGCTCGACAAGTGCAACTCACTGGCACAGTGCCTACAGGGCAATCGGTTCTTCCTGCGACTGCGGACTTCGCCTGACGCTGCCCATGCCTACTCTACGGTGCTGCGCCACGAGAGGGTTCCCAGCAGCGCTCTCTACCGTCACGCGGCTGTTGGCCTCGCCTGGATTCACCTTCACCGCGTCACTTGCGCAGCAATGGAGATCGCGGTCACCGACGGCACTCCAGACCTTCATCGTTTACCACACACGCCGCTGAGTGACCGTTGTGCGGTGACGGCGGCCATGGGCGGAAGCACACTGCGCAATCACGGCTCCGTTCAGCTCGGCGCTGTGGACCCACTCTCGGCGCATGCAGCCCCGGTTAACTTCTTGTCGTTTTACAAGCGAGGCTGGCAGACGGCCGCCATTGGCGAGCGCCTGGCCCCACCGTCCGGACTCCACACTCGCGAACAGCTTATCGAAGGCGACCAGGTGGCGACCCCGGCGTGGACAGCGGCCCAGGACGCTCGCGCGCACGGGCTCTTTGGTCGCTCCAGGTCCGAGGTGGCTGCGGCTCACCGCGCGATGCAGTCCGCCCTCGAGGAGCACCTCTGTCTGAGCCAGCACTACTTCAACGAGGTGCTGCAATCGGACCCCACCAATCCCGGCGCCTTGTGTGGTGCGGGTCGCCTCTGCAGCTTGGTTCTCCCCGACACGCAGGTGAGCCGCCATCGACTGCCTTTGCCGTCACAGCCGCATTTCAACCCCGGGGCACCTCTGCTGGACGCTCAAAGAACAGACCCACCGTTGCGGCCGACGTCCGCGCACTCCGCTACTCTGCGCGAGAGCATTCAGTACTTCCGCGCCGCACTGAGCGGCGTGGCGATGCCCTCGCCAGACGAGGCCACAACAGACTCAGGCGAGCCCTTTGCAGACATGACCAACGTTTTCCGCTCGTACGCCGCGAACTGGCTTGGTGACCACGTGCGTCCAGGGGCGGAAGACTACGCCTTCTTTTCTCCTGCCTTTGACGGCACAACGCGGGCTGACGGACAGACCGAATCCCGCGCCGCCACCCGGCGTCAGCGGTTTGATGCCTCGTGCACGGAGGCAGCCGATTGGTACCGCCGGGCGATACGTATCAACGGCTTCAACGACTGGGCGTTGTGCAACCTTGGCGTGCTGCAGGTGCAGTCACATGTCAACAGCAACAGCGGCAGTGACACCGACACAATCCAGGGCATTGACCTATTGGAGAAGGCGCTTCAACTGAACCCGACTAACCAGTGGGCCCTCTGGACACTCAGCCAGAGCAGTCCTCATCTGGCTCGTCGACAGGAGTGTCGCACGATGCTTCGACGGTTGCTGACGACGTCATTTCGCTCTACCTTCCTCTAACTTCCTCTTTCACAGAGCCCACATCCTTTTTTCTTCTTCTTTCTTCGCCGCCGCTTGTCCACCCTGATGTGCTGTTTTTTCCCTCTCCACGCACGTCGCTGGCCCTGCACCGCGCCCACGAAAAAAAAAAATGTCACCGCGGGGAAAAACTCCGAGAAGGCGTCTCTCGTCGCCGCACACTACTGTGCGCCACCAACTGCGCCGCCGGTACCTATCTGGCTCACTCCACAAATCACCACGTCTAACCCCAACACACACACACACACACACACACTGCTTTCATCGTTTCCTCACCCCCACTGAATTCTAGCACTAGCGAAAACCCGTGCTTTTTCCTTTCTCCGCAGTCTCCGTCCCATTTTTCTTCTTTCGAGGATTTCTCAAACGTTATTTATAGAATACCGACAACTGACACATACACACGCACACACACACCGGCGTCTTGCTCACCCTGCCGTTGCCAGCGAAACGAGGCCTGGACCAACAGGGCAGTTTCTCGGCTGCGCGTCATGTCAACGAGCTCAGAAAAGCCGGCGCACGGCGCACTGGCGCCTCCTTCCCCGTCGCCGCCCCAGGCGGACGATCACCACGATGAACTCGCCACACCCGAACGCGGATCGTTGACGCCCGTCACACCCGCCAGTACCGCAGAGAGGTGCGAACCCTCGGCTACACGGCCCGGTTCCCCTCCCGCTCCGATCTCTTCCTCGCCCCCGCGCCAGCGCTCTACCTCGTCCATCGGCGTGGACGACCGCGCCGGCTCGGCGGCTCGTGTGAACGTGGATGACTTGTTTCAGAATGTGGATGAGCGCACCAATACAGCGGCTTCGCGCACGGGCTGGGCGCCCTCCCACGGAGGCGACGGCGTTGACCCGGAAGAGGGCCTGGATGACCAGGAGGACCCGCCGTACCCCACCGAAGACCCTGTGCCGCCCACCACGAAGCCTTCCGACGAGACGCACCACCTGATGGACACGCCACAGAAGGTGCTGACTGTTATTGAGCGCAGTGATGGGCGAAATGTGTCAGGGCTGGGGAGGGAAACGAGCAGCGTCTCCGCCTCAAGTGAGCCCGCCAACGAGCCGCCCGCGGTGGCCCACGCCGGCCGCACCGGAACCGCTTCCGGGGCAAGCCCCATTCTCCACTCACCCACCGCACACCGCGCGGCTGAGCAGCCGCCGGAAGGGGATGAGGAGGAGCTGGACGCCGCAGGCCACAGCCCCGTTCCTGCCCACTCGTCTCCTTTGTCCGGTGGTGCCGTCAGTGGGGCAGGACGACCGCCCGTGCACGGGTTTGCCGGCCCGGGCGCGGTGACGCCCCGCGGTGACTACGCCGCTGGCATGAACCGATCTGGACGCACCACGCCACACCAGCGCGCTCTCGTGCCGCAGTACAACGCCGCTGATGCCACCCCGTACTCCGCTGTACGTGGGCGCAGCGTCAGCTCTGAAACCGGCAGC
Organism: Wallacemonas sp. TrypX; assembly: GCA_030849625.1. NCBI lineage: Eukaryota > Euglenozoa > Kinetoplastea > Trypanosomatida > Trypanosomatidae > Wallacemonas > Wallacemonas sp. TrypX. The sequence continues at coordinate 9,003 of JASANP010001158.1, read as the reverse complement.
CAGTCTGGTGCGGGGCGTTACGCCGAGGTGCGCGCGATGCTCATCAAGGCCGAGCGGGACCTCGCCGAACTCCGTGAGGAGTGTGCGCGGCGGGGCATGACAATCCAGCGGCTCGAGGCAGCCCTCGACCGGGAGGAGCAGAATGCCGACGCGATGCGCACGCGGCACGATGACGAGGTGGGTGAGATGAAGGCAGAGCATGAGTCGCAAACGAAACAGCTTCGTGAGCAGCTGCGTGTGATGAAGCTCGTATCCGAAGGGGCTATGGCCGACAAGGCGAAGCTGGTGGAGGAAGGAGAACGCCGGAAACGGGAACTGCTCGCCCTCCTCGACCGCGAGCGGCAGGAGAAGAGCTCCATCATGGCTGAGTACCGCGACCAGACGGAAGCGCTCATCTCGGAGCAAGGCCGCGAAATCACAGGCCTGCGCGCCGCTCTGGAAAAGGTGAAAGCTGAGTTTGAGCAGCTCGCCCAAGACCACGATGATCTCCGCGACGACCGTGACAGCCTCGTTGCACGTCTCGAGGAGGCGCAGCGCCAGTCTGAGAAGGAGCGGGCCGACCAGGCACGCAAGCTGAAGGACATCCAGTCGCAGCTCCAGTCTGACAAGGACGCCCTCCAAGAGCAGCTGAACAACCAACAGGAGACGCAAGTGCGGGAGGCCAATCGCCACAACGAGCGCCAGCAAGAGCTGCTTGACCAGCTTCAGCGGGCGCACGAAAAGGCACAGGCGCTCGAAGAGCAGCATCAACAAACAATGGAAAACCTGCGCCAGCAGCACGCCAAGGAAAAGGGAGCCCTGCATCAGGACCTCGAGGCGTCCAAGGCCAAGGCTGCCAAGGCCGAGGAGGCGCACCGAAAGGAGCTGGACAGGGCCATCAAGGCTGAACAAAAGACGGCAGAGTCACTGCGCCAAGCGCTGGAACAGGCACGCGCAGAGAAGGAAACCGCTATCACCGAGTCCCACCGTCAGAAAGACGACCTCCAGGGCCAGCAGAGGGCGAAGGTCGCCCAGATGCAAGAAAACATCAACAACCTTTCTCGCGACCTTGCTGAGGAGCGCGCGGCGCGCAAGGATGCCGAGGCCGAGTGCGAGGTGCTGCAGTTGCGCGCTGCCAACCAGGAGAAGACGATCGACACTCTGTCCCAAGAGTTGGAGGCTGCGGTGGCTGACCACCGCGCACGAGAGCGCGCCGCCCTCCAAGCCCACGACGCCACTGCGGAGGAGCTGCGCGAAAAGCTGCGCGAGGTGGCTGCGGATCTCACCTACGCCCAGCAGCAGCTCCGGCAGCAGGCCGTGGAGCTTCAGCGTGCGCGTGATGAGGAGGCGGACTGCGCCGCTGAGCTCGACCGCGTCAAGAAGGAGCAGAAGCGCGACGAGCAGGACGCCAAGGAACGGTTTGCCAAGCACGCCGACGCCAGCAACGAACAGAGGCGGCAGCTAGAGGAGGCACTGGAGGCCACCCGCTCACAGAAGAACCAGCTCGAGTCAGAAAACCACCGGCTCGACCGCGCCCTCAAGGACGCGGAAGGCCGCCTGCAGAACACAGTGCGACAGGCTGGCGATGAGCGCCAGGCTCTCGAGGAAACAGCGAAGAAGCTGCAGGAGGCGCGCGTGCAACTAGCGGACACGCAACAGGCGCTTCGCCTTGAGCAGGAACGCGGAGAGGCCCTCGACAATACTATCCGTACCATCCAGCGCCAGCTTGAGGAGGCTCATCAGCAGCTCGAGGAGCTGGGCAATGAGCTCGACAATGCTGACCGCAAGCTGCAAGAGGAGCAGGCTGGGCAGGCCCGTCAGAACAAGGTGAATGAGGGCAAAATGCTGGAGCAAGAGCAACGGCACAAGGCGGAGATGGCTGCACTACGGATGGCTGTGGACCAGGCTCGCGCCGAGACAAACCGCGCCAAGGATGCGCTACTTTCCAAGGATAGCACCGTACAGAGCCTGCGCGAAGAAAATGGCCAGCTGCAGCGCGAAGCCGCACTTCGTGAAAGCACACTGCAAGAAGAGATGGACGATATGCAGGCACAACATGAGCAGGAACTGCAGCGGATGGATGATCTCGTCAACGGACTACGTGCCGACCTCGCCAAGGCACAGAGCATGTGTACCCAATATCAGCGAGAGGTTGCCAACGCCAACCGCGACATGGAAGGCGAAAAATCGGACCTTGAGCTTGCCTTGGAGCAGTCTGAGGCCGCACGCGCCAAACTACAAGAAGATGCCAAATACCGCGAGCAACTCAACCAGGAACTACAGGGCACAGTACGGCTTCTCACGGCTCGCCTCAACGCGAATGAAGATGACAACAAGCGCGTGAAGGACGAGGTTGATGAAGTTAGTCGAAAACTGCAAGATGCTCACACACTGCTAGGTCGTAAAGACGCCGCGATCGCTCAATTGAACGCAAAGCTACGCGCGTACGAAGCACGCGGCGGAACGCTGTAGGAGTGGTGCATGAGCGCAATCCAGGTGTGCATACACACAGAAAACGATAGACATGATACCGACCGTTGCGGAGGAAAGAGTTGGGGACGGTCACTATGACCACCACCACACTCTGCGACTTCCAACAACCACAACAATGAAGAACACCAACGAACCGATGCAAGGCTGTTGGATTACAAGAAGCGTTGCTACGCTTGCCGCGACGGCTGGCCGACGCGGCTACTCCTTTCCCCTCTTGTCTCTCTCACACGCACTTCTATGCCTGAGTGAAATCAGCACGAAGGGTGAGGTGGGTGAACACGCGGAGAGAGTAGAGGGGTGGAGCCAGCTGAGACCCGGCTCCGCCTGCATCCTGCTCTGACTTTGCCTTCCTCTCGCGAGGACCCGGCGCGCGCCACAAAACACACACCCTGACGTACACAGCGAGGAATGAGTTCACGGCTTCTTTCATCATCACTTTTTTCTTCTTTCTCCCCCCTCTTTCTCTCTTGCCTTCGCCCTCTCTGTGTTGTTGACACCTTCCTCCCTCCCCCCACACGGACCGGTGGTGTCTCTTCAGAAGCAATCGTGAAGCGAAGTGGAACGCAGCAGTTGACGACGCGCGCAAAGCAAGCAGCGTTGCCTTTTCCCACTCGGTAGACAAGTGCGTTCTGGCTTGGCCTTTTTCTTTTTCTTTCTTTTTTTTCTTTCTTCCACCTCCTCCCTTTGTCACCCACACGGCTCGAGCAGGTGTCCGTGGGCTGAACAGAGAACAGAAGCTGGCACTGTGCAACAGTGAATCCCAAGTACCGTACCCAGCGGCCATCAGGAACGCCGTGACGGCTCCCTCTATTTGCCGCACCTGAAACCACCTTGACCGTTGGAAGAGGCGCGAAAAAAGGGAAGAAAAAAGAGGAAATCACAGAAGAAGAGTGCCAAGGTCCCTCTGTCCCTCCCTCCTCCCGTTGTGTTCGCTTTTCTTTCCCCTCACTGCGTGTGAGACGAGAAAGAGAAAAAAAAGAAGTGAGCACACACTGAGGTGAACACGCCCATTTCCGCTGTACCGACGAAAACAAAAGCAACAACAACAGCAACGCCAGTCGCGGGACGCGTGCTCTCGGGGACAGGGGTATTTATATATATATTTATATAGACATTCACTTGCAGTCACGCCATGTCCACTGTCGGTCGATTTGAGAACCTCTCTACGCTGGGTCGTGGCACGTACGGGACGGTGTTTATGGGGACTGACATCAATCGTCGCATGGTGTTTGCCTTCAAGCGCATGACGGTCACCAGTGATGATGAGGGCGTGCCGGCCACCGCTATTCGCGAGATTTTCATGCTCAAGGACCTCCGTCACGACAACATCGTCGCGCTGTATGAGACGCTGTTTGATAGTCCCAAAATCACTCTCATCTTTGAGCGTTGTGACTGTGACCTCAAGGACTACGTCGACAAGGAAAGCCATCAAGGACGTCTGCCACCCAATGAGGTGCAGATTGTGTTGAAGCAGCTGCTGAACGGATTGGCTTTCCTCCACTCACACAGCGTGGTGCACCGCGATCTGAAGCTACAGAACATCTTCCTCAACGTGCGCAAGCTCTCTACCATGCAGTTCAACCCGTGGCCCGCCAGCGCGACAGACGGCAATGGGGCAGAGGCGAACGGACACAGTCCAACCCCCGATGGACGGCGTGACGGTGACTCCTTCCCTATCGTCAAGCTGGGTGACTTTGGTCTTGCTCGCGTGGAGAACCTCCCTGTGAAGAAGTACTCGCACGAGGTGGTGACGCTGTGGTATCGCTCGCCGGATGTGCTCATGGGCTCCGCCCTGTACTCTTTTCCAGTGGACATCTGGTCTACTGGCGCCATCTTCTTCGAGATGGTCACCGGCAAGGTGCTGTTCAGAGGGCACAACGAGAACGAGCAGGTCCTCATCATGTTCGAAACACTAGGCTCCCCGACGAAGGAGACATGGCCTTCGTTTGAGACGTACCCGGCCTGGAAGTCCCGTATTGACGCTGTCCGCGAGGTCGCCATGAAAAGAAAACCAGACACGAACAGCAGTGGATCATCGTCTCAGAGTGATCCTGCGAACACGTTGGACCTACCGGAAGAGCTGTGGTTTCCGCAAGGCAAGTTCACCGAACTGATGCGTAGCTCAGGCTTTGAGGCGGTGTGCGGTTCGCGGGGCGTTGACTTGTTGCGACGGTGTCTGCAGTATGAGCCGGATCACCGCATCACCGCCGCCGAGGCGCTTCAGCATCCTTATGTCCGCGATACGCCGTTGCCGAGCTCCGGCAGTAGTACCATCTCCAACGCAGTAGAGCTTGTGCAGCAGGCATTGAACGCCGCGCATCTCGGCCCGGAAAGCGAGAGAAGCGCCAAGTAGAGAGAGAGGGTTGGAAGGACGGAGCAGGTCGCTCTTGTGTTCCATAGTTTATATTTTCCTTCCTATCATCCTCCCTCCTTCCTCTTCACTTTCGGTACAGCATTTTTCTTTTCTTTTTTTCTTGTTGCAGCACACTCAATTTCTTTGTGATTGTTGGCGCTTGTTGCGTGCAGCACACTCGAGCGTTTGGCTCGTCGCCGTGCATATGGTCTACTTTCGAGGCGATTTCTTGTCGTTTTTTTTTTTGCGTGCGCGCCTTGGCGTGCCCATGTTGTTCGGAGGCCCTGTTTTTCTTTTTTTTTCTTTTATCCCCTCCGAACGGTGCTTCCCTTTTTTGCATGCTCTCCCTTGACTTCTTTTCCCTTCACGACACATGCACCCATCGCTTCATGCCTTTCTCCAAGTGATTAAGCCTTTCTGTGGCGCAGCGTGTGAGCGTGGGCGTGTGTGTGCGTGCGCGATTGTGCGGTGGGGATGAAGGCAGGGAGGGCGGACGGGAGCGGTATGTTGAATCAGTGCACGAGGACTCGTTGCCAACCTTTTCTTTCTTCTTTTTTTTGTTTTTACTGTCTGGTTCCCTGTTTGTTTCGTACTTCATGCACTTGCTTTCCTTGCGTATTTTTTTCTGCCCCCTTCTTGATTTTTCTGCAGCATCTTAGACTGCTCCTGTCGCGCATTCTGTGCCTTCACGACACGTGCTTTCTCTCCTTCGCCGTTCCCTGCTCTCTCCTCCTTGCCACGGTGAAGAAGATGATGAAAAAGAATGCCAGGGGTGCTGCGCGTCACAGCCACTCTCTTCAGCATCACCCATGTACAACACACACATTTCTTTCTTCTTCTTCTCTTCCGTGTGTTTTTTTTTTGCCTGTGTGCCACACGCTCGATGCGCAACTGCGTCCGGCGCGTGGCACATAGGCGCTGCGCCCGTTTGCTTGTCTTGACTAGTTGCGGTGCAGCAGCAAAAATAAAAGAGAACACTGCGAGAGGGAGGGAGTGGCGAAAGTCCTACTTGAAGCACGTACTCATACGACTTTGAAGTGAGAGTCTTTGATTCTACATGACTGAGAGAGGGGGGCTACATAAAGTACTCTTCCCCGCTGGTTAAACCAACACACACACACACACACACACACACACACAGAAAACCACACACTGCGGCGCAGTGGCACACATCGGTCACTGTCTACGTGAGTGGCGTGATCATGCTTTTCTTCCCCAGTGGCGATTCATTTTTCAGAGTCTCTGCCTCAGCGGCGTTGCGCCACCACCAACAACACACATTCACACATGCATGCGCGCCCGAATACACACGTATCGGTGAGCACGTGTGTTTAACAGCACGCAGCGGTGACTGAAGCAAAACCCAACACGGATCGTTTCGCGACAAACGCCAGCATCTCTCTCTCTCTCTCACTGACGACCTTCGCTCTGATTCGCTCTCACACCCATCGGCCCTCTTCGCGGTTGACGTTGGGCATTTTCCTCGCGTCGTTTTTATTTTTACGTTCTTCCTATTTTTCCGAACACGCACCAGTGTTGCCTGTCTTCTTCTCTCGCGCTCATTCTGCTCGCCTCCCCACCCCTTGCCACAGCTCCCATCCAAGGCAACACGCGGATCATCTCGTGGAAAACACGGTACTCAAAGGCTTGAGCAACAACACACACACACACACAAACACGCGTACTGACTCACCAAGCTCACGAGCGGCTCCTGTGCTCGTCTGCGGTGCAAGAGCCCTGTTTGTCTGTGTGTGTGAAAGCGTGCACCTGTGAGACATGTCGACTGTGGCTCGTGAGAGTGGATCGCACACACAGTTTCGTGGTTCCGGAGGCTACCGAGGAGCGGCTAGTGGGGTTCACTTTGTTGACGTGCCGCCTTCGCTACACACCGGCGGTGCTCCAGCACCATCCGATCCCCTTTACACCGGTGCCCCACCTTCCCGCACCGCATCCTCAGACAGACGACGAACGAGGTCTTCTACACAGTCGCCATGGAGTATAGCAAGGCGCTGGGATGAAGTGCGCCGACTGTGGCGACATCGTCGCCTGCGTGGTTTGCTTCTGGCCCTCGTCCTCGCCCTGTTGCTATTGGTCGTCTCTGTCCATCAACTGTTAGCGGCACTGGCAAAGGGCGGACCAGGGGCAGCTTCTCTGACCTCAGAGAGGCTCACCACTGCGCCGACGCCATGGAGACCACGCACCCCCGCCGACGAACACGGCTGGTTTCAAGAACCGGCTGACCCTGTGGCGCAGCTCGCCTCGCTCGCACCGGAGGTGCCACCTGATACGCGCATCGCGCACCCCAGCCCACTACTGAGTGACATTGGCACCGTCGAGCACGGTGCTGTGGGTGTAGAGGAGCCGCGCCTATTGCCTGGTGTCGTCACCCGCTACCGGCTTTACTCCCCCGAGGAGCTCCTTTCCATGTACGCAAACATGACGATTGTCTACACGTTCGTCAACGGCACGGAGCCATCGCACGCGTTCCGACGAGCCATGCTCGATGAGTGCGGCACGGCCATCCTCGCTAGCGAACGCCGCCACTTTGCCCACTCAACCCTTCTCTTGCTCTCCGAGAACTGGACTAACCACAGCGGGGGCAAAGACACCGATGAGGCTGCAGCGCGCTCGACCACGACATCACTTCCGCCCTGGTCGTCACCACAAGCAGCGGACTGCTTCCCTTCTTCTCTGGCGCCTGTCATGGTGGGTGGCGCCGCTCCGTCTGGACCGGTGCGGACCATTTTGAGCCTCACCCGGCATCACATTGCTCCCAACACACGTGATCGCGAGTCTGACGAGCTGCGACACAGCTTCCGGAGTGTGGAGGCGCACATGCTGTGGCACACCGGCCGCGTCGTGGTGGTCTCGCCGGGCCACCAGGCGCAGTGGGTGGACCGGGCGAAGAACTTCTTGGCGAGCCGGTGCACGCCGGCGTCTGTGTTGCCGCGTACGAGCGCTGCTGGCCGCAACACGCAGCCGCACGTGCGTGTAACGACTGTGCACCAGGATGCCGTGCTGCCATACGGGATGCGCCTGACGCTGAACTCGCACACGATCGAGAAGTACCTGTGGCGTGTGCGCAACATGACGAGCGTGCACCTGTACTTCAACGACGACTACTTTGTGAACCGCGACACGGCCATCACCGACTTCCTGAACCCCTTTGGCGGCACCATCATACGCACGGAGAAGGCGGTCGCATGGAAGGGCCGTGTCACACGCCCGAAGACGGTTGGCAGCTGGTCTGCCAGCACGAGCTTCACGCAGCACTTCAACATCCTCGAACTGGATGTTCACCGGGAGGACTATCTGCCACCGTTACTCATGCAAATATGGGCGGAACGCGTGTCGGGGTACGACGTCCTCAGTGCCCGTTCTCCTGTCGCTGGCAACAACGACACGCACATGGATGTCCCTGCCGATGGGGCGGCGGCGGCGACCAGCCATGCACCCGGTGCAATGTGGTACGCCCCAATGAACTCGGACGTTCTCTTCACGTCACTGGCAGCGACCCCAGAGCGGCTCTTGGATGTGGGCATCATGAGCAAGGAGGAGGAAGCACCAGAGGAGTTGTTGCCACGGCGTGTGCGCCGCTTCGCCACACACGCCCCTTTCACGTACTGCACTGCCATGCATCGTTACTTGTCTGTGCGGTACGAGCGGGAGTTCTCACGCGCCGCCTTCCGTCATCGCCACCGGCACCGACAAGAATTACTGATGCCCTTCGTCTACAACGCGTTCGCTATGGCAAGACCTTGGGCAGCTTCACCCAAGTACATGCAGTACCTGTTCGCTCTCCATGCCTACCGGGCACGCACGTCCGGCGTGCCCGGTGCGTCGCCGACGGAGGTGCCGCTTCCCCCGCTCGCCGAGATCTACCTGGACAACAAGGATGGATGCGCACCGTCGATCATGTACAGCGGCCCTTCTTACTCGCATTGCACATTCGCCAAGTTCCTCGACGACATGAACCACAACACGGAGACTGTTTCCAACATCCGCCGCCACAACCCACTCTTCTTTAATATCAACGCAGGCTTTTCACAGGATGCCGCAGCGAGGTACCTGCGGACATTCCTACAGACGCAGTTCCCACACCCAAGCTACCTGGAGGACGGCAAGCGCGACGATGACGGCGTGGCGCTGCGCAGACTGTACGAGTCGCTGATGACGTT